>CM026391.1:69629630-69670032 GCA_014843695.1 Archivesica marissinica
TCTCACACGCACAAATCTGCAGAATAAACACGTTTAGAACCTCACACAGTGTTGTGATTCTCAAACATAATTGTACATAACGGACTCGCATAGATTTTGAATGTTAACTCTATGATAGTTTAACAGACTTTTGGTTGAAATAGTAGAGTCTTCATCTGTTCTTTCTTGACGATATGACGAGATAGTCGTCTATGTTACCATACTATCATAAGTCGTGTTGTGTTTGTTTTCCATTGATAAGAGCATCAGACTCTGACCAGATTTTATTGATACTTGGCCTGGTACTGGCCGACTTACCATGGAAACAATAACAATGTACACTCCCGCATGGATTCCTATCCATGGGAATGTGATGATTGTATTAGTACTATAATATTACTAGGGGACTGCACGATTTATATAATCAGAAATTTGCACCGCAACACAAGCAGCAGTAACCATATATGCTGGAGTTACTAATGGTCCAACATGCTACAATACACGCCAGGCGGAAACAGCAACCCCCAGGGTTCCCTCTGTCTGAATGTTTGTCTTCGCCACTTCTGTCGCCAATTGAAAAACACTGGAGCCAATTTAAAAAACTAACTAAGAGCCATACAGTTCACAAATAAATATTTGAAGTGCTCAATGTATTTGACAAAACATGTGCCAAATATTTTCGCCAATTCACAACATTTACGCGCCAATATTTGTTTTTTGTCGACATTGGCGACCGACAGCGGGAACCCTGAACCCCTGCGTGCTGCACAAGTTGTGTGTGTCCGTTTGCCACAAAAAGGAATAAAAGGACAGATCTTAAGACATGTTTTGCTTGATGCAATTTCCCGACAACTGCAAAAACAAATCGACATGTCGATATAAATTGAGTTTCGTTGATGTTAATTTTCATACTGATCCAATATTATCTTATACCTTGATGAATACATTATATCCATGAATACAATGTATATAAACAATTGCATAATGTCGCTCTACGACATGTACATGTCGCAAAGTTTCTACATCCTACCAATTCAGATATTTTCAATAAAATCTATATATAGCGACGAGAACGGCTGTAATTCTATCCTGGATCGTGAAATGTCACTTATGCTATTCTATATGCTTCAGCAGAACACACACTTCTGGCAGGGATCATTCTAGAGAGCGATGTGGGCGAAATTGTCGCCCTAGGGATCCTGACTTCGCCCTCTGGGGGCCCCACTTCTCCCTAAAAAAAAAAATTAAATTTGTTTCCTTTTATTTTTTCGATTTTCAAACAAAATTTTGTCTAGTAAGATACACTGGCCCATTATAAAGCACTCCTTCTATTCAAATGTTGTATTTAATGGTTGTACTGTGCATTTTAACACTATTTTGCAGAAGTATATTAAAGAACACCATTTAAGGAAGCAATCACACGCTTTCTCACTTCTCCCAAAAATTTGGACCTATAATGTTCTGGATGTACATCTCGATTAAACTCCTGTGTCTCGATAATATGAGCATTTGCACAATGTAGAGTGTCGCGAATGACCAAAAAAAGGCATGGTCTTTTGATAACCAGATATTTATAAACATTGAACCGTCATGTGAGACAGTTTTCAACACTGTCCGGAAATACGTATGACACCAGTTTTATGCTAATTAGCATCATTGTCTGGAAAATGAGAATATATGTATCATGTGATTCATGTATACAACATAAAAACCATATCAAGTCGCAATGTACAAGACTAGTTGCAAATATTGAGTATGCATTGTTCTGTCACTTCCTGCTCAAATTGACAACATTTTCACCAGGTTTACAGGACGAGAACTGGGTGAGTTTGTTCATGATTATGTGATCACTTGTGAGGCATCTAAAAGTCTACACCTTCGTTATTGTCTGGAAACATTGTTTTACATACCGGTCATTAAGAATTGTCTATGGATATAATTGGTTAATTATTAATTAATTAATCTGCACCGGGAAATATTTTTGTTCATTCATCCAAGCAGGGTTTCCATTATTAACGCTTTCAACACCACAGGCCTCTAAATAGGCTTATGAAAAGTGTAGATCCAGATGAGCCGGCTCGTGACGAGCCGTCTCATCAGGATCTGCACTTTTTTGCCAGTAATAATTATTACTATTTTTAGATAAAATTACCCATTTTGATAAATGAACTGGTTCAACGGTAATTCTGTTATTAATTTATTGGTCTAAAAATATCATGCACAAGTCCATGTCAGTTACTTGGGGTTGAATGGGTTAACTAATTGGCGACAGAAGTCATCATCTAAAACATTGTCCGCCTCTGGGGTAGAGTGGTATCGGTCGCTGACTTGTACATGTACACACCACTGTAACCTATCATTACTGATGGTCACGGGTTTGAGAACCGCTCAGGCCGTGTCATATTTATATGAAAAAGTTGGCAGTTTCTTACGGAGGTTGGTGCACCAAGTACTGGTTAACCGCTGGAGCCTGCCCAGGAAAGGTGTAGTTAGGTAAACTGCCTGCCGGCGATATAGCCCAAAATGGTGCTGGTGCAGGCGTGCAAACCCGAACAAAGAAACCTAGCTAAATCATGTGCATAAATCGGTTGTTTTTATTCAACCGCCTGTGTTTTTAACCTACAGTGGGACCTAGACTGGCCGCTACACCCCTAGCCTAATTGGTTGATTTCTTCTGCTAAGCTGTTCTTCATTTAATAATGAAATCCTGCGATGATCGTATAATCATACTTTGCCCAAGATCAGGACATTTATATTCTGTTCTTATTTACATAGCACCGTCTGTATTGCACTACATCTGCTATCGATGTAATACAATTTTCTGCAAAATCACGAAAATTCAAGTGAAAGTTTAAAGCAAAATATATATATATATGCGAAGTCCACATCCCCCTGAGTTCCCCCTCAATATTGTACCTAGATTACTCCTTGAGAATTTGTGCAAATTTATAGAGAAATGAGGGAAATGTACATGCATGCCAGAAAATCTACTCTACATTTGAATAATACAACATCTTTATATGAGTAGGATCTGTCCATTTGAAATTGGGGCCCGTTCATTTTCCGAAGGAACAAGTGCTAGACCTCTACATATATCAGTGGATTTTGATGGAGTGTGTGTGGGGGGGACTGACTCAGTGAAAATATAAACATATTATATTGTAGGAATACGGTAGATGTAAATGTGAAATATTGCGTATTTGAAGGAATTATATTTCAACAAAAAGTCTGGCTATGGATATAATAGTATTATCTACATGTGCATGCATGTCTATTTCAGGTGTCGGAAAGAGCAGTTTGCTATTGAGATTTTCAGACAATACATTTACAGGTGAGTCTCAAAGTAACAGACCCAGAATTGTGTACCTGCCTCAGAATCGAGTACATGTATTGAATCAACTCTCTTGTATTGATTTAAAGTAAAATGATTGTTGTTCTGTTATGGCATAGCTCCATGTTTTTCTGTTATGGCATAGCTCCATGTTTTTCTGTTATGGCATAGCTCCAGGTTTAATCCCCTTGTATGTCATTCCATCCATCTGTCATCAATACTTCTATATACAACTATTGCGAAACCAGCTTTAATAACTTATATTAATCACTCTCATTGGCGCTGATGAAAGCGTATATGTGGTCCCCTTCGTGTGGGAGGTACTCCTAGAACTTCACATGTTCGATCTGTTGGCCACCGTACCATCATGGAAGTTGTGATAGCCCAATAGTAGCGAGTTCGCTTCAGGTATGATAGGCCCATAGTTGGAGCCATTATGATTGTGCCCTTAGGCTAGGTATTTAAATTCCACATTGCCTTCTCTCTCCCTTGTGGCGATGGATTTCATCAGGAATGAGGTCTTGAGAGTGATTAATATAAGTTGTAAGAACTTGTTTCGCAATTGAGCTAAATAAATGTGTATAAACTAAACCGTTCTATCTCGCATACATCCCGGTCTGAGGATCGAACCCAGGTTGCATTGGTGAGAAGCGAGCATCCTAATCACTGTGCTAATCGGACAGCTGAGATATAGAATAGTAATCACCAGCTAGCTATAGATGTAAATAATATTGATAGCTTAATATTTTGGTTACCATGGTAACAGCTGTTGGTAGCATGCATGTATGGTCTTCCTATCCAATATTTGGGGGTTTCCACCATAGAAACCTGCTAACTTACTGTGATTGACAGCTATGAGGCAGTACATGTAGGACTGTACATATCGGGCCAAAGGGCTGACAAGTCTTGAATTTATAACGGTCTGCCAGCCCGAAGGCACTCGCCAGTTGAGGCATATAATAAATAAACAAAGACAAATGGGTGAACATATGGGACAGGACAATATGAATATATATATAACTGGACAATAGGGAACTGATGGACATAATTATCTTTACAATGAGAAACAGACGGATCTGTAATTCAGTGGTAACACGCTGGACTGATAATCCAGGGATTGCAGGTCGATCCCCCGTCTGACCCTAATAAAATTAACAGGCTTTCAGAAGGGACTTTAAACCAAGGTCTTGTGTCGGTGCTGTATACCGTGTACGTAAAAGAACCAGAGGAGACTCTGGAATGGGTCTCTCTCTGTATCATTGCACTATCCTCCAAAAATCTAAAATGACTAATCTCGTCAGGAGGCGTCGCTCATATGGGCAACCGGTAGCGACGATAAATAAACGTAAAGCACACACACATACACTAATCTAAAACGTGTATCACATATGGGTACCTTTCTATAGAAAATCTATATAAATCACAAACATTGTTTTAACCCATTCAACACTACATACCTAAATAGACTTACAAAAAGTGTAGATCCAGATGAGCCGGCTCATGACGAGCCGTCTCATCAGGATCTGCACTTTTTGCTAGTAATAATTACACGCACACACATACAATGAGAAATAAATAGCACATTCAATGTACGCATAATGTTATAAATGTATAATTATTTAGTTGACTCAATTTTGCTTACGTTGCTTAATACTTATTCATTTTAGGGACATACATCACGACAATAGGGGTAGATTTCAAGATTCGAACGATAGATGTGAACGGAGAGAGGGTGAAGCTACAAATCTGGGACACTGCTGGTCAGGAGAGATTTAGAACTATCACGTCCACGTATGTACACTAACTTCGTCATTCCTCTATTCAAATGTTAATGAGATCTCTGTAGTTTGTGACATTTCCAAGCCTTCTAGCAAAACTGGTGTTGAAGTTCATGTTTTAAGTTTTCGGTGTTCATTTTGTGCCAGGGTTCCCGGTGTCCGTTGCCACGACAAAAAAACAACAAATACTGGCACTACATTTTGTGAATTGGCGAAACTATTTGGCACAACTTTTTTTGTTTGGCACAACTTTTTTTGTTTGGCACAGCATGGCTTCAAATATTGATCTGTGAATTATATGGCTGTTAGTTGGCTCATAGTTTTTCAAATTGGATGGTAATCTTATATACACTATACGTTATGAATTCACCTCGTGCAAGATTACTTGAGAATTAAATTATTTTATTTCGAAAATTGAGTTTTTCTGCTGAGAAAATTAATTAACCCATTTCATTCTGGATACCATTCAAACAGTATTTGCAAAGAACATAGAGCCAGATCAACCACCACGGAACGTGCCGTCTGATCAGGCTCTATGCTGTTTGCTATTCAGATGATCTTGCTAAGACACTTGGCTATGTAGCAAACAACATAGATCCTGATCAGCACGCAGCATCACGCTGCGGCTGATCTGGATCTATGTTGTTTGCAAAAGCCTTTAAATATATCCAGAATTAAATGGGTTAAGACACAGATAGGGTGATTATAATGCATTATGTTATGTCCGTATTTCTCCTACATGTACAGTGCATCTAATTTTCAAAAGATTTGCAGGGGACATGCTTTCCACCAATGCTCTCGTATGCATGTTTTCTTTTTATTTCTTTTATTTTGTTATTGGAAGAAGCCTCCACATAATGGGCTTTAAAAGTTTCATAATGGAAAATGTTATCACTTGCAGATATTACAGAGGCACCCACGGGGTTGTAGTCGTATATGATGTCTGCAGCGGGGAATCATTTGCCAATGTGAAGAGATGGCTGCATGAGATTGATACAAACTGTGATGTTGTCAACAGAGTATTAGGTACTTGAGGTTTCATATTGGTTGCCTTTGAATTGATTTTTCTTACGATTGCATGTGGCCGAGTGTGGCGAGTGTTTGTCAGTGTCATACATTGAGGATGAAGTTCACATAGAATATATATCATACTGGTAGTCTTGTCCAGAATATCATGGACATGATTTTAAATTCAATTTGCACAAATTATCACCATACTAAGACACGTTATGGCTTCTACCCCCCCCCCCCCCCCCCCCTGGAATATACCCTCTATGAAACATCCCACTGGAATATACCCTCTATGGAATATCCCCCTGGAATATACCCGCTATGGAATATCCCCCAGGAATATACCCTCTATGGAATATCCCCCAGGAATTATACCCGCTATGAAACATGCCCCAGGAATATACCCTCTATGAAACATGCCCCAGGAATATACCCTCTATGAAACATGCCCAGGAATATACCCTCTATGAAACATGCCCCAGGAATATACCCTCTATGACCCCCCAGGAATATACCTCTATGACCCCCCCAGGAATATACCCTCTATGACCCCCCAGGAATATACCCTCTATGAAACATCCCCCTGGAATATACCCTCTATGACCCCCCCCTGGAATATACCCTCTATGAAACATCCCCTGGAATATACCCTCTATGAAACATGCCCTGGAATATACCCTCTATGAAACATCCCCTGGAATATACCTCTATGACGCCCCCTGGAATATACCCTCTATGAAACATGCCCCTGGAATATACCCTCTATGAAAATCCCCCTGGAATATACCCTCTATGACCCCCCCAGGAATATACCCTCTATGAAACATCCCCCTGGAATATACCCTCTATGAAACCCCTGGAATATACCCTCTATGACCCCCCAGGAATATATACCCTCTATGAAACATCCCCAGGAAATATACCTCTATGAAACATCCCCCAGGAATATACCCTCTATGAAACATCCCCCAGGAATATACCCTCTATGAAACATCCCCTGGAATATACCCTCTATGAAACATGCCCCAGGAATATACCCTCTATGAAACATGCCCCAGGAATATACCCTCTATGAAACATCCCCCTGGAATATACCCTCTATGAAACATGCCCCTGGAATATACCCTCTATGAAACATGCCCCAGGAATATACCCTCTATGAAACATGCCCCAGGAATATACCCTCTATGACCCCCCCTGGAATATACCCTCTGTGACCCCCCCTGGAATATACCCTCTATGACCCCCCCCTGGAATATACCCTCTATGACCCTCCCCCCCTGGAATATACCCTCTATGACCCCCCAGGAATATACCCTCTATGAAACATGCCCCTGGAATATACCCTCTATGAACATGCCCCAGGAATATACCCTCTATGACCCCCCAGGAATATACCCTCTATGAAACATGCCCTGGAATATACCCTCTATGAAACATCCCCTGGAATATACCCTCTATGAAACATGCCCCAGGAATATACCCTCTATGACCCCCCCTGGAATATACCCTCTATGACCCCCCCAGGAATATACCCTCTATGAAACATGCCCTGGAATATACCCTCTATGAAACATGCCCCAGGAATATACCCTCTATGACCCCCCCTGGAATATACCCTCTATAAAACATGCCCTAGGAATATACCCTCTATGAAACATCCCCCTGGAATATACCCTCTATGAAACATCCCCCTGGAATATACCCTCTATGACACATCCCCCAGGAATATACCCTCTATGAAACATCCCCCTGGATATACCCTCTATGAAACATGCCCAGGAATATACCCTCTATGAAACATCCCCCTGGAATATACCCTCTATGACCCCCCTGGAATATACCCTCTATGACCCCCCCTGGAATATACCCTCTATGACCCCCCCTGGAATATACCCTCTGACCCCCCAGGAATATACCCTCTATGACCCCCCCTGGAATATACCCTCTATGAACATCCCCCAGGAATATACCCTCTATGAAACATGCCCCAGGAATATACCCTCTATGATCCCCCTGGAATATACCCTCTGTGACCCCCCTGGAATATACCCTCTATGAAACATGCCCCAGGAATATACCCTCTATGACCCCCCCCCCCTGGAATATACCCTCTATGAAACATCCCCAGGAATATACCCTCTATGACCCCCCCATGGAATATACCCTCTATGAAACATGCCCCAGGAATATACCCTCTATGACCCCCCCTGGAATATACCCTCTATGAAACATCCCCAGGAATATACCCTCTATGACCCCCCCTGGAATATACCCTCTATGAAACATGCCCCAGGAATATACCCTCTATGACCCCCCCTGGAATATACCCTCTATGAAACATGCCCCAGGAATATACCCTCTATGACCCCCTGGAATATACCCTCTATGAAACATGCCCCAGGAATATACCCTCTATGACCCCCCCCTGGAATATACCCTCTATGACCCCCCCCCCCCTGGAATATACCCTCTATGAAACATGCCCCAGGAATATACCCTCTATGATCCCCCCTGGAATATACCCTCTGTGACCCCCCTGGAATATACCCTCTATGAAACATGCCCAGGAATATACCCTCTATGACCCCCCCCCCCCTGGAATATACCCTCTATGAAACATCCCCCAGGAATATACCCTCTATGACCCCCCCATGGAATATACCCTCTATGAAACATGCCCAGGAATATACCCTCTATGACCCCCCTGGAATATACCCTCTATGAAACATCCCCCAGGAATATACCCTCTATGACCCCCCCTGGAATATACCCTCTATGAAACATGCCCCAGAATATACCCTCTATGACCCCCCTGGAATATACCCTCTATGAAACATGCCCCAGGAATATACCCTCTATGACCCCCCCTGGAATATACCCTCTATGAAACATGCCCCAGGAATATACCCTCTATGACCCCCCCCTGGAATATACCCTCTATGACCCCCCCCTGGAATATACCCTCTATGACCCCCCCTGGAATATACCCTCTATGAAAACATCCCCCTGGAATATACCCTCTATGAAACATCCCCCAGGAATATACCCTCTATGAAACATCCCCCAGGAATAAACCCTCTATGAAACATCCCCCAGGAATAAACCCTCTATGAAACATCCCCCAGGAATAAACCCTCTATGAAACATCCCCCAGGAATAAACCCTCTATGAAGTCATGATTATCATGGTTTGAATTCTTAATCTTACTGCACACATGAAAGATAATTAATTATAACAATAATGTATGAGGTTATAACAATACAACTGATAACAACTACTGCAGGATGGTCATCTAATCATATACATGATGTATCATAGATACTACTAACAACCACGACACACAAATGACTCTGTGATAATTATAAATATTGGTTGGTCATTATCATTTACTTTATTAAAAGTAGGACATATTAAGTCTCTATGCATCGGATATCATACCCCCCTCTTCCCCCCCCCCCACCAACACTCAATGGTTTTACCCTCAGACCAGGTGTGGCAAAATCAGTACAGTCAAAACCTGTTACGCCTGCAGCCAAGGGAATCACAGAAAGTGGCTGCTTAGCACAGGTGGCTGGCTGCTTATAGAGGTCAAATGTATAATAAAACAACATATTGGGAATCTTAATGGAGGTGACCACTAACACATGTTTGGCTGTAGTCCATTTGTTTTATATTTCACCACACCTGAGAACCATACCTGCTTATATCTTCTTGCACCATGCCTTTGACCCAAGTGTTCTTGGAGTGTGATTCTTTCAATTATTATTTTTTTAACTTTATTTATTTTACAACGATTGTGAAGCAAGTTTAATAACTTATATTAATCACTCTCGTTGGCGCGGATGAAAGCGTAAATGTGGTCATTCGTGTGGAAGGAAACCGGAGTACCCGGAGGAAACCCACCTGTCCGATCTGGCAACCACCGTACCATCTCGCATACTTCCCGGTCCAAGAATCGAACCCGGGTTACATTGGTGAGAAGCGAGCGTGCTAATCGGACAGCATGGATAATTGACACACCCAGTGGTGAGGGTCAAGTGATTTGAAGTCAACCAACTCGCTTACAGAGCCCCCCCCCCCACTGTAAATAATATTGTATTAAGAAACAAGTCCTGTATACAGTCAAACCTGTGTTAGTGGTCACCTCCATTAAGCAGCCAACCTGTATTAAGCAGCCAGTTTCCAGATTCCCAATCGGTTGTTTTATTATATATTTGACTTCTATTAAGCAGCCACCTGTGCTAGGAAGCCACTTTCTCTGACTCCCTTGGCTGGCTGCTTAAGACAGGTTTGACTGTAGAGATGAATGGAAATAACGTTGCAATAGAAGAGACAAAATGGTTTGACTGTATTGCAATGCTATAATGATACATTCTTTATATTAAATTCATTGAAGAATTTAACTAAGATAAGAGTACTGTTTTCAAGTTGTATTATTATTGTTACAGTTGGTAATAAGGATGATGATCCGGATAGAAAGGTTGTATTGAAGGAAGACGCACTGAGGTTTGCAGAACAGATGGGTATCAAGCTGTTTGAAACATCCGCCAAAGAAAATAAAAATGTGGAAGAGGTAGTGATTCATTTTCAATGTTTCTAATTTTTCTTGGTAGTCAATGTTGCATGGTTATTGTCGTCCGCCATGAAGGTCATTCTTTCCATCAATTCCTAAACTAGAAGTATAGTTTTTCTTGGTAGTCGATGTAGCATGGAATGCATGGTTATTATTCGCCATGAAGCTTGGATTTTCCATCGATATCTGAACCGGAAGTATAGTTTTTCTTGGTAGTCGATGTAGCACGGAATGCATGGTTATTATCCGCCATGAAGCTCGGTATATTTGGTGTGCTAAATACAATTTGTCGTCAATTTAGACTGCCCAAAGGACAAACAAAAGGTCGAAAAGGAGTTTGCTTGTAAAATAAATGCATTCCAAGTGGACGACACTAGTTTGATACCAAAGAGTATTAACAATCTGTGACTGGATACTTTGTGATGTGTTAAATTAGATAATGTGTGTAGTTGTACCATAGATATATATCACTGCCAAGACTCTTCCTCTGCCTGTAAACAGAAACCTTGTAAATAAACATCCAGGCTCATCCTAGGGGGCGACAAATGGTGAAATTATGAGTCGCCCTAGGGACCCTGACATACCCCCCCCCCCCCCGGGGACCCAACTCCTCCCTAGAATGTATATATTGCTTTTTTTTTTACAATTTTCATACAAAAATCTTGTCCAGTATTAATAACAAACTGAACGGGAGAGTATGACTCGTGAATCGGTATGCCATGCGTACTTTGCATCGCTATCTATCGGCAATCACAGCAAACATCAAAGACATCCATTGTTGGTTTACACATCTCACAATATGCATTGTTTACATATGTTTGTTGATAAACAATTCGCCAATATGACAGTGCTATGTTTATTCCATTGGATTCGTTTCTGCACGAATATTTGGAATTTTTAACACACATGTCATTGGAAATTATATTCTTTAAATATTTAATACTTTTCGTAAAAAAATATCATTTATTGCGATATATAGTGTCTGGGACAATGTATTAAAAATAACACCCATGCGTCTTCACAACTTGATTATTCCACACAATTTGTGGGGTGAAGCATTCATTCATGGAAAAGAATTGGGTCTTGTGACATTTTCTGAAAACATGGATGTACATTACAACCGTATTAATTAAGCAATCGATCAAATTTAGGACATTGTTAAATCACACGCGTGGCATCATAGGTCACATGTTATGCATATTTGTTGGTGACATTAGATATGGCCGCAGCCAACAAAACAATCATATCACAGACGGATCTGTAGTCCAGTGGTAACACGCTGGACTGGTAATCCAGAGATCGCAGGTTCGATCCCTCGTCTGACCCTAATAAAATTAACAGTCTTTCAGATGGGACATTAAACCGAGGTCTTGTGTCGGTGCTTTACACCGTGCACGTAAAAGAACCAGAGGAGACTCTAGAATGGGTCTCTGTCTAGATCATTGCACTATCCTCTAAAATGACAGGAGGCGTCGCTCATATGGGCAACCGGTAGCGACGATAAATAAACAACACACACAACAATCATATCCTGTTTGTGTAACATGCTAAAGTTTTGTGTAACATGCTAAAGTTTTGTGTAACATGCTAAAGTTTTGTGTAACATGCTAAAGTTTTGTGTAACATGCTAAAGTTTTGTGTAACATGCTAAAGTTTTGTGTAACATGCTAAAGTTTTGTGTAACATGCTAAAGTTTTGTGTAGCATGCTAACGTTTTGTGTAACATGCTAAAGTTTTGTGTAACATGCTAACGTTTTGTGTAGCATGCTAAAGTTTTGTGTAACATGCTAAAGTTTTGTGTAGCTAAAGTTTTGTGTAACATGCTAACGTTTTCTGTAACATGCTAACGTTTTGTGTAACATGCTAATGTTTTGGTTGACAGTAATATGCTGTGATCAAAGCAAATGCTAGTATAACAATAATTGTGAAGACTTGTACACGTAGTCGGCATCCATGTTACATCAAAGCCAATCAAGCAATTTCTGACTGCCAGAATTATGATACACAACGACATGTAGGTGTTATTTGATAACTGGTGGCCGTCCCATATCCAGATGATCCACACCTGTATTAAGTGGTAACCTGTCGTAAGCGGCCAAAATGGTCACTTACATGGAGCGGCTACTGAACACAGGTTTGAATGTACATGTATGATTTGTTTTCTTATTTCAGATGTTTGTTGCAATAACGCAATTAGTTTTACAAACAAAGAAAGAGCAGCAAAAACGAGTAGCCGACCAACCTCAGGATAAAATACGACTTAATAGCCAGGGCAGTAGATCAAAAAAATCAAAGGCCTCGAAATGTTGTTAATATTTATTGTTCGCAGGATGTTTGTATTTATTGGAACACAACGGAACACATTCATTAAAGCCTAATAAAGCTCTATGGATTCACTGCTGTTAATGTATTATGTCTGTACATAAACTTCAAGTCTTACTCAATTTTATGGGTACTGAAATATGACAACAATATCGGATCTCCGCACAAAATTTTAGACATTCCCCGATCTACAGTGATGGAAGCTAGGATATTCCGTGGTGATTTGCCAAAGAAGATGATGAATATTTGATGAAGGTGATTCAAGAAGTAGTGACTAGTTATATGTGTAGCGGTTTTCCCCCAGTGTAAAGGTGTACCGTTGAGCGGTCATATTTCTAATTGCAAACCGTATGTTTTTCCCAGGCAGAATTCAAAGGACAGAGCATCGCCATGTGTGTTTTATATAACTCGCCTAATGTATGTTTAAATTTATCAGAAAATTACCAAGATGTTTGATCGAATTTCTGATCACAGTACATTAAGTTGTAGTGAGGAAAGAGTGTGTGCTATGTGCTAGCAGATGGAATTGTTAGTACAACCAGTGACCACACGTCACTGCTATATGATGCAATTTTGTGTGTTATTTTGCATGAATGCTGGATACATTGAGGATGTTTGGTTGTTTGAGTATACAATATACTTAACCCGGCACGATATAGCCTGAACTGTGCTGATGCAGGTTTCCCTCTGTCTGAATGTTTGTCTGTGCCACTTCTGTCGCCAATTGAAAAACACTGGAGCCAATTTAAAAACCTTGGAGCCAACAAAGAGCCATATAGTTCACAAATAAATATGTGAAGCTTGACAAAATATGTGCCAAAATATATTTTTTTTTTAAAGTTGCGTGAAATATTTTCGCCAATTCACAAAATTTAGCGCCTATAATTTTGTTGGCGCCATTGGCGACCAACCGACAGCGGGAACCCTGCTGATGCGCCGTTAACCCAAATTCTCACTCACTTGGTTGTTTGAGTGTATGATCACATTATATTTCACCGGATGAACATTATCACCTGTGATCATACTTTCATTGATCATGGTGAACAATATTCTATTGTATGCTTAAACAAACAGATTTTCTTTTTCTATTTAAGTTGAAACATGTTTTTTTGTGATAAGGTTGCTACCCTGCTTAGACCGTACGACATCATTAACCTTTATCATGCTGTACAGTAGTCGAAATGAGCAGATAACTAATGTGTACTATTTTTCTTATTTTTCCTAGTTTAAAGTAGGACGGTCCGCCTCCGTGGTCGAGTGGTTACGGTCGCTGACTTGTATACCACTGTAACCTATCATCATTGATGGTCACCAGTTCGAGCCCCATTCAGACCGTGTCTCATTTATATGAAAAAGTTGGCAGTTTCTTATGGAGGTTGGTGCACCCAAGTACTGGTTAACCGTTGGAGCCTGCCCAGGAAAGGTGTTGTTAGGTAAAACTGCCTGCCGGCGATATAGCCCAAAATGGTGCATATGCAAGCGTAAAACCCGAAATATAAATAAATTAAAGTAGGACATTTCACTCAAGTCGTCTCATCGTTATTGGCTCATTTCGCCAACTGCATGCTAAAACGTTAATAATGTTAATTGTTGTGGCTATGAACTATGAGTGTTAAGCTGCGAGAATAAAATGATACTGGTCTAATTAACTGTTTATAAAATGCTTACAACTCTACTTGGGTGCATTGACAATTATTGATGGTAGATAACCATTCTTACAACCCCACGCACATTCAGTGACAATTATCCAGGGTAGATAACCATCTCCTTACAACCCCACGCACATTCAGTTTATGAGGGTAGATAGCCATCTCCTTACAACCCCACGCACATTCAGTTTATGAGGGTAGATAGCCATCTCCTTACAACCCCACGCACATTCAGTTTATGAGGGTAGATAGCCATCCTTGCATCTCCACTCGGTGACTCTCATTCAATAATTTTCACATTTCATCTTTGTTGAATTTTTAATATATTGTTTAGCTAATTATATGTCAAGGGTACACGTACATCAGTAGCATGAATTATGTCTGCAAAAATGTGAGCTATATCTTTCACATTTGGATATTTCACAATCGGATATTCCACAATCGGATATTTCACAATCGGTTATTTCACAATCGGATATTCCGACAGCCATGGTTATGACGGGACAACCCTCATAGTATTGTTTTCATATTATTCCACATTCTGAAGCTCAAAACATTTCATGAAGTTTCTAAGAATCATGTATTGTGCTAAGATTGTATTCTGAGTTGTCAGTGTATGACATATTGTATTCTGAGTGGTCAGTGTATGACATATTGTATTCTGAGTGGTCAGTATATGACATATTGTATTCTGAGTGGTCAGTGTATGACATATTGTATTCTGAGTGGTCAGTATATGACATATTGTATTCTGAGTGGTCAGTGTATGACATATTGTATTCTGAGTTGTCAGTGTATGACATATTGTATTCTGAGTGGTCAGTGTATGACATATTGTATTCTGAGTGGTCAGTATATGACATATTGTATTCTGAGTGGTCAGTGTATGACATATTGTATTCTGAGTGGTCAGTATATGACATATTGTATTCTGAGTTGTCAGTGTATGACATATTGTATTCTGAGTGGTCAGTATATGACATATTGTATCCTGAGTGGTCAGTGTATGACATATTGTATCCTGAGTGGTCAGTGTATGACATATTGTATCCTGAGTGGTCAGTGTATGACATATTGTATCCTGAGTGGTCAGTGTGTAACATATTGTATCCTGAGTGGTCAGTGTATGACATATTGTATCCTGAATGGTCAGTGTATGACATATTGTATCCTGAGTGGTCAGTGTATGACATATTGTATCCTGAGTGGTCAGTGTATGACATATTGTATCCTGAGTGGTCAGTGTATGACATATTGTATCCTGAGTGGTCAGTGTATAACATATTGTATTCTGAGTGGTCAGTATATGACATATTGTATCCTGAGTGGTCAGTGTATGACATATTGTATCCTGAGTGGTCAGTGTATGACATGTTGTATTCTGAGTGGTCAGTATATGACATATTGTATCCTGAGTGGTCAGTGTATGACATATTGTATCCTGAGTGGTCAGTGTGTAACATATTGTATCCTGAGTGGTCAGTGTATGACATATTGTATCCTGAGTGGTCAGTGTATGACATATTGTATCCTGAGTGGTCAGTGTATGGCATATTGTATCCTGAATGGTCAGTGTATGACATATTGTATCCTGAGTGGTCAGTGTATGACATGTTGTATCCTGAGTGGTCAGTGTATGACATATTGTATCCTGAGTGGTCAGTGTATGGCATATTGTATCCTGAGGGGTCAGTGTATGACATATTGTATCCTGAGTGGTCAGTGTATGACATATTGTATCCTGAGTGGTCAGTGTATGACATGTTGTATCCTGAGTGGTCAGTGTATGACATGTTGTATCCTGAGTGGTCAGTGTATGACATATTGTATCCTGAGTGGTCAGTGTATGACATATTTGTATGGTCATTCATTGTTGACTAGCTCCAATGAATTGGTATATGGCTCGAAATCAATATTATTCAACGCACTCCCCTCCAGTATTAAGAAGAGTAAAAGATGTCTAGAAAACTATAATGTGTATACATAGTGACTTGCATCCAAATTCTTACTCCAAACATGCCTCCAACACAAACAATGACCATTTTCTAGGGGGTGGGGAGGGGGTATTAATTCATCGTTTTAGGATGGGTCAATCATGGGATCTGTCCACGTGTGTTACATGCAAAATCTGTCACTTATCTTGCGTGTGATTAAATACACCAGAAATAAATGTTTCTGTGATGTTTAGAGATTGTATAACATTTTGATCTACATTCCATGCAAAGGTGCATTCATATTTTGTTCAAGTTTGAGATTTTTAACCTTTGTTTCCCTGCCAACATCTACATGCAACAAAATACTTTGTTACAGGTATTAGTGATTTGTAAGAGGCGCAATACATTGTTATACCTCTGCTGTGAAAAGTTTGGAATTACAGTGTCGATTTCATCTCGATACCGTCGTCCATATTCAACCATCCATTGTAAGATTTTCAAACATTGTTGGAAGTATTAGTATGAAGTCCTGTATGGCTTTACAAGAGTTTTAAAGAACATAGTTATGTATTTGTCATTTGATTTATCTCCAATACACCGTGTCCAATTTTCATGAAATCATTTGCATGAGTTCTAATTTGTATATATCGGCGTCCTGTTCGGCATTCTGGATTTTTGAAAAGAGTTATGGCACTTTGAAGATTATATTTTTCAATTAAATAAAATTGTATTTACTGTCGGCATGGGACATACAATCAACATAGGCTATGTATAGCTTTAGTAAAGAAAACATTAATGTTCCATATGGTTGATTATAAAGACTTAAGCATGAGGGTGATTTGGGGGAAATTGTCTCCCTTGCATGTCTCATTTCTCACAATTTGGAGCTCACGAAGGAGTTTACGATGAAGAAAAAACGTTGGCAAGCTGTTTGCCTATTTAAACACTATCTAATTGGAAAATATCAGCATAATACTATGAAAATCGCACTTCAAATAGAGCAGCTACGGGGATTTGAAAATGCTCAAAATGGCTGCCACTTTGAATATTTGTGGGTAGAATTATGATGTCATTTGCTACATAAAAACTGGCTTCTTGTTTGCCAGAATATTGAAAACATAGGGAACTGGCACAAAAATTAAGTTAACTTGTTAAATAGTGTATATTTCGCTACACAAGCAGCTTTTAAACGAACACTTTATTTTAAATATTTCCGTTAATAAAATGAGTACCGGTATCATTGGTTAATCCAAGATGGCCGCCTACATACTTTCATACTTGAGATCATTTTTGCATTATTTACAGTGCGATTTTCAAAATTATTTTACCACCTTTTATGTTTTAGTGAGCTTTATTTATCAAGATTAACATACATCAGGTTTTCCTTTAAAGCGACACTACATCGGTGAAAACGCAAATTTCTACAGAATGAATTTTCCTATTATAATGTATAATTGTTTTCTGAATATTTACCTCAAAAGCCGAGTATTTCAACTAAATAAACAACCGTCATATACGACGTTTGTTGACATAGCAAAATAATGTAAATACGGTTAACATCCATGCGTAATGCAATGTGTGTATCCTGAGTAACACGATTTATGGTACAGATTTACCGTTATATCTCACCCTTTATGCATGTGCATATTTATTTATTAGATTAATATGATTTAAAATATCTCTAAGCGACAGTATAACATGCTTGGTATAGATTCCAATAATAAACAAACATCAATTCAGGAGAGTAGCTGACCATTATATAAAATCCTACTTTCACTTTTGAGAGTTTGTATACCACAAAAACACTGCTTATGTATAGAAAGTTAGTGTTCGAATTAGTTTTGAAGAATTTATAGTAGCAATGCTATTTATACGTAAAAAAGCATGTTTGGGGCTTTTTGTGATGTAATGTCGCTTTAACTATGAACGTATTATTATATATACTTTGCATGTGTTTGACTGCAATGCACCAGTCAGTTAGTTTTAACCTCAGCTCTGTTGCTGAAAGGGCAGTTCTTTCAGCAGAACATTGTTAGAAGCATATTCCTGCTTTGACACTTTGCCCTCTGGCCATGATAAAAACAATTCCCAGGCTACATTTTTCGCATATCGAACACCTGTACTGTAGGTAAAACTTGGATGTACAATCGTGGCACACGTTCCTTGCTACCCCGGTCCCATTTGCCAGCCAGGGTTAATGATAAATGTATCCTCTGTTGTTTTGCTGTCATTGTTGGCTTGTGTTAGATACTGTTTGTCTTCTACTATAGCTTCAATCAGTTCATCATGTTATGCACTGATCATTAGTACATTATACTTACATGGTTTCGGGGAGTTTGGGGGTACTAGTTAGTGTGTGTTTTACATTTATTTATCGTCGCTACCGGTAACCCATATGAGCGACGCCTCCTGAATAGAGTCATTTTAGATTTTTGGAGGATAGTAGAATGATACAGACAGAGACACATTCCAGAGTTTCCTCTGGTTCTTTTACGTGCACGGTGTACAGCACTGACACGAGACCTCTGTTTAAAGTCCCAATTGAAAGCCTGTTAATTTTATTAGGGTCAGACGGGGGATCAAACCTGCGATCCCTCGAATACCAGTCCAGCGTGTTACCACTGGACTACAGATCCGTACTAGTTTGTATCTGTTACTAACATTTATATAGTAATACCCCCATATGCTCTGAATCCCTGTGATTATACCTTGATCCATAATTTGATGTCCCTGTAATAACGGTAAAATGTGGTGTGATGTCACAAAGTTATTTTGGATGTCATGTGAGTTGATGGCATCCATGCAATTATGTCTTGTATCTTCCACCTCTTCCAATCTTATAGGATCTGTGATCATAAACTGCGTGTATCATATATAAACAGTGGCTGGATAGTCCATAAATTGTGGCTGTATCATATACAAACAGTGGCTGGATAGTCCATATACTGTGGCTGTATATAATACAAACATTGGCTGGATAGTCCATAAACTGTGGCTGTATCATATATAAACATTGGCTGGATAGTCCATATACTGTGGCTGTATATAATACAAACATTGGCTGGATAGTCCATAAACTGTGGCTGTATCATATATAAACATTGGCTGGATAGTCCATATACTGTGGCTGTATATAATACAAACATTGGCTGGATAGTCCATAAACTGTGGCTGTATCATATATAAACATTGGCTGGATAGTCCATATACTGTGGCTGTATATAATACAAACATTGGCTGGATAGTCCATAAACTGTGGCTGTATCATATATAAACATTGGCTGGATAGTCCATATACTGTGGCTGTATATAATACAAACATTGGCTGGATAGTCCATAAACTGTGGCTGTATCATATATAAACATTGGCTGGATAGTCCATATACTGTGGCTGTATATAATACAAACATTGGCTGGATAGTCCATAAACTGTGGCTGTATCATATATAAACATTGGCTGGATAGTCCATAAACTGTGGCTGTATATATATACATTATATAACAGTGGCTGGATAGTCTAACTGTGGCTGTATATAATACAAACAGTGGTTGGATAGTCCATATACTGTGGCTGTATATATATACATTATATAAACATTGGTTGATAGTCCATAAACTGTGGCTGTATATATATCATTATATAAACTTGGTTGGATAGTCCATATACTGTGGCTGTATATATATACATTATAAAACAGTGGCTGGATAGTCCATATACTGTGGCTGTATATATATACATTATATAAACAGTGGCTGGATAGTCCATATACTGTGGCTGTATATATATACATTATACAAACAGTGGCTGGATAGTCCATATACTGTGGCTGTATATATATACATTATATAAACAGTGGTTGGATAGTCCATATACTGTGGCTGTATATAATACAAACAGTGGCTGGATAGTCCATATACTGTGGCTGTATATAATACAAACATTGGCTGGATAGTCCAAATTAATGTTATTCATAAATCAAACTTTTGAAACTTATTCAACAGGACTAAAATATGATTTTAAGATCTCTGTAATGATGGAATCCAACGCCACGAGGGAGAGAGGGAGAAGAGGCAGCGTGGAATTAAATGCCTTGCCTAAGGGCACATTCGTACAGGTTTGAGCGGTTTCGGCGATCATCCTTTTTATATTATCCTGTCGAGATGGTCTTCCAAATCATCAAACATTTGTGTTAAAATGCAGTAAACCAGCATTAGGCAGTACATGTACAATCTTTCCTTTTAAACATTATAGGTTGTTTATTTGTTTAAATTTTATATATCTTTGGAATTTTGTCTTTCATTTAATATACCGTACCGAAAAAATAGTATAAATTATTTGTTTTGGGTTAGTTCAAGCATATTTTATTCAGTTCAGATGATAGTAAACGTTGGAATGATGATGATATACATCCAACAGATGAATTTGGATCGGAAAACAAGCAAAGAGAATGCTTATATAAATTCCTTTGCATGGTGGAGTTTGCTCACTATATAGTTGCGCTGTACGGTAAGTAGACATGGTGGAGTTTGCTCACTATATTGTTGCGCTGTATGGTACGTACATGTAGACATGCTGGAGTTTGCTCACTATATAGTTGCGCTGTACGGTATGTAGACATTGTGGAGTTTGCTCACTATATAGTTGCGCTGTACGGTATGTAGACATGGTGGAGTTTGCTCACTATATAGTTGCGCTATACGGTATGTAGACATTGTGGAGTTTGCTCACTATATAGTTTTGCTGTACGGTATGTAGACATGGTGGAGTTTGCTCACTATATAGTTGCACTGTACAGTATGTAGACATGGTGGAGTTTGCACACTATATAGTTGTGCTGTACGGTATGTAGACATGGTGGAGTTTGCTCACTATATAGTTGCGCTGTACGGTATGTACATGTAGACATGGTGGAGTTTGCTCACTATATAGTTATGCTGTACGGTAAGTAGACATGGTGGAGTTTGCTCACTATATAGTTGCGTTGTACGGTAAGTAGGCATGGTGGAGTTTGCTCACTATATAGTTGCGCTGTACGGTACGTAGACATGGTGGAGTTTGCTCACTATATAGTTGCGCTGTACGGTAAGTAGACATGGTGAGAGCAGTTGTATTCAATACAGATTCATAAATATGTTGCTCTGTTGACATTTTGACTGTTTATACAAACTAAGGGAGGTATTTTGATGTGTGTTAGTTTGATACGATCTTCAACTGATAAAAACTGTTTCGGGTTAAGCAAACATCTCTTGGTCTAACATGACATGTGTTTCTTTTCATTGTGAATGAACATGAATAAATTAACAGAACCGTAATCACTAATATGTGAAATTTGGATTACAGTGCAGTTTGGTACCTGTATTGAGATCGTTGCTGTAAATTGTACTAGTATTAATTGTAAGGACGTGGCAATTCAGTGATAAATAACGTGAACATTTCTTATAAATGTAAAAGTTGGCAGTTTCTTACGGAGGTTGGTGCACCCAAGTACTGGTTAACCGCTGGAGCCTGCCCTGGAAAGGTGTTAGGTAAACTGCCCGCCGGCGATATAGCCCAAAATGGTGCTGATGCAGGCGTAAAACCTGAAATATAATTCTTATAAATGTAGCAGTTCTCAATATATTATTTCACATTGCTACCTCAATTTGCAGAGCATTGGAACATAGTCCAAACTTTGGGTTCAAATCCTTGTCGATTTTCATTTGGTGCCTTTACAGGGATAACTGTATTAGGAGTGCAAACGGATACAGTCTCTACCAGGATTTGAAACTTTGGTTTACTGTTCCAATGCTTTTCCAATTGTGGTACCAAGGCAACCACAAACATGTATTCGTAACTATATCAGATGATACCCAGAATGCACCAGAAACGATCTAGAGAAATAAATTTTCCTGTGGGTGTGGGCATGCCCCTGCACTCACCTAGAAGTGCCCTATTTTCCATCAGCACCCTGCCATTTTCGTATGCTAGCTGGAGTACTGAAGTACTGAAGTAACATGGGATGCTGCGGTGACTTGTGAGTGATTAGAGGAATTCAGATGCTGATATTTTCGACGATATTTTGGCAATAATACAGCGTCGTTACAGACGGATAGCTACCAAACAGAGGTATTTGTGTAGGGTATGAAAATATTTCATTAACCCTTTATACACCACAGACCTAAATAGGCTTACAAAAAGTGTAGATCCAGATGAGCCGGCTCATGATAAGCTGTCTCATCAGTATCTGCACTCTATGTCAATAATATTACTATGTATATATTGTCCTCTATGTCTGAATTTTCCAACAATATATATTACTAGTTCCCTGCTAGAAACAATCGACATACATGTTTAGACAAAATTACCCATTTTGAGCAACCCTTCCGCTATCCAAAATGGTTGTGGGAGCGCCGTTGGTGGTCATACTACATATAGGAAACATAATAATTTTTGAGACTCACCCTCCCTGCTGCTGTACTTGTCCAAATATAATTTTCTTATTAATTTATTGGTCTAAATATATCATGCACCAGTCCATGTCAGTTACTTAGCGTTGAATGGGTTAATTATGACGTCATATTCCTAAGTGTAAAACTGTATGCTGTGAGCATTACATGCAATCTGAGCTAAGGTAGTGCACCACAAATTCCAACCTTGCAAGACTACATATTTTAAATTGTTTATACACATTATTGGAAATATCTCCAATGTGGTAAAGCTCGGTTATTTCTTATATTGTATTCTTGTGTTTAATGTTTCTTTTTGTTGAATTTTGTGATGTTTAGCTTGTGTACGTTCAAAATATGACAACGAAAATTGTGTTTTTGTTGATTTGTTAAAAATGTTTTTATGGCAGATTTTTGCTGTACTGTTTTAGAACCTTATTTTCAAAGTCTTGTAAGGCATCGGAAAACTAATTTATTTTTTTGGAGAATTTGTATTATACCGTATGTACAGTGGAACCCCTCAAAACCCCACTAAAGCGTAATTCCCGCCAAACAGATTTTCCCGGTCCTGATCTATTTCCTTGTTTTAATATTCATGGTAACAAAATGCTGATCTGAACGATTTTAGTCTCGCCTAAAATTTTTTAACAAAATTCAATTACAGGTGATCATATAGTCAGCATATCGTTTACATTGCCGGTGTTGTTGCGAGAAGTGATAAGAGGTTTAATTATTATACAGTGTTTTCTTCAGTTGGATGCACTCAATAAAAATATGTTCTATGTGCTCGTAAGTGCGCACTGACATGTAGTAAAATCAATTTTCTGGAAACAAAACATGAAAATCTATTTTTAGACACGCACCTGTTGTAATTTTAAGAAGCTCTGTAGCGGTTACTTCCCCTACAGACTATAATCCACAATAAGAATAGCTGTAATGCTATACGATACTTTTATTGGTGTACCAGTCAGTTAACAATATTAAATCACGGCGGCCGTTTGAAATTTATTGACAATTTAGTGCCGGGGGGGGGGGGGACATATGTCTCGGATTAATGTATGGCTTAGGGTTATCGGACAATAGGGCCAATTAACAAGGATGAGTCAAGCAGGTCGTTTGATTATATTAGTTAGGACAATTAAGTCATCGGAAACTTCACAGTGGTGCCGTAAACATGCTCGACCGGGCTGCCAGTAGGAAACCCATGCTTGTACGGCAGTCATTAGCACTTGTCCTCCTTCATCCACTCCCTTTGCTACAAATCCCTATAAACCGAAAACGCCTCCAAACCGTCTTCTCGTCTAGTCCGTATACGATTCAGGTTAGAGTTGTTTAACTATAATATCATATGTGCATCATAATTATTAATCGAATATAACTTTTATGGAAATTGTAGCTTCATGTTGGGGCCCTCGTACAAAACAGCTCTGCCTATCCATACAGATGTCATTGTTATAAAGAAATGTCATTTGAATACAGTGTAGTTTTCTTTTGAACCATGTATCCAGATTTGACTTTCCTGTATGACTTAGAATTATAAACTGTAAACTAGTGGAATACACACAGCCCAACAACTTCATAAAATTTATTTAAAGTACAAACGGTTCGACCGTACACACATTTGGAGTGTTTAGAATTATGCAAAGTAGCGTTTGATCTTTAAATTTTATTGGCTAGGGTAGAACAAACGTATATGGTTCACAAGAAATATGCTGAGCTTCATGAAGGTTGGAAGGTGTTGCATGTAGCACGAGTTAATCTGTGATTATGCCATAAGTGAGGAATTTTGATTGGTCAATTTAGCATGTGTCAATGCGACCCACTATGAAATAGCTATATGCATGTAATTAGAAAGCTCTTGTTGTCTGGTTGCTTCCAGTTGTTTTTGTATCACATAATAACTGATAATATATTTTTGCATAAAATAATTGTGTAATCTTATTTGTCATCATCGTCATCATTAGTATTATCATCATCTCCTCTAGTAGTTACCTCACTCTGTATCGATCATACTCGCAGTGTATGTATGTTGCATGTTTGATGTAAAATGTATGTTTTGTTATTGAATACATGTATGTTTATTGTTAAATCATGTGCATATTTTGTATAAGTTAATGTGATTTATTATTTGTACACATTTTCTGTAAATCATTGTAGAGATTCCAGCAATTGTATCATGCATATTTTAAATAGATTCAAATAAAATTTAATAATTTTGCTCATAATAACACTAGTGTTGAAATGTTGGACCACCTCTAAGCAAGGGCCACCTGTCTTAAAAATCACTTGTGTGATCTCCCATCAAGTTATTTTAACTTTGGAATAGAGGCAAACACGCTGCTAACAAAGACTGGAACCAGTTCCTACGAGTCTATTCCGGTCCGCCTCCGTGGTCGAGTGGTTAAGGTCGCTGACTTGTATACCACTGTAACCTATCATCACTGATGGTCACGGGTTCGAGCCCCGCTCAGGCCGTGTCTCATTTATATGAAAAAGTTGGCAGTTTCTTACGGAGGTTGGTGTACCCAAGTACTGGTTAACTGCTGGAGCCTGCCCAGGAAAGATGTTGTTAGGTACACTGCCCGCGGGCGATATAGCCCAAAATGGTGCTGATGCAGGCATGAAACCCGAAATATAACATATAACGAGTCTATTCCTATGAGTGGTCCATATAGACAGGTTTGACTGTACTTACCACTAGCACAGACCACATACAGGAAGGGTTCGTTCCGCGTATATTTCCTGGAAGATGAGATAACTGAGAGACATTACTGGATTTTCTATTACCTCCCTTGACAGATAAGTCTGATTTTTCCCGAAATGTATAGGTCCTTTTAGTTGGAATCCTTTGTTTTGGTTGTTCGTTTCTAACCAGATGTTGTGGTAGATTAAATGTAATTTTATCAAAATCAGGTAAGATATTTGATAACCAAGTTATACAGTAAAGTATCCATTGGATATTCTGTAGGTTATCTGTCGAGATTTAATAATTATAAGATGGGAAAATGGATGAAATAGATAACATGTTGTGCAAAGGAAACCACGATAAAATCAAAGGAAACCAATTATGAGAACAAATCTTCTATTAGGAGAATTCAGGGGCAGTAACTGACTAATAGTTCTCATTGTACATGTGACCGCCTCCGTGGTCGAGTGGTTACGGTCGCTGACTTGTATACCACTGTATCCTATCATCACTGATGGTCACGGGTTCGAGCCCCGCTCAGGCCGTGTCTCATTTATATGAGAAAAAAGTTGGCAGTTTCTTACGGAGGTTGGTGCACCAAAGTACTGGTTAACCGCTGGAGCCTGCCCAGGAAAGGTGTTGTTAAGTAAACTGCCCGCTGGCGATGTAGCCCAAAATGGTGTTGATGCAGGCATAAAACCCGAAATATAATATAATAACCATTGTACATGTACTTTGAGATGACAATAAATGAGTGCGATGGTTGAGCTTTTGAACAGACTAAGCTGAAGAACTATATTTACATGGATCTCGTGTTATGACTAGACCGAGGAAGACCTTGTTATATGTTACGTGTCTGTAGTTTTAGATATCAATTCGGAGAGTAATTTATAAAAAAGGACGATATTGTTGACCCGTCTATGTTGCATTAGAGATTGAAATGAAGCATCTCCCCAGTCATGCCCAGCTTCTCCAACACCGACAAACACCACACAACCTGTAGCCTGGGCAGCGCAGCAGCGCTCCATAGTTGGGAGGAATGCTCAACCTTCGACCTGACTTAGTCATATGCCATACACGTGGTAGGTAGTCAGGAGCTAGGTGAGAATGACACATTTATTCTGGTGTTGGTTTTACAATGTACTAGTTATGTTTTGGATGTGAGAACTGCAAGGCAATGAATGTTTTCCCTAGGTACTTGGCTGATGACAGTCTCAAGCACTTGATTGTGGAGCGTGTACATATGTATATGATTTGGGAACGGTGGTCCAGACCCATAGAGTGACTCGTTTAACCCTTTCAACACCACAGACCTAAATTGGCTTACAAAAAAGTGTAGATCCAGATGAGCCGGCTCGTGACGAGCCGTCTCATCAGGATCTGCACTTTTTTCAAGTAACAACTATTTTTAGAAAAAAAATTACCCATTTTGATAAATGAACTGATCCAAAAGTAATTTTGTTATTAATTTATTGGTCTAAAAATATCATGGACCAGTCCATGTCAGTTACTTGGTGTTGAATGGGTTAACGGATTTAAAAGTCGCCAACCAAGTCTCAATTTTATTTTGCAGTAATATGCCTTGCTGTATATTTTCCATCGACGAAGAGCCATACATTGTCTGGTATATACAGTAAAAGGAGATGACAGCGTTGTGGTAGCCCATTCGCTTCATGTGTAAGAGCCCCAGAATTTGAGCCCAACTGTAGCCATTACGATAGGCAAAGCACTTAAATGCTCTCTCCATCATGGTGATGGAATCCACCAGGAATGAGGTCTCGAGAGCAATTAAAATAATGTAAGGACTTGTTTCTCAAGCGAGCTAAAATAAATGTGCATGAACTAAACTAGTAAATAATGGATGGGACCTAATGCCAACCTCTAGGGAACCTATGTGAGTACATGAGCAGAGTCTGAGTCACATACAGGACAACATTTTAGGTTTTGTTTGATAGAAAGGAACCTACATGTACACGTATATATACATGTATTCGTTTGTTGATCTTCGAATGCTATGATAGCTCAATTTATAAATTAGGCATACATCTATGGGAAACGTTATAGACGGCCTTTGCTCCGTTGCGATATACATATATATCTTTTTGGCCATTAATGTTTTGGGATATATATAGAATATGGTCTGTTGTGTATTGTTGTCGCCCTGGGTAGGTGATTGTCAATCTTGGTTGATCATTGAATTACATTTACTCTCGCCGAAGCGTCTCAGATTACATGCAACTGCAAGTTCGTATTGTAATTAACTCCTGGCTGAAAGTAAGTACAAGGTATTTGAAATGACCCTTGATGTAGTAGTTACTGCACTCCACTTCCTCACATTTTGATTCAAATCCGACGCTGTACTACTGAACCACGGACGACACAGTTTTACAATCTCCAGTGAAATTTTGAACATATATTGATCAATATTATCTCATGTCATACACTGGCGCATGTATTATCCAGTACCATGTTGCTTTGTCTTAGGAATTACCGGAATATCATCGGGGGGACTGTACGAGTTTTCATCATTCGCAAATTCTGCAGAGAAATTAATTATCCCAGTACGGGAAGTGGAAGACTATCGCATGCCTGTACGAGAAGGAATGAGTTTTGATTTCATCTGAACATTCTGCAGATATCTTATTCCACTATACACTCAACAAATTCCTAATCGGTCACATGGTATTTTATTATATTTGGAGCCAATTAATAATCATACAATATAAATATTTTAGTATTGTCATTTAATTCATTTGAGCTGAAATGATTATACAGCAAGCACTTTTTTTATTATTTTAGCTTGATTGCGAAACAAGTTATTTCAACGTATATTAATCACTCTCGAGACCTCATTCCTGATGGAATCCATCGCCACGAGGGAGAGAGAAGAGGCAACGTGGAATTTAAATGCCTTGCCTAAGGGCACAATCGTAACGGCTCCAGTGGAACGCGAACGCGCATCCACTACGCTATCACGACTTCCACAAGCAAGCACTGTAACCTATCATCACTGATGGTCACGGGTTCGAGTCCCGCTCAGACCGTGTCTCATTTATATGAAAAAGTTGGCAGTTTCTTACGGAGGTTGGTGCACCCAAGTACTGGTTAACCGCTGGAGCCTGCCCAGGAAAGGTGTTGTTAGGTAAACTGCCCGCAGGGGATATAGCCCAAAATGGTGCTGATGCAGGCGTAAAACCTGAAATATAAATAAACAGCAATCATGTGTAACGATATGTAATAAAATATAACCAATAATATGATATGAATATTGATATTATTTGTTTATTAGTTTGTTCCAAATACTGTAAAACATCAGGTGAACGGTTAGGAATGTTGTTGAGTGTACATCCCAGCGGCAGAGATGAACCTTTATTTTTATATATCAAATTAAAGCCTTTAATTGGATATCACTTCTAATAATATATGTCATACTCAGTATTGAACAGTGTTGAAATTATGATGTAGATGTGGATGTTACTGTATTTAGAAATGATAAATGGTTCCGCGTTTTCCACCGCAGTTCCGGGGAATAAACCTGTCCGTTTTTACCTAATGTAAACAATCATGGCAGATATTTTTGCCTTGTTAGAGAAACTTGGCATAAAGAAGAAGATTATTCATGGTGGGCGTGGAAATTCACCCGATTATGAAGATGGAACGAAGGTAAAGTATTAGTTCCATAGAAATATTGAAAAACTAAAAATCTATAAATATTAATTATTTTATTGTAAATGTAGTAGAATTCGGATGTGTTTTAACCGGGTATGCCTAAAAGGGTGCGAATTACAGTAAATTAGTACCATGGACGTTTCGTACCCAATGTCTTCCCAACGATTCTACGTTACGAACTCCAGATTTGGGTATGAAATGTCTCTAATCCTTTAGAATCTTAATCCTATAGTACAAACTGTCTCAGACATTGGGTATGAATCGTCTCAAGCTGGGTATTGTAGTGTATTTCGGCGTGGGTAGAACATCGGCCCAGCTAGCTGAGTTGGTAGAGCTGTCCTACTAGTGTTCGGGAGGTCATGGGTATGAGTCCCACGTCTGGTCTTTAACTTTTCCGCTCTTTCTTTGCTTGGTTACTTTAATGGCGACGAGGATATATGGTACGGGCAAAGGAGTGGAGGGTGCGGATCCAGGGATCGGAGTGCGGCTCCTAAAGAATAAAAGAGTGTAGTGTATTTCGGCGTGGGTAGAACATCAGCTTAGCTAGCCAAGTTGGTAAAGCTGTCTGACTAGTGTTCGGGAGGTCGAGGGTTCAAGTCCCACGTCGGCTCACTAACTTTTCCGCTTGTTCTTTGCTTGATCACTAGTACAAAAAAATGTTGAATATACGAAAACGTCCAGGGTACAAATTGACCTGCTGCATCCAAAGAGGCAACGTAGCAGAGTAAAACAAAGTATCAATGTAGATGGAAAATACGCAATGTAGATTTTAAATCCTCATCATTAAAGATATTTTTTATTTTACTGTTTATTATTGTAAAGTAGGTTGAAATACAATATATTGTCAATTTTCAGCAAAATGTGTGAAATGAAATATTTATGACCACCATCCATATGCAAGCTAAATGTAGAATGTACGCAATGTAGACAGTAGATCATCATGTTTGATGAAGATATTATTTATTTGTGTGGCATCCGTGGTCCATTGGTAGAGCGTCGAATTTGGAATCGATCGCTCCCGAGTTTGATACTCGGTCAGGCCACGTATGTAGTATCATTGTGCAAGACACCTCACACACATTACTTAGTACATTTTACTATTAATAATTGTATATAATGTATTTTGTGTGGGTCCCACCCCCATGTGGGGCAGGGGTTGAAGTCAGAGTCCCTAGGGTTTCTACTTTACCCAGACTGTCGCGGTGTCGCCCCCTGAATGGACTCTGATGTATTGGCATTTAAATTCCACGTTGCCTCTTCTCTCTCCCTCGTGGCGATGGATTCCATCAGAAATGAGGTCTCGAGAGTGATTAATATAAGTTGTAAGAACTTGTTTCGCAATCGAGCTAAAATAAATTTGTATAAACTATTTTTCCTCATGTTGCAGTTATATTTCCACTACAAAACCTGCAAGTGTAACGAGGAGCAGACAATGATTGATGACAGTCACAATTACGAAAAACCCATGGAAATCATTCTCGGGAAAAAGTTCAAGCTGGAAGTTTGGGAAGTCTGTGTGAAAACCATGAGGCACCAAGAAGTAGCAGAATTCATCGTTGATCAAAAGGTATGAACCGTATGATCAGATTTGAATGGTTTACAATTGATGAAATAGTGATACACCCGAGTCCAGTCACTATGCACCTGCGAAAACTAACATCATTATGTACATGTAGTAAATTACTTGTAATAGGTGGAAGTCGTGATAGCTTCGTGCCTAGCTGTAGCCATTACTATTGTGCCCTTAGGCAAGGCTCTTCAACTCCACATTGCCCTCTTGTTCTGCGGCGTGAGTTACCTTAGGATTGAGTGTGTCCTAAAAAAGAATGGGACCTCAGAAATTGATTGTTTTGTAGGATAAAGTAGAAATAGAAAACTAATACTTTTCCCATATTGAGGATTGAGGAAAAGGAAGTACCGTAATGATTATAATACTATACCCGGGTATTTATTAAATCATTGTCAGCTCCAGAGTGGGAAATACGCGTTTACGGTTAATTTTGTATTAGAAACACTGTCCGAAATCCCTAGCAGAGTTTTGATTTAGACCAAAATATTCCAGCTGTTCAAACATCATACCAATCCAGGGGTAAAAGACACAATGTTCCCGAGTGTTGTTTTTAAGGATGGCAACAAGTACTTGGAAGAACGTCCCAAGTATGGAACAGCAAAATGAGAACCGACTATTCAGGGGAAAAATTGGCTGGACAAAAAAAATCAGTCTGTATGTGTCATCAGATTTAGATCAATGCCAATTGTTCCTTTCAGTCTTAGTTTATACAAATTTATTTTAGCTTGATTGCGAAACAAGTTCTTATAACTTGTATTAATCACTCTCGAGATCTCATTCCTGATGGAATCCATCGCCACGAGGGAGAGAGAAGAGGCAACGTGGAATTAAATGCCTTGCCTAAGGGCACAATCATAACAGCTCCAGCGGGGCTCGAAATCCGGACCTTTTGCACCTGAAGCGTACGTGCATCCACTGCGCTATCACGATTTCCACTTTCCTTTCAGTCTTGTAGATATCCATCTTGAAGTCTTGTTCTTTAAACTCTTTCCTCCATAGAAGTATACACCTTTGGAATAGTCTTACCTTACAAGTTCAGTATAGACCCAGCTTGAACATCTATAGTACTTAGCAGCTGGACCCCTTCCACAAATTAGTTAGTTAGTTAGAGTTAGTGTTTTTATTACAAGTTTTGTAGCATTATTTTGCACCTAAAGCCTATTTCTTATTAATAACTGTTCCCAGACAACGCACCTAGCTATTCTCGTAAAGGATCATCAGCAGTATATCTTAGAAATAGACACTATTGTCAGCGACCCACGTCCATTATGACCTTCTTGCATTATTTACTACCATTTCAGAATGTTGATCAATATCCAATGGTTGCTAAGCAACTGAGAGAGATATTTGGCAAGAATAAGAAGAAGAAGTCAGAAGAAAAGAGCCATTGTTGTGGGATGATGGCCATGTCGGAGCACGGTCTAGGGTATGAAGATCTGGATGACCTTGTCAAAAACCCACAGCCGCTGTTATTTATAATCGGTGAGTGTCTGTAGTATGCTGTCAGAGCAAGGTCAAGGATATGAAACCAAATTGTCAACTCTCTTTACTCGTCGTAACTTTGATGTCTTGGGAAAATAACTACATAGTCAAACTGATAAAGACATAATGTGTATTATTGTTTACTTCCGCGCTGTCCGAATATCCGAAATATATGCAAGTTAATATTCTGTCTCTTCGTTGAAGAGTTCATTATCTCTATCTTGGGTGCGCACAGCGGTTGCACATAAAAATACTACCGTTTGCTTTGAATACCTATTGTATGGACCTCAAATAAATAAAAATTACACTGTATGACCAAAACCAATAAGTGTGAATGACCAAAACCAATAAATGTGAATGACCAAAACCAATAAATGTGAATGACCAAAACCAATAAATGTGAATGACCAAAACCAATAAATGTGAATGTGTGAATGACCAAAACCAATAAATGTGAATGACCAAAACCAATAAATGTGAATGACCAAAACCAATAAGTGTGAATGACCAAAACCAATAAATGTGAATGTGTGAATGACCAAAACCAATAAATGTGAATGTGTGAATGACCAAAACCAATAAATGTGAATGACCAAAACCAATAAATGTGAATGTGTGAATGACCAAAACCAATAAATGTGAATGTGTGAATGACCAAAACCAATAAATGTGAATGACCAAAACCAATAAGTGTGAATGACCAAAACCAATAAATGTGAATGACCAAAACCAATAAATGTGAATGACCAAAACCAATAAGTGTGAAGAATAAATATAGCTCAGTTCCCACTACATATAATGTTGACAAAAAAAACTGTATTGACCAAACCAAATGTGAAGACTGTATGTTCCTAAATTCCCACAGCAATGTTCAAAAAATGTGTTCTCAGATTCTAATTTTGCAACCTTATTATAATATGTCAGTTTGTTGAGTATGTGCGTCATATTTTCATACAGATCTAGTGAAAGTGGAGAGACCAGGCTCGTACGAGAAGGAAGCATGGACTCTTACAGATGAAGAAAAGGAAGTGAAAGTTCCGCACCTGAAGGATTCTGGGAATGAACTGTATAAACAGAAACAATACACTTTAGCAGCGGAGAAATATGGGGAAGCAATAGGGCTATTAGAACAGTTAATTATGAAGTAAGTAATGCTTTCTCCTTGGGGTTAGTATTTAATATACAACGATGGCGAAACAAGTTTTTATCACGCACGTTGGCGCGGATGAAAATGTATATGTGGGAGGAAATCGGAGTATCATGGTAACTAACCTATCCCATCTGGCGACCACTGTACCATCTCACATACTTCCGTCTGAGGATCGAACCCGGGTTGCATTGGTGCGAAGCGAGCATGCTAACAACTGTTACAACGGTAATCTCATAAAACCAATGCCTGTACAACTATAAATCACAAAACACACATTCTAAAAATAGATAAATAAACAACAATCTGATATTTCATTTTACAGAGAGAAGCCTGGAGACCCAGACTGGCATGTGTTGGAAGACAAAAAGATGCCTCTGTTGTTAAATTTTTCACAATGTAAACTCATATTGGATGACTACTACCCAGTTATAGAACATACAACTACCGTATTGAAAAGAGATCCAGGTGAGTCTCATGTAGATAAAGGTGTGTGTGGGGGGGGGGGGGAGGGGTAGAAAATGGGTGAGTGGGAGAAATGCATTTTGGGGGGGGGGGTGAAAGTGTGTGGACTTGGGAGAAATGCATGTGGGGGGGGGGTAGAAAAAGGGTGACGTGGGAGAAATGCATGTGGGGGGGGGGGGTGAAAGGGGGTGACGTGGGAGAAATGCATTGGGCGGGGGGGGGTAGAAAGTGTGTGGACTTGGGAGAAATGCATGTGAGGGGGGGGGGGGTAGATGGTAGACAGTGTGTGACTTGGGAGAAATGTATGTTGGGGGGGGGGGGGGGGGTAGAAAAATGGGTGATGTGGAGAAATGCTGTGGGGGGGGAGGGGTAGAACGTGGGTGATGTGGGAGAGAATGCATGTTGGGGGGGGGGGGGTATTTTAGAAAGTGGGTGTTGTGGGAGAAATGCATGTGGGGGGGGGGTAGAAAGTGGGTGATGTGGGAGAAATGCATGTGGGGGGGGGGTGGGTAGAAAGTGGGTGAGTGGGAGAAATGCATGTTGGGGGGGGGGGGGGGGGTAGAGAAAGTGGGTGATGTGGGGAGAAATGCATGTGGGGGGGGGGGGGGTAGAAAGGGGTGACATGGGAGAAAGCATGTTGGGGGGGGGGGGGTAGAAAGTGGGTGATGTGGAGAGAAATGCATGTTGGGGGGGGTGTAGAAAGTGGGTGACGTGGGAGAAATGCATGTTGGGTAGAAAGGGGGGTGTGACGTGGGAGAAATGTTGGGGGGGTGGGTAGAAAGTGTGTGATGTGGGAGAAATGCATGTGGGGGGGGGGGTAGAAAGGGGTGATGTGGGAGAAATGCATGTTGGGGGGGGGTAGAAAGTGGGTGATGTGGGAGAAATGCATGGGGGGGGGGGGGGGGTAGAAAGTGGGTGACATGGGAGAAATGCATGTTGGGGGGGGGGGTAGAAGTGGGTGATGTGGGAGAAATGCATGTTGGGGGGAGTGTATAAAGTGGGTGATGTGGGAGAAATGCTGTGGGGGGGGGTTAGAAAATGGGTGCGTGGGAGAAATGCATGGGGGGGGGTTTGTGGTGGGGGGGGGTAGAAAGTGGGTGACGTGGGAGAAAGAAATGCATGGGGGGGGGGGGTAGAAAGTGTGTGAGACTGGGAGAAATGCATGTGAGGGGGGTTTTTTGGGGTAGAAAGTGTGGATTGGGAGAAATGTATGTTGGGGGGGGGGGGTGGGTTAGAAAATGGGTGATGTGGGAGAAATGCAATGTGGGGGGGGGTAGAACGTGGGTGATGTGGGAGAAATGCATGTTGGGGGGGGGGGTAGAAAGTGGGTGATGTGGGAGAAATGCATGTGGGGGGGGGGGGTTAGAAGTGGGTGATGTGGGAGGAAATGCATGTGGGGGGGGGGGGTAGAAAGTGGGTGATGTGGGGAGAAATGCATGTTGGGGGGGGGTTAGAAAGTGGGTGATGTGGGAGAAATGCATGTGGGGGGGGGGTAGAAAGTGGGTGACATGGGAGAAATGCATGTTGGGGGGGGGGGGGTTAGAAAGTGGGTGATGGGGAGAAAGAAAATGTTGGGGGGGTGTAGAAAGTGGGGTGACGTGGAGCAAATGCATGTTGGGGGGGTGTAGAAAGTGGGTGACGTGGGAGAAATGCATGTTGGGGGGTGGGTTAGAAAGCTGTGTTGTGATGGGGGAAAGAAAGGCATGTGGGGGGGGGTAGAAAGTGGGTGATGTGGGAGAAACTGCATGTTGGGGGGGGGTTAGTAGAAAGTGGGTGATGTGGGAGAAATGCATGTGGGGGGGGGTAGAAAAGTTTAGAAAGGGGAACATGGGGAGAAATGCATGTTGGGGGGGGGGGGGGGGTAGAAAGTGGGTGATGTGGGAGAAATGCATGTTGGGGGGAGGTATAAAGTGGGGTGATGTGGGAGAAATGCATGTTGGGGGGGGGGTTAGAAAGTGGGGATGTGTGAGAATGCATGTGGGGGGGGGTATAAAGTGGGTGATGTGGGAGAGAAATGCATGTTGGGGGGGTAGAAAGTGGGTGATGGGGGGAAAGAGAAATGCATGTTGGGGGGGGGGGTTAGAAAGTGGGTGATGTGGGAGAAATGCATGTTGGGGGAGTGTATAAAGTGGGTGATGTGGAGAAATGCATGTTGGGTGGGGGTTAGACAATGGGTGATGGGGAGAAATGCATGTGGGGGGGGGGGGGGGTTAGAAAGTGGGTGATGTGGGAGAAATGCATGTTGGGGGGGGTAGAAAATGGGTGATTGTGGAGAAATGAATGTTGGGGGGGGGGGGGGTAGAAGTGGGTGATGTGGGGAAATAGCATGTGAGGGGGGGGGGTTAGTGAAGTGGGTGATGTGGGGAGAAATGCATGTGAGGGGGGGGGGGTAGAAAGTGGGTGATGTGGGAGAAAAATGCTGTGGGGGGGGGGGTTAGTAGAAAGTTGGAAGAGGAAAGAAAAAAAGAGTTGGGGGGGGGGGGGGGTAGAAGAAAGGGGTGAGTGGGGAGAAATGCTGTGGGGGGGGGGGATCGAAAGTGGGGATAGTGGGGAGGAAATGCATGTTGGGGGGGTAGAAAGTGGGGATGTGGGAGAAATGCATGTTGGGGGAGTGTATAAAGTGGGTGACTTTAGAGAAATGCATGTTGGGGGGGGGGGTTAGATAGAAAGTGGGGACATGGGAGAAATGCATGTGGGGGGGGTCGAAAGTGGGTGATGGTGGGAGAAATGCATGTGGGGGGTGGGGGTAGAAATGGGTGACTTTAGAGAAATGCATGTTGGGGGGGGGGGTGGTAGGGAAAGGGGTGACATGGGGAGAAATGCATGTGGCTGGGGGGGGGGAGAAAGTGGTCCGTGATGTGGGAGAAATGATGTTGGGGGGGGGGGGTTAGATTTAGAAAGTGGGGATGTGGGGAAATGCATGGGGGGGGGAGTAGAAAGTGGGTGATGTGGGAGAAAGCATGTGGGGGGGGGGTGGGGGTAAGCAAAGTGGGTGGGTGATGTGGGAGAAATGCATGTTGGGGGGGGGGGGGGGGGTAGAAAGTGGGTGATGGGGAGAAATGCAGGTTGGGGGGGGGGGGTAGAAAGTGGGTGACATGGGAGAAATGCATGTTGGGGGGGGGGGGGTAGAAGTGGGGTGATGTGGGAGGAAATGCATGTTGGGGGGGGGGGGGTAGAAAGGGGGTGATGGGGTGGAAAATGCATGTTGGGGGGGGGGGGGGGTAGGAAAGTGGGTGGTGATGTGGGAGAAATGCATTGTGGGGGGGGGTAGAGTAGAAAGTGGGGTGAGTGGGAGAAATGCATGTTGGGGGGGGTGTAGGAAAGTGGGTGACGTGGGAGAAAGCATGTTGGGGGGGGTGGGTCAGAAAGTGTGGAGTGGGAGAAAATGCAGTGGGGGGGGTAGAAAGTGGGTGATGTGTGGGAGAAATGCATGTTGGGGGGGGGGGGTAGAAAGTGGGTGATGTGGGAGAAATGCATGTGGGGGGGGGTAGATAGAAGTGGGGTGACATGGGAGAAATGCATGTTGGGGGGGGGGGGGTAGAAGTGGGTGATGTGGGAGAAATGCATGTTGGGGGGAGAGTGTATAAAGTGGGTGATGGGAGAAATGCATGTGGGGGGGGGGGTAGAAAGTGGGTGATGGGGAGAATGCATGTTGGGGGAGTGTAGATAAAGTGGGTGTTGTGGGAGAAATGCAGTTGGGGGGGGGTAGTTAGAAAGTGGGTGATGTGGGAGGAAGAGAATGCTGTGTGGGGGGGGGGTAGTAGATAGTGAAGAAAGTGGGTGATGTGGGAGAAATGCATGTGGGGGGGTCGAAAGGGGTGATGTGGGAGAAATGCATGTTGGGGGGTGGTAGGATGTGGGAGAAATGCATGTTGGGGGGGTAGAAAGTGGGTGATGTGGGAGAAATGCATGTTGGGGGGGGGGGTAGAATAGTGGGGTGACTTTAGAGAAATGCATGTTGGGGGGGGGGGGTAGTAGAAAGTGGGTGACTGGGGAGAAATGCATGTGGGGGGGGTCGAAAGTGGGTGACTGTGGGGAGAAATGCATGTGGGGGAGGGTAGACAGTGGGTGATGTGGGGAGAAATGCATGTGGGGGGGGGGGGGGGGTTAGAAAGTGGGTTGACTTAGAGAAATGCATGTTGGGAGGGGGTAGAAAGTGGGTGACATGGGAGAAATGCAGTGGGGGGGGGAGAAAGTGGGTGATGTGGGAAAATGCATGTTGGGGGGTGTAGGATGTGGGAGAAATGAATGTTGGGGGGGGGGTGTAGAAAGTGGGTGACGTGGGAGAAATGCATGTTGGGGGGGAGTGGGTGACTTGGGAGAAATGCATGTTGGGGGGGGAGTGGGTGATGTGGGAGAAATGCATGTTGGGGGTGTAGAAAGTGTGTGACGTGGGAGAAATGCATGATATCTCCCTCAGCTGTCTCAGCAACTACGATGTATTTAATTGTACCCATAATTTTGTTCTATGTTGTTACAATGACTATCATTTTTTTTATTTTACTGCATATGGCACCAGTTGTCTGGGCATCTCATTGGACAGTAGTACAGCAATAAACTTTTGGCTTCAATATTCTCTTTTTGGTGAAAACTCTAATCTGAGAGGTATATTAACCCATTTGGCTTATTATAAGTCTTTAAAGCATGCCAGGATCAAGCCTCTATGAGTGAGCGACATTTTACTGCTCAGTGCTTACCGGTACACTTACAGTGCCCTTTCGCTTGCTGATATAGACTCGAACTCATTTGATCAGAAACAAGTCACATGGAATTTATTTTCTTCTTCCCATTTACGGACAGGTCTCCGGTCATGGAGTGTAACTTGTCCTTGCATTATACCCATTGTGGTGAGTCCATGCTGTAACAGTAGAAGAATACAGAACTGAAATACAGATGATTTCATCATGTAAACTAGAGTCCATTAAAGAAATTGAGTTTAAAAGTTTTAATGAACATACTGTTTTCTTTCAGACAATGTCAAAGCACTGTATAGAAGAGCGAAGGCCCACGTTGGTGCATGGAACCCAGTAGAAGCACGGAGTGACTTTGAAAGAGTTATGGAACTTGATTCCACGTTAATAAATACTGTGACGAAGGAACTGAAAGGGTTGGAAGAAACACAGAAGAAGATGGACATAAATGATAAAGACAAGTTGAAAGGAATGTTTTCTGTGAATTCAAGTTGATGGATAGATTATTATTAGGGTCGTTGTATGTTTTAAGTTATTATGTTGAATGTTGTAGATTGTCAAATTCTGGAGGTCATAGTTTTCGTGAATCTCGTAATTGGAATGTCATGAGCATGCCACCATATATAGACGCGTATTGGCCGAGTGCTATGCGATATTGTCGTGCTAATGCAGTTTGATATCTAAATATAATTATTTGTACAGATTGATCTATGATTGCACGACCAAGTAAAACTGCCTAAAACAATTTATTGAAAATGTCACTCTTTTAGACATACCTTACCTACATATTAACCCTTTCAGCGCCGAATAAATTCAGAGCATGTACAAAGCACGTAACGCCGCGTCTGATCAGGATCTATGTTGTTTGCTATTTGGACGGTTCTTCAGCTTCACTGTCTGAAGAGCAATCAGCATACAGCCTGATCAGACGGCACATTCTCTTCTGTCTGATCAGGTTCTCTGCTTTTTGCAAAGTCGCTTTTATGCGACATTGGCGGTGAAAGAGTTAATAGGATGTGATACGTGACATCAGCAATTAGAACACACGTCTAAGACAGCTGTCTCAACATCAGTTGATGTGTCAATCAAACGTATTAGTTTATACAAATTTATTTTAGCTCGATTGCGAAAGAAGTTCTTACAACTTATATTAATCACTCTCGAGACCTCATTCCTGATGGAATCCACCGCCACGAGGGAGAGAGAAGAGGCAACGTGGAAATTAAATGCCTTGCCTAAGGGCACAATCGTAATGGCTCCAGCGGTGCTTGAACTCCAGACCTTTCGTACCCGAAGTGAATGATTAAAATCAAGCGTATTAAGCATTGGTTACCTACGTTTATAAACAATTCGCATATACAAAGGTGCTATATTTATTTGATTCATATCGTTTCTGTTCGAATATTGGGATTTTTCTAAACACTTTGGAAATGACCAAAAAAACCATCTAACTTTATTACGATATAGTGTCGCTTTACTCCTGCAAGCAAAGTTTGAGAGTATGTACAATACAGGGAAGTATGTGAGATGGTACGGTGGTCGCCAGATAGGACAGGTGCAGAGCCCACATTGGGCTGAAAAAAGTTGGGGCCACTTATCTGTTTGAAAGATGGGGTGTGTGCTGGAGCGGTGTCGTCCCCTCCGGGAGGGGTGTCATCCCCTCCCTGGTTTGATTTTTTTGGGTGT
>CM026391.1:69671032-69800591 GCA_014843695.1 Archivesica marissinica
AGGGCCAATGTGAGCCGAAGGCTGAACGTTTTTTCATGCTCTGTGGTGCATTCTGAGCACTACAGAGTAGTAAATTTGCTTTTCCAAAAGTTGTATTTTTTAGTTTGGATATTCAGAAAAATTTATTTTGAACAGAAAATTTAAATATTTCAATAATATAATATTTTTAACCATAACAGAATTGTGTACGTTCTTTGTTTCCTACATTGTAAATAACTTATTTTTCGTCAGTCTCCTGAATGACATCAGTCACATGATTTTCGTTGTTTTTATCCTGGAAAAAAGACAATAAATTTCCCTGCTTCAGAGTTTTCTTTGGTTTGGTTTCGCTTGCGTCGTCGACAAATCGCTTCATCGCCATTTTGTTTTACTTGTCTGGGCCCGGGAACATGGATATGATGGCACTTTCGGTAACGCTCGGCCGTTTCCGTGAAAAAGACAAATGCTATCTGCGCTGGTGTCGCATCATATGCTCGTTCCGGGGCCAAATTTCCGGAGGAAAAACATTGATTACGGTGGCATATTTCTGCCATTCACGAAGCGAAAATTACGGCGATTTTTCGATGGCGCGCCCGATGACCCATCACTTGATTCATAAGTGCGCCATTTGAAATTGTTTAGCGCCAATGGCGCATGGCGCGGCCCAAAAATGATCTCTGGGATCTGCACTTTTTGCCAGTAATATTACTATTTTTAGACAAAATTACCCATTTTGATAAATGAACTGGTCCAAATGTAATCTTCTGATTCATTTATTGGTCTAACAATATCATGGACCAGTCCATGTCAGTTACTTGGTGTTGAATGGGTTAAAGCGACACTGAATTAATGAAAACTCAAATTTCTACAGAATGTAATATCTTATTATACATGTATGGTATGATTTGTTTCCAAATATTTGCCTCAAAAACTGAGTATTTCAACTAATAAGCAATCGTCGATATACGCGGTTTGTTTACATAATAACAATATAATGTAAATAGGATCACCATCCATGAGTAATGCAACGCGTGTATCCTGAATAACACGATAGGTTGTACAGATTTCCCGCTATATCTCACATGTGTGCCTATGCATATTTATTTGTAGACTAAACTTAGTTAAATTATCTCTAAACGACATTATCTCGCTCTTAGTATTGACTCCGATGACAAACCAACGTCAATTCAGGAGTATGGATGACAGTTATATGAAATCCTACTTTCAATTTTGAAAGTTTGTAGACCACACAAACACTGTTTAACAATGTTAGTGTTCGAATGTAATCTTAATAATTTGAAGTAGCAACGCATTTATGCGTGAACAAATGCATTTTATTTGCTTTTTGCGATATAATGTCGCTTTAACCAGGGGACGACGAAAAATAAACATTTAAAACAAACAAAAAAAAAAATATATATTGTGTACTTTGTAACAATAACGTTCCGTCTACTGTGGCTGTGGGATGTAATGGATCCCTGCGTGGGACAGGTGTGTTTCAGACGCCTGTAATAGTAAGTTAGTGTATTAGTAGTATCAACAGTAGGTCAATATATTAGCCATGACATACAATGTAGTACATCATTTTGTCAATGTACGAATTTAATGAAGTTCATTAACCCATTTCATTCTGGATACATTTAAAGGCTTTTGCAAACAACATAGATCCAGATCAGCCGCAGCGTGACGCTGCGTGCTGATCAGGATCTATGTTGTTTGCTACATAGCCAAGTGTCTTAGCAAGATCATCTGAATAGCAAACAGCATAGAGCCTGATCAGACTGCACGTTCAGTGGCGGCTGATCTGGCTCTATGTTCTTTGCAAATTGCGTTTGACCGGTATCCAGAATGAAATGGGTTAACCCTTTCCCTCATAGAAGCACCTCTTGACGCCATTACCAATACGACATACATTAACCCTTTCCCTCATAGAAGCACCTCTTGACGCCATTACCAATACGACATACATTAACCCTTTCCCTCATAGAAGCACCTCTTGACGCCATTACCAATACAACAACATAACCCTTTCCATCATGGAAGCACCTCTTGACGCCATACCAATACAACATACATTAACCTTCCCTCATGGAAGCACCTCTTGACGCCATTACCAAACGACATACATTAACCCTTTCCTCATGGAAACACTCTTGACGCCATTACCAATACGACATACATTAACATTTCCCTCAAGAAGCACCTCTTGACGCCATTACCAATACGACATACATTAACCCTTTCCCTCATAGAAGCACCTCTTGACGCCATTACCAATACGACATACATTAACCCTTTCCCTCATAGAAGCACCTCTTGACGCCATTACCAATACGACATACATTAACCCTTTCCCTCATAGAAGCACCTCTTGACGCCATTACCAATACGACATACATTAACCCTTTCCCTCATAGAAGCACCTCTTGACGCCATTACCAATACGACAAACATTAACCCTTTCCCTCATAGAAGCACCTCTTGACGCCATTACCAATACGACATACATTAACCCTTTCCCTCATAGAAGCACCTCTTGACGCCATTACCAATACGACATACATTAACCCTTTCCCTCATAGAAGCACCTCTTGACGCCATTACCAATACGACATACATTAACCCTTTCCCTCATAGAAGCACCTCTTGACGCCATTACCAATACGACATACATTAACCCTTTCCCTCATAGAAGCACCTCTTGACGCCATTACCAATACGACATACATTAACCCTTTCCCTCATAGAAGCACCTCTTGACGCCATTACCAATACGACATACATTAACCCTTTCCCTCATGGAAGCACCTCTTGACGCCATTACCAATACGACATACATTAACCCTTTCCCTCATAGAAGCACCTCTTGACGCCATTACCAAAGAAATACATTAACCCTTTCCCTCATAGAAGCACCTCTTGACGCCATTACAATACAACATACTTAACCCTTTCCCATAGAAGCACCTCTTGACGCCATTACCAATACAACATACATTAACCTTTCCCTCATAGAAGCACCTCTTGACGCCATTACCAATACGACATACATTAACCCTTTCCCTCATAGAAGCACCTCTTGATGCCATTACCAATACTACATACATTACCCTTTCCCTCATAGAAGCACCTCTTGACGCCATTACCAATACGACATACATTAACCCTTTCCCTCATAGAAGCACCTCTTGCCATTACCAATACGACATACATTAACCTTTCCCTCATAGAAGCACCTCTTGACGCCATTACCAATACGACATACATTAACCCTTTCCCTCATAGAAGCACCTCTTGACGCCATTACCAATACGACATACATTAACCCTTTCCCTCATAGAAGCACCTCTTGACGCCATTACCAATACGACATACATTAACCCTTTCCCTCATAGAAGCACCTCTTGACGCCATTACCAATACGACATACATTAACCCTTTCCCTCATAGAAGCACCTCTTGACGCCATTACCAATACGACATACATTAACCCTTTCCCTCATAGAAGCACCTCTTGACGCCATTACCAATACGACATACATTAACCCTTTCCCTCATAGAAGCACCTCTTGACGCCATTACCAATACGACATACATTAACCCTTTCCCTCATAGAAGCACCTCTTGACGCCATTACCAATACGACATACATTAACCCTTTCCCTCATAGAAGCACCTCTTGACGCCATTACCAATACGACATACATGAACCCTTTCCCTCATAGAAGCACCTCTTGACGCCATTACCAATACCACATACATTAACCCTTTCCCTCATAGAAGCACCTCTTGACGCCATTACCAATACTACATACATTAACCCTTTCCCTCATAGAAGCACCTCTTGACGCCATTACCAATACGACATACATTAACCCTTTCCCTCATAGAAGCACCTCTTGACGCCATTACCAATACGACATACATTAACCCTTTCCCTCATAGAAGCACCTCTTGACGCCATTACCAATACTACATACATTAACCCTTTCCCTCATAGAAGCACCTCTTGACGCCATTACCAATACGACATACATTAACCCTTTCCCTCATAGAAGCACCTCTTGACGCCATTACCAATACGACATACATTAACCCTTTCCCTCATAGAAGCACCTCTTGACGCCATTACCAATACGACATACATTAACCCTTTCCCTCATAGAAGCACCTCTTGACGCCATTACCAATACGACATACATTAACCCTTTCCCTCATAGAAGCACCTCTTGACGCCATTACCAATACGACATACATTAACCCTTTCCCTCATAGAAGCACCTCTTGACGCCATTACCAATACGACATACATTAACCCTTTCCCTCATAGAAGCACCTCTTGACGCCATTACCAATACGACATACATTAACCCTTTCCCTCATAGAAGCACCTCTTGACGCCATTACCAATACAACATACATTAACCCTTTCCCTCATGGAAGCACCTCTTGACGCCATTACCAATACAACATACATTAACCCTTTCCCTCATGGAAGCACCTCTTGACGCCATTACCATTACGACATACATTAACCCTTTCCCTCATGGAAGCACCTCTTGACGCCATTACCAATACAACATACATTGATAATGTAGTAGCCAAACCAATGCTCATAATAAAGGCCAGAATCTCATGTAGTCCCAGTAATATCTATGCAGGTGGGATAGATATGGCGACTACTTATCCACTGAATGGTAGTTAAATGGCTGTTGTTTCTATGGAGATATAATATTATATTACCGTATTTAGCTGTGTATAGTGCGCACATTTCTTACTGAAATCCTCATCCATTTAATCTACTGCGCATTATACACCAGTACAGACATCAGGACATTTTTTTCCGGACCAAAATTGACCAATATTTCATGAAATTCGACCCGAACGGCCCCGCAGTCATTCTATAATGTGTTACATTCGACAAACGTTATAAACTAGCTATTAAAACCAGTTGCCGATAGTCTATATAAATAAATCAAATGAATAAGACCACAAAATTAGCATATATTTCGTTTATTTTGGCAAACTTTGAAGAATTTAATTGAAATTAGTATATGCATAAAAAATGGCGATTTGATAACATCACGTGGTTTTATCGTATGTAATATTTCCCGTACTTTTCGCGTACTTCGCCGCATAAAGCGACACACTTTTTTGGGTGCAGTATTTCAATTGTTTGTAGCGATAACTAATTTCGACAAACCTTTCACAATGGGTCCCAGTTAATTAGGTAGGCTACACGTGTTGAGAAGTTTGAGTATCTGCTGACATGTTTGAGAACGTGTTGAGATGTTTGAGCAGGTGTTAAGTTTGAGAAATTAATTATCACTCAACTTGTCAATTTAATGCCATAACGTATCTACTTATACTGTCACACCATGGGTAAAGTCACGAGCACGATTGCTACTACGACGCGACACCAAATGGCCTCACCGATGCCGACGTTCAAAGGCTATTCGACGATGATGACAGTGACGAGGAGTTCGAGGGATTCACGCCCGAGGACTGCCGACAATAACTATATAATGAGAGAGTTTGACACCAACAGTCCTTTTCAGGACTAACCATATATTTCGAAAGAAATACCTCAGAATTGTCTTATCATAAACTTGTGTTGTTTTCTTTTATGCAACATTTCCCGAAACGTGTATTTCTGCACGTACGCATCCACGATATGCATGTAATTTTCATGAAATTATGGGTGCGTTACCGTTTTTCGATGAGGTATCTCGAGTGATTAATATAAGTTGTAAAAATCACGGAGCACAATATTTAGCGAATCTTGATAAATGTTTAATTTTGACTTGGAAAATTGCGTTTTTCACGTGCGCAGTATACATAGGAACTCAGTTTTTCCGCCGATTTTCGTGCCAGATCGTGGGTGCGCACTATACACGGTAGCGCACTATACACAGCTAAATACGGTAACCTAAATCTCTATGAAGGAAAGGGTTAATACTGGGACATGGCAAATTAAAAAAAAATGTAATTCATGACATTGACCCAATTTACATGTACCTGGAAAATAAAGGACCTGTCAAAAATATTGTTACTTTCACACATTCTAAGAACTTACAAAACTTCCCTGAAAGACTCTCAGCTGCTGAAGTTGTGTGGTTTTATGGACACTTTTAATAATCGGGGCTTCTAAAATTTTCTAAACCAAATCAGTCCAGGCTGATATCGACAGTCAAGAACCCTTTCCATGTCATTCTAATATTTGTTTGTTCACCGATTGTATTTCTATAGTACAATCAGTGTTTTTTTATCATTTTTAAAACAAGGCTTTTATAGAAATGTGTGTTGATATTTGAACAGTAAAGTGCGGGTCATTCATTAAAATCGCCTTGTACAACGGCCAGGAGTACTACGACGTAAGACGAGGCTGAGGGTCGAGTTGATTAGGCTATGGGTTGACCGCTTATAGATATATGTCAGAGCTGCATGGGTGTATCTATGCAATCGACTGCCTATGGCATGAACTCATCAAGTACACACACAGGTCCGCACTGTGTAGCAAAATCAATTTTCTAGAAACTAAACACGGAAATTCCATATCTATTTTTAGACATATTTAGACGCACATGTTGTTATTTGAATAAGCTCAGTAGCGATTACTTCCCTTATCGACAATAGTCTTATTGACAATTTAGTGCCTTGGGCAAAACATCTGTCTCGGATGGGTAATGTACAAAATGTATGGCTGTGGGCTTATCGGACAATAGGAGCAATTAACATGGAGCAGTCAAGCAGGTCGCATATCGATCTTACCCCGGAAACAGGTGTAAACATATATACACCTTATCGAGATTATATTTACCAATTTAGGTTTGTTAGAAAAATGTATTTGACGGATTTCTTGTCTTTTTCAACAATTATTGGACCAATATTTTATGACTTTTTGGTTCTACAAGCGGTCCGCCAGTTTGAAATTCTGTCCTGGAGACCTGCGATTTTAGAAGCCCTGGTAATAATAATTATGTTGACATGAGTCTCAGCTGACCTGTCCTCCTCCCCCAGCTGACCTGTCCTCCTCCCCCAGCTGACCTGTCCTCCCCCAGCTGACCTGTCCTCCTCCCCCAGCTGACCTGTCCTCCTCCCCTTGTCTGAATATTACTATCTGAAGGGTAAATATTAGGGATTGCAATAAATTTTCGTTCGAACATCCGAATATTCGAATGTTAAAAATAGTATTGGTATATAAACAAATGGATTTTTAAGTTTTTCAATTAAAATTTCAATAAATTGCAGTTAATATTGTTAATTGCTTTTAATATTCAATACTGTAAGATTCAAATAGAAAAGAATGGCCCCAGTTTTGACCCATGAGGGGCAAAAAGTGGCAGTTATTTGGCCCCAATTAAATGTTGCAACACGTGCGATGACATGTTGCTCATAAATACATGCACTAATAATTGATTAATAAATTTGCAAATAATAATTGTACGCAATGAATACAGACAAGATTCGCAGTTTCACACTAAGATCATGTCTGTCCACTTGTGGGATCGTTTGATGTTAACACATTTAAGTCATCCTATTTATATCTCCATGCTATATAATAATGTGATGTGACATAATTTGGGATCCCCAATACACAGCTGACGTTTTGATATTGTGTATTTGCTCACACTGGAGTTTAATTGAGCAGGATAGTATGACTACAATGTACATACGTGTAATACCATGTTGTTTGTTGAATGATTAACCCATTTCATTCTGGATACATTTAAAGGCTTTTAAAGGATCTATGTTGTTTGCCACATAGCCAAGTGTCTTAGCAAGATCATCTGAATAGCAAACAGCATAGAGCCTGATCAGACGGCACGTTCCATGGCAGCTGATCTGGCTCTATGTTCTTTGCAAATACTGTTTGAACGGTATCCAGAATGAAATGGGTTAAGCTATGAAAGACAAGATCTTTGTATACATGTACGACAATCAGGACACCAATCTCCCACATGTTTCAAAATAATGTTCATGATTAGTATTTGTAGCAAATGGAAAATCAATTAACCCTTTCAACACCACAGACCTCTAAATAGGCTTACAAAAAGTGTAGATCCAGATGAGCTGGCTTGTCACAGCTGACTCATCACAGCCGGCTCATGACGAGACGTCTCCTGATGAGACGTCTCATCAGGATCTGCACTTTTTGCCAGTAACATGACTATTTTTTTTAGACAATATTACCCATTTTGATAAATGAACTGGTCCAAATGTAATTTTCTTATTAATTTATTGGCCTAAAATATCATCCACCAGTCCATGTCAGTTACTTGGTGTTGAATGGGTTAATCTGAATCTTGTGGCTAGCGTGCAGAAAATGTAAATACAGTGACGTGCTAGACACGTGACCGGATGAGAGGAAAATGATGTAGGGGCCCGAAGCTACGACATGCAAGAGTTGGTTCCAAATATTCGAATATTCGAATACCTAGCTAATCGAATATTCGAATACAGTTTTTGCCGTACGTTGCCATCCCATGTAGGGGATTCACCATTTGCCAGGGACTTTTTTTTTTTTTGTGTTAACATGTTTATTGGCATTAAATAGCATAAGCACAGTTATAGCCACAAATGATGAAGTTTGACAAATAGTGAAATACATGATACAGTTTTCTGAGAAGTTTGACAAATAGTGAAATACATGATACAGTTTTCTGAGAAGTTTGACAAATAGTGAAATACATGATACAGTTTTCTGAGAAGTTTGACAAATAGTGAAATACATGATACAGTTTTCTGAGAAGTTTGAATATATCAGTTAACAATTAGTTGATGAAAAAGTACAATAAGTGACACATGAAATATAATTACTGCATTTTTCGTGTATTTATGTATTACCTAGATGTTTTCTTAATCGAAAAGCAATATATATGCATGTACACGTACATCTTATTTCATACCCGCAGATTTTAGAAATGATAAAAAGAAGAAGTTCAAGCCGTTTCAGAAGATGAAAAATTTCTTCCGAGGGAATAATAAGAAAAGGTTCAAGCCTGAGGAAACTGCAGGTCAGACATTTCGCTCGACTAGTGCGCTGCAGCACCCAACAGATGGGGACGAGGACAATGATGATGGAGGGTAATTTACAAATTGTTATTGTGTTTGAAAAGAAACTGTATGCTGCATTGGAAGTGGGCGGGGTGGGGTACCATATATACATTGTAGGTGTGATATATCACGTCAAATCAGTGCAGATAATTAACTGGAGTCACAATTGTTCTGTTTAATTCAATCGAGCAGGGATCTTCATTTTAGTCATATAATTAATTCATTCATCGATGGATGTTAGCAATGTCAGGGCCCACATTGGGCCGAAAAAAGTTGGGGCCACTTATCTGTGTGAACGATGGGGTGTGTGCGGGAGGGGATGCTGGAGGGGTGTCATCCCCTCCCTGGTTTGATTTTTTTGGGTATTTTTATTTGTAAATGGTGAGATTCTAGCCCGTTTTTTTCTGGAAGAAGTATTAATATAGAAATTAGAATGAAAGAATGCATACCTGTTAAAGGCCTGCAGGTTGACCTATATTTGACCGTAAACACACGAGGAATAGCGGTACAAATCTGACGGTCGACGCACTAAACACACGAGGAATAGCGGTACAAATCTGACGGTCGACGCACATCGTATTTGCCACATGCGAGGCCCTGCATGGTATACATCTAATACATGAGCACCACTTATATCTATTATTATCCACGTACATATCAGAGGTTATAAATTGCTGAAATTGAAGTTCTGTATTTTTATAGTACTTACAACTGGTATAAACAATTCAACTCCACTTATGGCCCAAATAAGGCTGGTTGCGCGAGTTAGGCAGCCAGTTCCTGCATTGCTGTACCACACATTCAGGCATCAGTTCCCTCTTATGCCAAGTACAGTCTCCTCTTCTAGCCGCTACTTTTCTCTCTATATATCTGACATCTTTCCATGCGCCACAATTATATAGCATTGCCCAAAACCTCCTGTATAGAAGCTTTCTCTCATGTGAATTTAGATTATGCGGTGGACGATTATTAGCAGGCCACCAAAGTTGTTTGTTCTGTTCATTTATTATGCAAGGGGAACACAAGCACAGTGGACACTCAGCAACACCTTCAGCATGCTGAGGCATAGGGGGAGGTACGTAAGCAGCCTCTGCAACGGGCATGGCGGTGGCTGTTTCTTCTATTTCCATCTCTACGTCCCAGTTCTTATTTTGCAAGAAAGTCAGCAATTCTTTTCTCTGCTCATCAGTTACATACATTGTTATTTTACTCAATGGCATCTTGTAGAAATCGGCAGAATATGTGTAATACTCGTATGTTCAAGAGATTATAATTATAATATTATACATGTACTCATAGCATTCACTGTGATTATTATGTAGCATCAATATCGGTAAACACACACTGACACAGAGAAATATTTAAAATATAACAGAAAACTTGCGAATAATACTGTAGATATATAATTAAATGAAGTATGAAGGTTACCATATAACGAACACATATAGTTTATTCATATAAATACATACATATTATATACATGCATACAAATTATCAGTCTCAGTGATTACGCTACGGCTGATGAGACACCTACATAACATGTAATCTATGTCCCTGGGCTGATCTGGATTATGTAGTTTGAATACTCATAACTATCAATTTTCTTTACAATCAATAATATACGTTTACTTAAATTGTCAGGGCCTCATTTTGACTAATTCTCAGCTCACAGAGTGATCGTGCATATTAACCGTTAGAAAATACCTACATACGCCAAATTATACTGAATGTACTGCTACATTGTTGATACAAGCCACTAATCACATGGAACAGGTAGTAAAGTATAAATCTTTACAATTGGACGGGGTCAAACTGCAGGCCTTTAAGGCTAAAAGTTTATTTTACAATGTAGCCCTGTGACAATGATTAATAATGGAAGCCAACACAGGATTACATTTCAAATGAACTTTAAGCTCAAAAAGACATGCATACTATTCATTTTTGAAGACAATCCAATGAACCTTTACAACTTTACCGTATTTAGCTGTGTATAGTGCGCACATTTCTTACTGAAATCCTCTTCCATTTTATCTACTGCGCATTATACACCAGTACAGACATCAGGACATTTTTTTACGGACCAAAATTTCGTGAAAAAACTGAAATTCGACCCGAACGGCCCACAGTCATTCTATAAGTTGTTACATTCGACAATCGTTATAAACTAGCTATTAAAACCAGTTGCCGATAGTCTATATAAATAAATCAAATGAATAAGACCACAAAATTAGCTGCAGTATTTCAATTGATTGTAGCGATAATTAATTTCGACAAACCTTTCACAATAGTTAATTAGGTAGGCTTCACGTGTTGAGAAGTTTGAGCATCTGCTGACATGTTTGAGAACGTGTTGAGATGTTTGAGAACGTGTCGAGAAATTTGAGCGTTACCGTTACTCGATGAGGTATATCTCGAGTGATTAATATAAGTTGTAAAAATCACGGAGCACAATTTTTAGCGATTCTTGAGAAATGTTAAATTTTGACTTGGAAAATTGTGTTTTTCACGTGCGCAGTATACATAGGAACTCAGTTTTTCCGCCGATTTTCGTGCCAGATCGTGGGTGCGCACTATACACGGTAGCGCACTATACACAGCTAAATACGGTAATTATTTTCTTGGTCATAATAATTTAAAAATACATCAGTATTACATACATGTAGATCATGTACAAGTATCCACAATGTCTAACAAATTGCACAACATTCAGTATGAAATACGTCTGTTCTTCTTGGACCACATTTCAAATGTTGAACTTGTCTGCGCCGTCAATGGGAATTTTCATCAGGTTGTCTAGGTTTCATTCACTAAGTCCATTTCGGACGTTTAAAACCGAAAGTAGCCATTTTGACAAGTGATGATTTGGATTTTTTATTTTACATTTATTTATCGGCGATTTGGACAAGTTTCATTCACCTTTTTATAGTTGAGGACACGAAAATCATTTTTCACAACTACTACCTTTGATCTTATTTGTGAAAAACAATTATGTACACAAGTTACAGTCATTCGGTCATCCGATCATGTTTACATAATCTTCAAACAATGTCATCATTTCACCGATCAAGTACTGCCATTTTCATAAAGGACCTCAATTATCGAATCATTCCCATTATACAAAACTGTAAATGTGTGATCATATACCGCTAATTTACAAGTTTGTTTTGATAGCAATTTATGATAGGAATATGCCTCCAGCACATGTACACAGCTGTTTTGACTGTGAATCGATTGTTTCGCCAAATGATAGCGTATATATCAGAGCAAATAAATTGAAACCAGTCAAAGATACAATGAACACAAACTGTGTATCGATTTTTCTTTAACTGGAAAGCGCCGTCGTCAATGGTAAATAAAACCAGTCGAGTATGAAAGGTTAAAATATGGCATAAACGTTATTTATGCTGATTTTTTGTGCAATTTTCTGAAAATCGCCAAATTGAAATTTTAGGAGCCATTTCTATCGCAAAATCGCCATTTGGCTCTTGTGGCGACTGGCAGCGTGGCCTCTGAATGTCCAAGAACCAACAAATTTGTTGATTTTGTGCTAAAATATGCAGTTATATGTGTTTACAGTAAAACCCTTCTAATCCGGACTTCTTCCAGATTGGACAAAATGGCCGGGTTAGAGGGGTTTCCGGATTAGAGGTTTTTTAATATTTAATACATGTACAATGTACTATGATGTACAGTACAACATATGAACATTAAAATAAACACATATAAATATACACTAGTACAAATGAGACATGAACTGTATAATTAGGTACTCTAGATTTGATGCACTTAAGAGTTAAGAGCTAGCATGTCTGACTTTTTGTCTGCGCCACGCCACTTCTGTCGCTAATTGAAAAAGCTGGAGCCAATTTGAAAAACTTGGAGCCAACTAATATTTATGTTCACAAATAAATATTTGATGTCATGTATTTGACAAAACATGTTGGGGCAAAAAAACTAATATTTTCGCTAATTCACAAAATTTAGCGCCATTATTTGGTTTTTGTCGCAATTTGCGACTGATAGCGGGAACCCTGGCATAATGTTTATCAGAGTACACTGAATAGAGTTGAATTAACTCTCAATAGATTGAATACACAATGTTAATCCAATGAATGAACGATTTTGTTTAGTGGAGAAACTTTTAAAATGTACTCATTGCTCTATTATTCAATTTGTTAATGCAATAGTGTTTAGGGGAACACAAAATTCCAATCAATATTATCACAAATCGACTGTTTACAAACATTAGATCATAGAACTGTGCGTAGAATAGCGTATAGTGACATGATACACCTTGCATTGCCAGAATTCTGTTTACCTGTACCTTTATCCACTGCATGATGATAGCTATATGGCTGCCGCTTGTATTGAGATATAATAGTATATTAACCTAAATCTCATGTAGTCCCAGTAATATCTATGGAAGTGGGATAGATATGGCGACTACTTATCCACTGCATGATAGCTAAATGGCTGCCGCTTGTATTGAGATATAATCGTATATTAACCTAAATCTCTATGAAGGAAAGGGTTACGGCATAGTTTACAATTTGTAGAAAAAATGCATATATAGTGATTTTCATCAGACACGCATAGGCTAGGTTGACCTGTGCTATCGTCGAATAATATATTATATGTTGGGATCCTCAGCATGTCAAACTGTGAATTTGAAAGTTTAAAAGGTGTTTTATAATGTTGAAGATTTTCTGCACATAAATGAATATAAAATGTCAAATCTACCGTATCCTACATGTATGTTGCCAATTCGACTGCATAAATTGTTTGCACATTATAATATTTTCCCAAAACACCAGTCACTGAACACATTGTGGTTCGAGGTGGGGGGTGCGTCCAGGTAATTTAGATTAGAGTCAGGCCACTTGCAAGAGCGCTCGAGGCGACTAAAATGATCTGAGCACTTGGTTTTGATGCTCCAGCAGGTGTGAAAGTTGTGGTTTAGTTTCTCATATGAACTGGAGTCTGATCTCGGTACCCAATGGGTGGAATTTTATGTAACTTAATTGTCATCGTAATGCAGTGTGGCAAGAGTGGTTTACGTCGGGATCGGGCCAGTAACTCGTGTTTTTACGTTTATTTATCGTCGCTACCGGTTGCCCATATGAGCGACGCCTCCTGAAGAGATTAGTGATTTTAGAATTTGGAGGATAGTGCATGATACAGACAGATACCCATTCCAGAGTCTCCTCTGGTTCTTTTACATGTACGGTGTAAAGCACCGACACAAGACCTCGGTTTAAAGTCCCATCTGAAAGACTTTTAATTTTATTAGGGTCAGACAGGGTATCGAACCTGCGATAGCTGGATTACCTGTCCAGCGTGTTACCACTGGACTACATAGCCGTCTGTGCCAGTAACTCTAGAAGTATTGCCCTTTAAATATCCACAAATTTTCTATTTATAGAATTTGCTTGTTATTTATCTGATGACCTCTTCAGATTCAGATCGAAGCCAATGGGTTTGGCGGGCAGCAGAAGCATCTCTGAGGACAGCATCTTCAAACCCGAGCCGAAGGAGCTTACACCCGGTGTTCTCGAGAACAAAACTGTCTCCATGGAAAATATTGACACAAACCCATTCCAGGTATGTTTAAAATTGTACTCATTCATCATAGTCACATGGTAAACAACAGAAATGTAATCCGTAACGTAAACTCATATTCGCACGGTAAATAACAGAAATATAATCCGTAACGTAAACTCATATTCGCACGGTAAACAACAGAAATGTAATCCGTAACTTAAATTCATATTGACATATTCGCACGGTAAATAACAGAAATATAATCCATAATGTAAACTCATTTTTTAATTTGGTGATTTTGAATTGTTTTGCTAAAGTACAGAAATTTGACTGGTCTGGTTCTGATGCTCCTTAACCCATTCAACACCAAGTACCTGACATGGAATGGTCCATGATATTTTCATACCAATAAATTAATAAGAAAATTACATTTGGACCAGTTCATTTATCAAAATGGGTAATTTTTGTCTAAAAATAGTAATATTACTGGCAAAAAGTGCAGATCCTGATGAGACGGCTCGTCACGAGCCGGCTCATCTGGATCTACACTTTTTGTAAGCCTATTGAGAGGCCTGTGGTGTTGAAAGGGTTAATAATACTTTAATTATTTTAATTCTCTCGACTATTTATGAAGAGCTGTTTACTCATTCCGGCAATGACCACACAATTACCGACAATGTCAGACAGACTCTTTGTAGTCTATATCTCTCAAACTGCTTGATTGACTAATTACCTGTCATTCTATACCTTTGACTACAATTGTATGCAAATTCCCTGCCAGTTTGGATACATGGCCGTATACTGATTATGTACATCGGGAGTAATTCTTGATTATCTAATGAAAGACTTTTCTCACAGTTAAATAGTTTATACAAATTTATTTTAGCTCGATTGCGAAACAAGTTCTTACAATTTGTATTGATCACTCTTGAGACCTCATTCCTGATGGAATCCATCGCCAAGAGGGAGAGAGAAGAGGCAAAGTGGAATTTAAATGCCTTGCCTAAGGGCACAATCGTAACGGCTCCAGCGGGGCTCGAACTCCGGACCTTTCGCACCTTAAGCGAACACGCATCTATGGCGCTATCACGACTTCCACAATTAATTAATTATTTAATAACAGTTAATTGGCAGCACTAAGTACATAGACGACACACTGTCCATAACTCTGTCTACTATTCTGGTAAGCGTGTCTGTCTGTCTGTCTGTCTGTCTGTCTGTCTGTCTGTCTGAAACTTTCCTACTGAAACAGATTTTGAATATGTCTACAATTTTTTGTTTAAACTTTATTTATTTTACAACGATTGCGAAGCAAGATCTAGCAACTTATATTAATCACTCTCTTTGGCGCGGATGAGGTCATTTGTGTGGGAGGAAACCGGAGAAATCTTACATGTCCGATCTGGCGACCACCGTACCATCTCACATACTTCCGAGGATCGAACCCGGGTTGCATTGGTGAGAAGTGAGCATGCTAACCACTGCGCTAATCGGACAGCCTTACTTAATTGTCTACAATTTGGGAACATTTCGGGATAAATTGGGGGAGATTGATAGAAACTTGTCACTGATGTTCAGCAACATTGCTGTTTAGTACTGCCGTAGGTCATATCACTTATATCACCTTAATGTACTCGCTTCTCACCAATGCAACCCGGGTTCGATCCTCGGACCTGGAAGTATGTGAGATGGTACGGTGGTCGCCAGATCAGACAGGTGGGTTTTCTCAGGGTACTCCGATTTCCTTCCACACGAATGACCACATTTACACTTTCATGCGTGCCAACGAGAGTGATTAATGTAAGTTGTTAGAACTTGCTTCGCAATCGTCGTAAAATAAATATAAAATTTAAAACTTAAATGTTTACAATATTTGTCGTCAATTTTGGCTTCGGTGTGGAAGTACTGACTCGTAGGCAGGATATTATAGCATGCATATACTCTATATACGGTTAATGCTCTAGACACTGCTGCTTGCAGACCTATGTTATAAGGAAGGTATCACACCCCAGGTCACTCTGTCTGCAGTCCCTCTATAGACACTAATCCTGTGCTGCTTGCAGACCTATGTTATAAGGAAGGTATCACACCCCAGGTCACTATGTCTGTAGTCCCTCTATAGACACACTCTGTCTGCAGTCCCTCTATAGACACACTCTGTCTGCAGTCCCTCTATAGACACACTCTGTCTGCTGTCCCTCTATAGACACTAATCCTGTGCTGCTTGCAGACCTATGTAATAAGGAAGGTATCTAACCCCAGGTCACTCTGTCTGCAGTCCCTCTATAGACACTAATCCTGTGCTGCTTGCAGACCTATGTAATAAGGAAGGTATCACACCCTGGGTCACTCTGTCTGCTGTCCCTCTATAGGCACTAATCCTGTGCTGCTTGCAGACCTATGTAAACCCCTGGTCACTCTGTCTGCAGTCCCTCTATGGGGAGCTTAATGGATGACAATACTAATGTTGAAGGGCCGTAAAACGAGCACAGCTTTTGTTCCCAAGACCTTTGACCTAGAGCTTGAAAGGTTTCTCTGACCAATAGTGTTTTCTCTTACCACCAGTGACTGTTTTCTCTTACCACCAGTGACTGTTTTCTCTTACCACCAGTGACTGGTTTCTCTTATCACTAGTGACTGGTTTCTCTTATCACTAGTGACTGGTTTCTCTTACCACTAGTGACTGTTTTCTCTTACCACTAGTGACTGGTTTCTCTTACCACCAGTGACTGTTTTCTCTTACCACCAGTGACTGTTTTCTCTTACCACTAGTGACTGGTTTCTCTTACTAATAGTGACTGGTTTCTCTTACCACCAGTGACTGGTTTCTCTTACCATCAGTGACTGGTTTCTCTTACCACTAGTGACTGTTTTCTCTGACCACTAGTGACTGTTTTCTCTTACCACCAGTGACTGGTTTCTCTTATCACTAGTGACTGGTTTCTCTTACCACTAGTGACTGGTTTCTCTTATCACTAGTGACTGGTTTCTCTTATCACTAGTGACTGGTTTCTCTTATCACTAGTGACTGGTTTCTCTTACCACCAGTGACTGGTTTCTCTTACCACCAGTGACTGGTTTCTCTTACCACTAGTGACTGGTTTCTCTTACCACTAGTGACTGTTTTCTCTTACCACTAGTGACTGGTTTCTCTTACCACCAGTGACTGCTTTCTCTGACTGCTAGTGACTGGTTTCTCTTATCACTAGTGACTGGTTTCTCTTATCACTAGTGACTGGTTTCTCTTATCACTAGTGACTGGTTTCTCTTATCACTAGTGACTGGTTTCTCTTATCACTAGTGACTGGTTTCTCTTACCACCAGTGTCTGGTTTCTCTTACCACTAGTGACTGATTTCTCTTACCATCAGTGACTGGTTTCTCTTACCACCAGTGACTGGTTTCTCTTACCACCAGTGACTGTTTTCTCTTACCACTAGTGACTGGTTTCTCTTACCACCAGTGACTGGTTTCTCTTACCACTAGTGACTGATTTCTCTTACCACCAGTGACTGGTTTCTCTTACCACTAGTGACTGTTTTCTCTGACCACTAGTGACTGTTTTCTCTGACCACTAGTGACTGTTTTCTCTTACCACCAGTGACTGGTTTCTCTTACCACTAGTGACTGTTTTCTCTTACCACCAGTGACTGTTTTCTCTGACCACCAGTGACTGGTTTCTCTGACCGCTAGTGACTGTTTTCTCTTACCACCAGTGACTGTTTTCTCTTACCACCAGTGACTGGTTTCTCTTACCACTAGTGACTGTTTTCTCTTACCACTAGTGACTGTTTTCTCTGACCACTCTGACCTTAATTCTACTCTTAATCGTTAATTACATTGGCATTCATTTTGTTTTTGGATATTCAAAGTATCAGAAAATCAATGAGTTTACAATAACAACAATATCACATTATCTTCATATTATATATAGCCTATAATTATACTCACATTATCTTCCCTGGTGGTGAAATTACTGGGTATATAATGTTTGCAAAATTGGAAAATTGTACCAACTTAATGCCCCCGCCTAGCGTCAAACTCGGAATGCTATAATTACACAGTTCTATCCCATCGTGACGTCAAACCTTTGTACTTGCAGTCCATTATTATTAATATTTGACTGCTGCTGTCAAAAGGCCAGAGCATTATGTTAAATCATAGGCCTACTGGTACGAAATTAACAATTTTAATTAATAGGATTTTGTTATATAAGTGTGTGTGTTTTAAGTAAGTTATAAGCCTCAAACGGATCCAATATGTAAAATATTGGTACTGTCTGCGGCGCTACGTGCCTCACACAGTCCAATATTTTACATATTGCATCGATTTCGGCTTATATCCTATACATAATATTCTTAGTCATAAATTTTGGATTCATCTAAAGTGTCAGGTGTGGAAACGTGGAAGCATGTTTATATACTTGTAGGATGATCGGTTATAAGCCCTATTATGTGACTTGCTTATTGGACCACACGGGTCATGCAAGCCTTTGCTTGAAGAGTAAAATGCGATGTCGATCAACAATTTGATACTGTGGCTACAGTCGTTGACTTTAAATCACTTGCCTCTCACCGTTGTAGGTTCGAATCCCACTGGGGATGTCCAATTATTTTGTGTGAGGAAGCGATCCGGTTCGCTTGCAGAAGGCCTGTGGGTCTACTCGAGTGCCCGTCCGTACCTGAAATGCTGTTTGGAGGGGCACCCGGGTTCTTCCTCCACCAATAATAGCTGGAGAGTCGCCATATGACCTAAGCTGTTTGTGCGGCTTGAAATCCCAAAACAAATAAAGCAATTGAAGGAATTTTGCCAAGTTTGTCTGTTGTATCCTTGCAACTTATACCTCTACCAATGTATTGAAATGGTGTCACTGGGTCCAGAATGGTCAGGTATGCGATTTAGTCCCGTAGTGTAATATTATATTACAGTTAAGTTGATCCTTAGTGTTATATTAGCAAATAATCAGTTACAAAATTATTAATTATTTTAATACATGACTGTGCGTAAAGACATAATATTTTTCATAGAGGCTTTAAAAACATGCACATGTATAATTATGTAGATTTTTTGTAAAGACATACTTTTTTAGAGGCTTTAAAAGCATGCATATTAATTCTTTCCTTCATTCATATGTCCAAACTGTTCAAACTGTTCAAAATCTATTTTCATAGATTTTGTTGATAATTATTTTACTTAATTAGTTTTTAAATTGTTTACTGTACTTCACACAAGCCCGATACATCTTAATTCATTTCAATGCCGCGGTCTAGATGATTGGAATTCTTCGCATATTTTATTTTACAATTACATGGTACAATGCACAAGTGGATCAAGAGATTCAGGCGTTGATATTGAACCGGGTTTATTTTCTTACTGCTCTTTGATATAAGCGTGCAAGGCAATAAGTATTTTACGATTAAGCGTTTATGGGTTAGATATGTCAAGGGGTGTCTGACTGTACTGCTGGTAAAGGAAATGGGATATTTCTGAAACATGAAACACATTTAAGACTTGGAGGTGGGGGGTGGGGTGATTGTTTCAGGAGAGGAAGCTGTATGGCTTGCTTGGGATGCACAGTGGTTCTACCTTGTATTATAAATAAATTATTCAGATCTGTTCACAAATTGAACGAGTAAATGCAATTTGTAAACTACATCACTTTATGGATTTTCATTTATAATATCCGCAAGAACTTTGTAACATGTTGTATACTAAAGTTACCTGTAGATGAAGATTTGCTTATATATTATAGTTTTATATTTAAATTTGAAGAAGACAGCACATAGTGAGACTTTCAGTAAAATATATATAGATTGTACACGTTTTATATGTATATAGCCAAATAATACGTACCGGTTAGATTTTCTTCCTTGCACTGCCCATCTAGAACTGCATTTTGTATCTATCATTTACATTCCTCTACCATGTTTGAGTAAATACATGCATATAAAGATGCTCGTTTCCAAGTAAATACATGCATATAAAGATGCTCGTTTCTGAGTAAATACATGCATATAACGATGCTCATTTCTAAGTAAATACATGCATATAAAGATGCTTGTTTCCAAGTAAATACATGCATATAAAGATGCTCGTTTCTGAGTAAATACATGCATATAAAGATGCTTGTTTCCAAGTAAATACATGCATATAAAGATGCTTGTTTCCAAGTAAATACATGCATATAAAGATGCTCGTTTTCCAAGTAAATACATGCATATAAAGATGCTTGTTTCCAAGTAAATACATGCATATAAAGATGCTTGTTTCCAAGTAAATACATGCATATAAAGATGCTCGTTTCTGAGTAAATACATGCATATAAAGATGCTTGTTTCTGAGTAAATACAGGCATATAAAGATGCTTGTTTCTGAGTAAATACAGGCATATAAAGATGCTCGTTTCTGAGTAAATACATGCATATAAAGATGCTCGTTTCTAAGTAAATACAGGCATATAAAGATGCTCGTTTCTGAGTAAATACATGCATATAAAGATGCTCATTTCCGAGTAAATACAGGCATATAAAGATGCTCGTTTCCATGTAAATACAGGCATATAAAGATGCTCGTTTCTGAGTAAATATAGGCATATAAAGATGCTCATTTCTGAGTAAATACATGCATATAAAGATGCTCATTTCTGAGTAAATACATGCATATAAAGATGCTCATTACCGAGTAAATACATGCATATAAAGATGCTCATTTCCAAGTAAATACATGCATATAAAGATGCTCGTTACCGAGTAAATACATGCATATAAAGATGCTCATTACCAAGTAAATACAGGCATATAAAGATGCTCGTTACCGAGTAAATAGATGCATATAAAGATGCTCATTACCAAGTAAATACAGGCATATAAAGATGCTCGTTACTGAGTAAATACATGCATATAAAGATGCTCATTTCTGAGTAAATACATGCATATAAAGATGCTCGTTACTGAGTAAATACATGCATATAAAGAAGCTCATTTCCGAGTAAATACATGCATATAAAGATGCTCATTACTGAGTAAATACAGGCATATAAAGATGCTTGTTAACGAGTAAATACATGCATATAAAGATGCTCATTACTGAGTAAATACAGGCATATAAAGATGCTCGTTTCTGAGTAAATACATGCATATAAAGATGCTCGTTTCCTGTTGTTCGACCAACTGTTATTCTTTGCTGTATTTGTTTGCAAAGAACAAGGTATTGCTCACAAAAATCCCATAATGCATCTTGATAAACACAGTGACATAATTTAAGGGTTCTCATTCTTCGTATTGTGATATATTTATAAATAACCAGTTTCTGCGACCCTGCATGTACTACATTGTAAAACAAATCCACATCTAACAACACTGTTGCTTGGTGGGAGGCGGGTGAGCATGTTGCAGAAAATAAAGTACTCAGCTCTTCGAAATTGTGCATGCAATTGGAGGAAAATGCAGCTCTGTACTACCATACTTACTCGCCTATAAGACAGGATTTAAGACCAAAGTTGGGTGGTTGTCTTATAGTCGAGATCGTCTTATAGGCTGGTAAATACATTATATTATATAGCCGTATATATCTTACACTAACCCTAACACCCCCCCTTGGTTTACAGAGCGAGTTGTTTGCCAAGCTTAGATCCCGGCAGTCGGATTCGGATATAGACGAGGGGCTGCCGTACAGCCCTATGACAACACTAACCCCGCATGGCCTTATGTTTGACACTGGCCGTAAGGTAAGAGCGTGATGCATGTTATTAAATCACAAGATATGAAGCGTATGAGGGCTATTTAACCCATTCAACAGCAAGTAACTGACATGGACTGGTGCATGCTATTTAACCCATTCAACACCAAGTAACTCACATGGACTGGTGCATTATATTCTTAGACCAATAAATTAATAAGAAAATTACCTTTGGACCAATTCATTTATCAAAATGGGTAATTTTGTCTAAAAATAGTAATATTATTGGCAAAAAGTGCAGATACTGATGAGACTGGATCTACACTTTTTGTAAGCCTATTTAGAGGTGTGTAGTGTTGAAAGGGTTAAGTGCCAGACATGTCTGTGCTAGGCGAAGAAAAGATCTACATGTACATGTATTATTGTATAATGGGTCTACTAGTGTTAGCTCTTATGTGGCTATAAATGTGGCTATAAATGCGGCTATAAATGTGGCTATAAATGCGGCTATAAATGTGGTTATCAATGCTTTTGCGTGGCTAAATAGAACAAAAGCGAGAATAATGTGGTAGCCTCTTAAGATCCATTCGTAAGAACATCTGTCCATCTGTCCGTCTGTCTGGGTGAACATTAGGGGTTTAGGTGCTAAAATTCAGTTGATTTCTGTTGATAGCCGCCAAGTTATTAGAGGTCTAATTTGTAGTCTATTTTTAATTTTTTAGCCCTTAACTAAATGTTTGTATGTCAGTATCTTGTCCTGTCTGTATCTTCTAAACAGCTAAATTTGGCATAAATGGTAATCATGGAGACGATATACAGAGCAAATGTTTCAGCCATCTTGTTTCAAGCCAATGTCACATTTGTAGGTCAAAGGTTACGCGAATATTTTCTGGTCCATGAATCTTCAATCACATGAGAAATCAGTAAATAACTCTGCACAAATGTTAACCATGTCCAGATGATGTGCATGGTTGGGTCAGGGCAAAGGTCACACTTGGACATGGGTGTTGAAATGGCTATTTATTACAGCATTTCGTGTCTTCACTAGATCTTCTAATGGACTATGCATATTATCATAAAACTACCATCAATTGTTCAATTCATCCAAATGGCGTGTAGAGCGCAGTTTTCACCAGCATAGATTCTAAATCGAGATCGTGCCTGCAGTTGTCAAGGCCAAGTCTGTGTCTGATCGTAGTATAAGTAAGTAAGTAAGTAATTGTTTATTATAGGATCATGTGCATATACGTAATATAGAACAAGTACATAAATAACAAGAAAAATAGCACCCGACCCAGTGGGTCTATAAGTCACCTTAAATATAATACAAATACAGATGGATCTGTAGTCCAGTGGTAGCACGCTGGACTTGTAATCCAGGGATCGCAGGTGCGATCCCCTGTCTGACCCTAATAAAATTGTCTTTCAGATGGGACATTAAACCGAGGTCTTGTGTCGATGCTGTACACCGTGCACATAAAAGAACCAGTGGAGATTCTGGAATGGGTCTCTGTCTGTATCATTGCACTATCCTCCAAAAATCTAAAATGACTAATCTCTTCAGGAGGCGTCGCTCATATGGGCAACCGGTAGCGTCGATAAATAAACGTAAAACACACAATAAAAATACAAAATTGTGAAGTTCTAAATTCTATATTCTTGCCATTCTGCTTCCAGTTTTACATAACTATGATCACACGTATTTAATATGATCATCAAACTGTCACAATGTCTCACATTTTATCTCTTCTGTGTCAAAGCGGCTGCTGAGTGTGTTTATCACCATCAGTGACACAGCCCTTGTTGCTTGTTTTGATTGAAATGTAAAAACCATGGACCTGCCTGGTTCCAGTATCGATGATGTTCTTGGGAAACAGGCAAACAACAAATGTGTTGAATGGTTACAGACTTTGACCCGCTAATGATTTGGGGCTGCTGAGGGTATTTATCACTATGAGTGGCAGTTCTTGTTGCTTGTTTTGATTGAAATGTAAAAACCACGGACCTGCCTGGTTCCAGTATCGCTGATGTTCTTGGGAAATGGGCAAACAACAAATGTGTTGAATGGTTGGCGGCTTTGATCGCTAATGATTTTGTCCAGACTGCTTTGATTTTGAATCTTTTTGGACCCCTACTAATGACATGTTAGATTATGTTTGGCGTACTCATGCTTGTTGCTAGGTGTTTCACGCGGACAAATTGAAGTTATTTTCTGACGAGGATGGCAGGAGAGTATCGATCGCAGTTTCAAACCATTAGATAACGTCCTAAATGTCGACTTTTTAAACCATTAGATAACGTCCTAAACTTTTTAGTGTAATGCAATACATTATTTTGGTTAAACAATATTTATTTCTTTGAAATAAGCACAGTAAAGTTTAAATAATATGTACATACCTGTATGATTGAATATGTACATACCTGGATGTATGATTGAATATGTACATACCTGTATGATTGAATATGTACATACCTGTATGATGGAATATGTACATACCTGTAAGATGGAATATGTACATACCTGTATGATTGAATATATACATACCTGTATGATTGAATATGATTATTGAAATTATTCAAATAAATAAATATTGTTTTTAAACCAAAATAGTGTATGGCATTATACTAAAAGTCAACATTTATTTTAAATCTGATCAGAGTAAAAAATAAATATGCACTGGCCCAAATGTGAGATATAACTGTAAATGTGTATCATATAAATTATGTAGCATGTTATTCATGATGCACGCATTATATTACTCATGGATATTGACCCTAATTACATTATTTGTTATGTCAATAAATGTCTGAAACGACGCTTGTTTATTAGTTGAAATGCTGATATTTTGTTACAAAGATTTGGTTACAAACAATTATCCCATATAATAGGAAATTACATTCTGTAGAAATATGCTTCTTCACGATGTAGGGTTGCTTTAATGATAACCATGACAGATTTGCATTTCCATGTTGACATACAGAGTTACCGGCAGCGCATACCTATTCAGTTATTGCTGATCAAAATAGCCTGCATTTTGTGATCTTTTATGAGGTCATACTATGTTGGTATTGAGTCTGATTCTTTTGTTTAAAATAATGTATGGTATTTTAACCCTACTTTGTTGATATTTATTAAATAACACCGTTCAAGTACGCAATGACGCGCCTTCTAACTTCACCCACTATTCTGACCTAGAATGATATATAGATAGAAATTATTTTTGACATTTTGTTGTAAACACATTATTATCAGATTATTGAAAGAAGAGTAATGCCTGATTTGTCAAAGTGTAGTGCCAGCATGTTTTGCCAACTTCAGAAAATGATGCTGTGTATTGATTATTGGTTTCCGTGGCAACGTCTCGTTCAGATTCTGAGAGTATCACCTAACAGTTTTGAGTCTGTGAAAATGCTGCCGTTTATGGCAAGAAGGGCATATTTGGATTTTATTGTTGTTTCATAATTTTGACTACGCCTTATTTGATCATGTTTTATCAGGACCATAAGGTACTGTGTTGGTGTTGGGTGTTATGGTAGATGTTAGTAGTGTCATCTTTTCTCGTTGTCATTTCATCCTTCCATTGTTTTTGTGACGAGATTATATGCTATGTTTGTTATGTCACTAAGGTAGTATAAAATTATCTAGTATTTTTTTTTTTTAACTTTATTTATTTTACAACGATTGCGAAATAAGTTTTAGCAACTTATATTAATCACTCTCGTTGGCATGATGAAAGCGTAAATGTGGTCATTCGTGTGGGAGGAAACTGGAAAACCCACCTGTCCGATCTGGTGACCACATACTTCCCGGTCCGAGGATCGAACCCAGGTCGCATTGGTGAGTGCGCTAACCACTGCGCTAATCGGACAGCGTATCTAGTATCGCGGTTAAGGTTGTTATTATATTTGTATTGTATATTCCTGTCGCTGTCAATTTGGTATGCCATTATGTTTTTTTTAAGCGATTTGTTCTCATATTTTCTTTGTTTACAATCGAGGAGTGTTTCTCTATTAAATGTTGATGGATTGTTCAGATCTCTTGTTCTGTTCTTCGACTATGAGATCTGTACTGAGTCGAGACACTGTTCAACTTGCTGTCATATTAATAATTAATTATTCATACCCAGTTATTTTCAATATCCGCTTGTATATACCAAAACATGTGCACATTCGAATAAATAGCTACTATTCAGGGTTCATTCTAGGTCAGAATTTTTGGGAGAAGTGAGAAAGCGCGTGATCGCTTCCTTAGATGGTGTTCTTTAACCCATTCAACCCCAAGTAACTGACATGGACTGGTGCGTGATATTTTCATACCAATAAATTAATAAGAAAATTACCTTTGGACCAGTTCATTTATCAAAATGGGTAATTTTATCTAAAAATAGTAATAATTATTACTGGCAAAAAAGTGCAGATCCTGATGAGACGGCTCGTCACGAGCCGGCTCATCTGGATCTACACTTTTCATAAGCCTATTTAGAGGCCTGTGGGGTTGAAAGGGTTAATATACTTCTGCAAAATAGGGTTAAAATTCACTGTAAAACCATTAAATACAACATTTCAATAGAAGGAGTGATTTATAATGGGCCAGTGTATCTTACTAGACAAACTTTTGTTTGGAAATGGTAAAAACCCAAATATATATATTTGTTAAAAATTTTTTTAGGGAGAAGTGGGGCCCCCAGAGGGCGAAGTCAGGGTCCATAGGGCGACTATTTCACCCATATCGCCCTCTAGAATGATCCCTGCTATTTCATGTAGTTTTATAACTAATAATGAAACAATGTGCAGAATATTATCACGGTGTGTTATATAACCAATATAAATAGGATTACATGAGTGGTGATATCATACAATATGTTATGAAATGAGTTTCATTAAATATGGCATGAAATCACGAGAAGTAAGATCATATTACCATAGTAACGGCAACAATAATTGGAAAAAGAGTTATTTGTTTGCCAGTATACATTTGAGCCTTCTTGCATCTGCAGGAAAACTGTACGGTGGATTCCCGCCGGCGATATAGCCCGAAGTGGTGCTGATGCAGGCGTAAAACCAGAAATATAACATAACATAATGCACGGTGGATCCGAACACCGTAGTAAATAGTCCCTGATAATCGAACAACGCCACGAAAATAATTGGCACACTTTTACTCCTCACTGTACACCACTAGTGCATATTTAGCATTTTATTGATTTAAACAGTTTCAACAAATATGAATACAAAATGTATGTCGAATGTGTCGAAAGCAAGCAGTCATGCCGCGACCAATCTTTGCCCTTCCAGGTTGTTATTATTATTACACGTGTGCACATATAAGAAAATACGTGATGGCCGTATTAAAACGAATACTAGCAAATTGATGTGATAAAATTTCGCTGAAACTTCGATATTTTTGCACATCAGTTCTCAGCATTATTTATCCAATTCCAACTTTAGCTCTCTCACCACCAATGTCGTATAAAAGTGCCTTTGCAAAAAGCCGAGAACCTGATCAGAGAGAACAGAACGTGCCGTCTCTGGTCAGGCTGTATGCTGATTTCTCATCAGACAAAGGAACTCAAACACCTGTCCGAATAGCAAACAACATAGATCCTGATCAGGCGTTAAGCCGCGGCTGATCTGGATCTATGTTGTTTGCACATGCTCTGAATTTATTCGGCGCTGAAATAGTTGATGTATACAGATTACATGTTATGATAATTAGAGGAATATATTCGTCCATGAAAGAGGTAAAACCTTAAAACATTTAAAATCATGGAGATCTGCAAAGAGAGTTGTTTGAAAGAGGAATATCCTAGTCAAACCAAAACCAGATTGTATATTTTCAACAGTGTCCAAGTACATTAAGAATGTTAACGAGGATGGATTTCGTTACAGCAAAATATGGGTGATCTTAGAAACTGTGAGTCGGTTTGAACAGATTATAGCTTGTTAGATTGTGAAGCCTAATTACATGCCGGGATCAAACTTCAACGTGTCAGTGACCTTTGCTCCCTCACTTAAGTGTCGTCACGGAGGTGGTGGGGGGCGCACAATTATATACTGGCACACATATTCATAATTAGATGGATTTTTATAGATTATAGCTTAGGTGCTTCACTTAAGTGTCGTCGCTCGTGCAGACCTATATTAACTCACGCACGCATATTCATAATTAGATGGATACCGAGGTCCGCCTCCGTGGTCGAGTGGTTAAGGTCGCTGACTTGTATACCACTGTAACCTATCTTGCCGAATAAATTGGACAGAATGTGCAAACAATATAGATACAGATCAAGCACCGCGTCTGATCAGGATCTATGTTGTTTGCTGTTCAGACAAGTGTTTTAGCTCCACTATCGTCCGCCTCCGTGGTCGAGTGGGTAAGGTCGCTGACTTGTATACCACTGTAACCTATCATCACTGATGGTCACGGGTTCGAGCCCCGCTCAGGCCGTGTCTCATTTATATGAAAAGGTTGGCAGTTTCCTACGGAGGTTGGTACACCCAAGTACTGGTTAACTGCTGGAGCCTGCCCAGGAAAAGTGTTGTTAAGTAAACTGCCCGCCGGCGATATAGTCCGAAATGGTGCCGATGCAGGCGTAAAACCCGAAATATAACATAACATAGATGGATACCGTAGATTTTTTATAGGTTATAGAGTTAATGGTTGAAGTTGCACCATAACAAACCTAAACCAGTACAACAAAATTAATTATCTTTCTGGTGAAACGTTTATACAACGCAACTTGAAAAGCAATTGAAATAATGCAAGTTGTATAGTTGTCTCAATCGTTTTCATGTTTTGTTGTATCAGCTTTTCACTGTAAATATGATTGGTTGTATCAGGTTATACAGGGTGTATATCTACTGTTCACTGTAAAGATGATTTGTTGTATCAGGTTATACAGGGTGTATATCTACTGTTCACTGTAAAGATGATTTGTTTTATCAGGTTATACAGGGTGTATATATACTGTTCACTGTAAAGATGATTTGTTGTACCAGGTTATACAGGGTGAGCTGTGTACACAAACACTTATCTGATTTTAATTCTTAAGCTCATTTTGTAATAAAAAGAAATTCCCATGTGGTCTGTAAGCTATTGCATGATTTGTGGGTCTGAATCAATGATATGATATATGGAATTATGGTAGCCATGTTTGTTGATTAGCTGATAGTTCAGGATCAATGGGGTCACACAAGCAACTTGTTTGTTTACTCACTGATTGAGGGAATATTAGTTTTGTAAGATAGATGGGGAGAGTAGAAGGTGTTGTCATTTAGCTGGAAGTGTGGATTGATGTACTTTCTTATGATGACCATAAATGAGCATCCGAGATGTGCGATATGTATAGGATATAAGCCGAAAACGATCCAATATTGTATATAAGCTGAAAACGATCCAATATTGTATATAAGCCGAAAACGATCCAATATTGTATATAAGCCGAAAACGATCCAATATTGTATATAAGCCGAAAACGATCCAATATTGTATATAAGCCGAAAACGATCCAATATTGTATATAAGCCGAAAACGATCCAATATTGTATATAAGATTGTATATAAGCCAAAAAAAATCCAATATTTTACATATTGGACTCGTTTGAGGCTTATATCTTACTTAAAACACACACATTCATATACAAGATCTTACTAATTAAAATAGTTAGTTTCGTACATTTACGCATACAATTTGATATAATACACCCTGGCCTTCTGAAACAGTCCAATATTAATAATGATTGCAAAACAAGCTTTATCACCTTATATTAATCACTCTCGTTGGCGCCGATGAAAGCGTAAATGTGGTCTTTCGTGTGGGAGGAAACCGGAGTACCAGGAGAAAAACCCACCTGTCCGATATGGCGACCACTGTACAATCTCGCATACTTCCCGGTCCAAGGATCGAACCTGGGTTGCATAGCAGGCTCTATAACCATTTCGCTGATCGTACAAAGGTATGACGTCACATAATAGACTTTGACAATTAACAATTAATCAAATTTCACTAATAAGCAATGTCAGTTTAACCATTTCAACCCCACAGGCCTCTAAATAGGCTTATGAAAAGTGTAGATCCAGATGAGCCGGCTCGTGACGAGCCGTCTCATCAGGATCTGCACTTTTTTGCCAGTAATAATTATTACTATTTTTAGATAAAATTACCCACTTTGATAAATGAACTGGTCCAAAGGTAATTTTCTTATTAATTTATTGGTCTAAAAATATCACGCACCAGTCCATGTCAGATACTTGGGGTTGAAAGGGTTAATGATAGCCATGACAGAATGATCCTTTAATAATGATATTTGACCATTAAAGTGACATTACTTCAAAAAGCAAACAAATACATATTGTACATATAAATCAGGGATCATTCTAGAGGGCGATGTGGGCGAAATTGTCGCCCGAGGGACCCTGACTTCGCCCTCTGGGCGCCCCACTTCTCCCTTTTTTGGTTTTTACGATTTTCAAACAAAATTTTGTCTAGTAAGATACACTAGCCCATTATAAAGCACTCCTTCTATTCAAATGTATTTAATGGTTGTACTGTGCATTTTAACCCTATTTTGCAGAAGTATATTATAGAACACCATTTAAGGAAGCGGTCACGTGCTTTCTCACTTCTCCCAAACATTCTTACCTAGAATGTACCCTGATACAAATAGCATTGCTTTTTCAAATTCTTCTGAATTAACAGGAACACTAACTTTCAATCAATAAATAAACAGTGTTCTTGCAACACACACTGTCAAAAGTGAAAGTAGGATTTCATATAACGATCATGAAACGACATGTGTTTATTATTGGAGTCTAATTTAAATCTGATCAGTGTAAAAAATAAATATGCACAGGCCCAAATGTGAGATATAACTGTAAATGTGTATCATATAAGATAAGATAATTGTTTGTTATAGTGACTTGTGTTTTCCAACATACAGTCAAAATTGCTCAAGCGACCACGTGTATTAAGCGACCTTTGTCTTATGCGACCATGTTGAAATCCCCCCCGAGCGATTTCACACTATAAATCTATTGCATTAAGCGACTTTTGTCTTACGCGACCAACGACCACCTATTTTCGGCCGTAATTACCTAATGTTTTTCATTAAGCGACCATAAGTAGCGTTGAAATTAGAAATTCAAAACATAAATCAAGAGACTATTAAATGTGTCGTCTGCTGGTTATGTATATTGAAGAGGCAATAAATTTGACATGTAATCATGATACGTGCCAATCAGTCAATTTTCGCACATTTATGCCCCAATTTCCGTTAAGAGTCATTGTTGTAAAAACAAATGTAGGGGATTATCAGTGCGCAATGACCAGTTACGAGTTCTTTATAGTGAAGTCACAGACATATTGTCCCATGTGTGTTAATCTCATAATTGGGCGCTAATTGATTCAAATAGTCGACAATTTGTTCTTATAGTGTCGCATTTTTAGTTTTATTGGGTCACAGCATATGGATTGTCCCATTGCACCGGTCGGAAATTCAGCCAACGGATGTCACTTTTATATGTACGTTTTGATTTAAATGAATGTAAATGCATTATTGTTGTAATTTTCTGGATTAAATTTTTGTTTAGATAATTGATAATCTCAGATATCACACCATTGTCACGCCTTATAATATATTTTGAATCTAAATACGGTTACAAAATTGATTCGTACTCGAAAATTGATTGTTTCATACTCGTAATAACATAAATAAGACCATGTCAATTCTACCCTTTTGAGTACAGGCAACATAAAAATACAGGTGTCCCAATTAGCAGCAATCAATACGGTGTTTGATCTACAGTATCCATATCATGCAGGTGTCACAATTAGCAGCAATCAACAAGGTGTTTCAACAAGAAAAATACAAGCAAATATTACTATAAAAAGTTTTCTTTATTTTATGATGATATATGTAACATATATACATGTATATGATATTGATATCTATATAGACACTGTAGTGTCCACCCAAACAAAAGTCTAGTACATGTCTCCGACTCTGGGAAATTGTCCGTTCAGTCACTTTGTATTAAGAGACCGTTTCATTAAGAGACCGCTTTTGTCCATTCCCTTGGGCGGTCTCTTAATACAAGTTTGACTGTATTTATAACATATATTCAGTATAATGTGAAATTTAAACACCTGGCCCAACAGGTCTATAAGTCACCTTATGTTAACAGTTTTAAATAGCGTGAATATGCATCATTGAACGTAGAGTATTATTTACATACTTATTACTAAAGATAATTACTAAAATAATTACTGAGATAATTATACCTAAATGTAATCGATTACAAATAACCAGAGATCATATAGGAATACTAGTAGTTTATGTAGATATTCTATGTATTATTATGTGGATAGTACATGATATTTAACATATATGTAGCATGTTAATCATGATACATGCGTTGTATTACACATGGATATTGACCCCATTTACATTATTTGTTATGTCAATAAATGTCTTGCACTCACATTCTGTTACAAAGATTTGGTTACAAACAATTATCCCATATAATAGGAAATTACATTCTGTAGAAATATGCTTTTTCACGATGTAGGGTTGCTTCAATGATAACCATGACTGATTTGTCGCAAGTTCAAGCCCCTGCTACACCATACTCAAATTACTAATACTACAGTCTTTCGGAAGATGCTTTAAACCGAGGTCTCATGTTGCTGCTTTACACTGTGCACGTACAAGAACCAGAGGAGATTAAATGTGTCTCTGTCCGTATCATTGCACTATCCTCCAAAATGACTAATCTCTTCCGGAGGTGTAGATCATAATATGGGCAACCGGTAGCGACGATAAATAAATGTAATGTTCACAGATAAATATTTGAAGCCATGCATTTGACAAATCATGTTGTGCAAACAAATATTTAAAATAAAAAAAAGCCAGTTCACAAAATTTAGCGACATTATTTGTTTTATGTCGCAATTGGAGCCATTGGCGACGAACAGCTGGAACCCTGTATGCTGATGGTACTATTTCCTAAAGTGCAATATATGTACTTACTGTCTTCTACCGTTGCGTAGTGGTTAAGGCATCTGCCTACGGAGCGGGAGGTCGAAGGTTCGAATCTCGTCAGGTTCTGGTATAACCGGTTGGTGAGCCGTCAGATAGTTAAATAATGGTTACCAATTGCCTACCAGCCGTTAGGTGGTATACAAGCATAGGATTCGGGAAATACTGATGTTAATAAAAAGAGGTGTCTCATAAGTCAGAAATGGCTGGCCCTTTAACCCTTTCAACCCCACAGGCCTCTAAATAGGCTTATGAAAAAGTGTAGATCCAGATGAGCCGGCTCGTGACGAGCCGTCTCATCAGGATCTGCACTTTTTGCCAGTGATATGACTATTTTTAGACATAATTACCCATTTTGATAAATGAACTTGTCCAAATGTGATTTTCTGATTCATTTATTGGTCTAAGAATATCATGGACCAGTCCATGTCAGTTACTTGGGGTTGAAAGGGTTAAATAGAGGTATAATAAACATATATATTATAATAAACAAAACACATTTATATATGAATTTTTTATTTGAAATTTTCGATAACTTGTCATGTACATATTAATACGGTCTAATAAGCCATTATAGAGGTAATAAATGTCATAGATGTCATTGATCTGTTCCTTGATTATGTAAAGACACGCATGTCAGCTATATAAATCGTTAGGATTTGATTGTGACTGTTACTTACATGTATTTCGTTGTGAATGAAATTGATGGGAAAGGTTTATTTGTTTTCGTGGTAAGTATGCTATTAATGTACATGTGTAACTGTAGCCTCGACCGGGATGACATGATGTCAAGCCCCTCACATTCACACGTATCGAAGAGCACACTATGTTGACCATGTTATTTAATAAACTAATAAAATGTTTCTTTGTTTCATTTTTGCGAATTGGCGAAAATATTTTTTTATTATATTTTTTTTTATTTATTTAAAATATTTGTTATTTTTGCACTGCATGTTTTGTCAAATACATGGCTTCAAAATGTCTATATTTAGTAACGATATCCTGTGATCTGATGACCGATCATTTGGCGATAGATGATAGTTTATTTGCAGTTCCTTCTGCGTGATCGTCTCAGTCAATGTGTGTTTATCCCCTGTACTCCGAGTAGGAAAACATTCGGTATACGCTGGTGTCATCTTTGATATTACTTGCACGTTATCAGTAACCATATATTAAGGTAAAAGGACCACTCTCCCCATTGATTGTATGTATAACTATCTTTAGTAGATCATTTATACTGGATATAGCAACATCTTGTGACAGTAAATACCAGATAACTTTCCTCTGACTGTATTTTAAAGGTAATAAAACTTGGGAGAAGACTAATTGAATATCTTGCTTTGAAATTGATAAGAAGTGTTTCTGTTGCCTCATAATAACATGCCAACCGGACCAGGATAGAACATTTTATTGTCCGATTTAATAGGATGTAATATTATAAATTGCTATACAGTCGAACCTGTCTTAAGCAGCCAGCCAAGGGAATCACAGAAACTGTCTGCTTAGCACAGGTGGCTGCTTAATAGAGTTCAAATGTATAATGAAACAACATATTGGGCATCTGGAAACTGCGGCGTGACCACTAACACAGGTTTGACTTTATAACTAACAGAGTGGGGTTCATTTGTGCTGTCCAAATGTGGTTCCATGCAGGCTTAACCCTTTCAACACCAAGTAACTCGCATGGACTGGTCCATGATATATTTAGACCAATAAATTAATCAGAAAATTACATTTGGACCAGTTCATTTATCAAAATGGGTAATTTTGTCTTAAAATAGTAATATTACTGGCAAAAAGTGCAGATCCTGATGAGATGGCTCGTTATGAGCCGGCTCATCTGGATCTACACTTTTTTGTAAGCCTATTTAGTGGTCTGTGGTGTTGAAAGGGTTAACCCTTTGCCTGCTGAGTAAATAAAATCACATTTGCAAACAACATAGATCCAGATCAGCCGCGGCGTTTGCTATTCAGCCAAATGTTTTAGCTCCACTATCCGAATAGCAAACAGCATAGAGCTGTACTGTGCCGTCTCGTCTGATCTGGCTCTATGCTGTTTGCAAAGGTGATTTTATCTGCCGCTAGCATGCAAAGAGTTAAATTAACTCAATCACTCAGTCAGATAAGTAAATTGAATGTGCAGGGACTCGGGTACATGTGTCACTTAAGCCAGAACAGAAATTGTCTCATTTGCTGGGCTCGGCATTAAATTGTTAAAAAAAAGGCTGTTGTCTTTTTCACTGACTGGAATATTTATTTTAGAGAACATCATTCATTGACATTATTCTGGCCTCCATGGCCGAGTGGTTATGGTTACTTGTCCCTCACTCGATGTAGGTTTGAATCCTTCTTGGGATGCTAAATTCTTTCATGTGAGGAAGCTATCTGTGCTAGTTGAATCAATGTAAACAGGCTTTGGTTGTACATTGAAACAATGTAGACAGGTCAATGTAGAACATTGAAACAATGTATCATGTCAATGTAGAACATTGAAACAATGTAGACAGGTCAATGTAGAACATTGAAACAATGTATCATGTCAATGTAGAACATTGAACCAATGTAGACATCTCATTGTAGAACATTGAACCAATGGAACATGTCATTGTAGAACATTGAAACAATGTATCATGTCATTGTAGAACATTGAACCAATGTAGACATGTCATTGTAGAACATTGAACCAATGTAGACATGTCATTGTAGAACATTGAACCAATGTATCCTGTCAATGTAGAACATTGAACCAATGTAGACATGTCAATGTAGAACATTGAACCAATGTAGACAGGTCAATGTAGAACATTGAACCAATGTAGACATGTCAATGTAGAACATTGAACCAATGTAGACAGGTCAATGTAGAACATTGAACCAATGTAGACATGTCATTGTAGAACATTGAACCACTGTAGACATGTCAATGTAGAACATTGAACCAATGTAGACATGTTGATGTAGAACATTGAACCAATGTATCATGTCATTGTAGTACATTGAACCAATGTAGACATGTCATTGTAGAACATTGAACCAATGTAGACAAACATATGTAGAACATTGAACCAATGTAGACATGTCATTCTAGAACATTGAAACAATGTAGACAGGTCATTGTAGAACATTGAAACAATGTATCATGTCAATGTAGAACATTGAACCAATGTAGACAAACAAATGTAGAAAATTGACCAGTGTTGCCATATCAATGTACATGTAGATCAATGCAGACAGATTATTGTTCTGAACATTGATATTAATTAATAATGAAAAAACCCAGTGTGTGTACTACTTACTATTCACGTATTATTTCCGTACAGGAGTAATCTATTGCAGACTGTCATGAATGATACATATACCTAATTCCTACGTTACATCATTTGACAGGTTTGGCGGAAAAAGAACACGTAATTTTTATGCAGATTATATTTACTATTATATAGCTCGGGGATATTTACCGTTAGTTTCCCTTCAACTATGGGTCAGCAAGTTGAGGACTGTGTGTCCCTCGTATATATGTAACATGTGTATAAATGACTGAACAATGCTTGTTAGCTTGTTATAGAGCACTAATGTTTACAGTTTTGTGCTCTAAATGCATTGGCAACGAGAAATCCATATATAGAAAATGTGACAGCTTTTATACATTTATATGAGTTTATTCGAAGATTAGAGTTTCTTGTAAAGTCAGCTACTATGTCGAGTGAAATATAATCATTTCGATTTATAGCAATTTGGATTTTATCACCCGGTTTTAAGTACCTATCGCTGTACTCGATATTAATGCTTCAAATAATTTGAGTCTCGGTCGAATTGTTCATACAGATTTTTTGTTTGGAATTATTAGTTTGTGAATTAATAAGAGTTTGATCGCTTTTGTTTTGTGTAAAGGTTCGTGTGTTTTTGTTTCAAGGATTTTGAAAGAGGATTTGTGACATTTGAACCTCAGTGAAATGAATGATTTGCAAGGCTGGTTTTAAATGTGTTGAGGACAAAGTTGTCCGATTAGCGCAGTGGTTAGCACGCTCGCTTCTCACCAATGCAACCCGGGTTCGATCCTCGGACCGGGAAGTATGTGAGATGGTACGGTGGTCGCCAGATCGGACAGGTGGGTTTTCTCTGGGTACTCCGGTTTCCTCGCACACGAATGACCACATTTACACTTTCAACCGCGCCAACGAGAGTGATTAATGTAAGTTTTTAAAACTTGCTTCACAATCGTTGTAAAATAAATAAACTTTAGAAAAAATAAAGTTACAGTGATAAATTATAGAAAGTGTTCTTTTCTGAATAAGTTTTCTAACTATTTTTTAATTTTTTAAATCATCACTGACGGTCATTGGTTCGAGCCCCGCTCAGGCTGTGTCTGTTTATATAAAAAAGTTTGACAGTTTCTTACATAGGTTTGTACACCAAGTACTGGTTAACCGCTGAAGCCTGCCCAGGAACGGTGCCTGCCAGCGATATAGCCCAAAGTGGTGCTGATGAAGGTGTAAAACCCGAACAAACAAACAAACATAAAAGTGGGACAACTGTGTCTTGATTATAAGTACTAGATTTGTTGGTTTATCAACAATTATATTTCTATGTGCTATCATAACTTGGGAGTAGTTAAAGTGATTGATAACATGTTTACGTTGGCGTATCAGTTATACCCTTAAATAGTTATATTGGGTACTGGCCTAAATTGCATTATAGAGCATAATTCTGTGTTTCTGTAGGTTAACCCATTTGATTCTGGATACCATTCAAACAGTATTTGCAAAGAACATAGAGCCAGATCAGCTACCACAGAACGTTCCATCTGATCAGGCTCTATGCTGTTTGCTATTTGCTGTTTGCAGATGATCTTGCTAAGACACTTGGGTATGTAGCAAACAACATAGATCCTGATCAGCATGCAGCGTCACACGGTGGCTGATCTGGATCTAAGTTGTTTGCAAAAGCCTTTAAATGTATCCAGAATGAAATGGGTTAATTAAAGGTGATTCAGATTTCTAAATGAACCTGTTTATAAATAATTTCTTCCAAATATTTCTTCCAAAAATATATAATAAACTCTAAGCCATTGTCAATTTAAAGTGAATCTTCAAGTTTTAGTATTTATGCATTATGGAGTTAATTTCTATGAATATTAATGAGTACTGGATAAAACCCGTCTGCATGAAGCATAATTCAAGCCAACATAGATCTCTGCAGTCTGTAGACATTCATTTCAATTTCTTTATTCTGGCAATTTTTATAGTGAAGGAAGCAAACTTGGTGTTATACGTTTATTTATCGTCGCTACCGGGTGCCCATATGAGCGACGCCTCCTGAAGAGAGATTAGTCATTTTAGATTTTTGGAGGATAGTGCAATGATACAGATAGAGACCCATTCCAGAGTCTCCGTTGGTTCTTGTACGTGCATGGTGTAAAGCACCGACACGAGACCTCGGCTTAAAGTCCAATCTGAAAGACTGTTAAAAGGAAAAGCAAAGAAAGCAAAGACCATTAGCGGTTACGGATCACCAGGCTGTATTGTATGCATAGCAAACGTTATGCAATATAATATCGGGGATCTCATAAAGAGATAATTGGCATTTGAAATACATGGAACACGAAATAGTATTACAGCATGAGAAATTTGGAATACCGATGGTATGAAGCACACATGCACATAGTGACTGAGGACATCCATCGGGTTTGCCTGGACGGGTGGCTTTGTGTTCTTAGAACCTCGCAAGTCATGGAACTCACTTCTCCATGGCACCTTTGTGGAACACTGTATTATCCTAGAGCAGGCATCTCAACTGAATATATAAAATCTTATAACAGTAAAGTTGCGGTTCAGAAATCTGGTTGAGTTTATTCTAAATTCTTATAGCTCAATTGCGAACAATTTCGTATAACATAATAGTGTAGTTGCTCTCGAGACTCTGGGTGTATTTATTCGAAAGAGCTTAGAGGCAATTGTTTTGGCATATGGCTCAAACTTTACTACTTGGATGGATATACGAGGCAGATACCACCATATCCATTGCACCAGATGTTTCACGGCATCAGCAATCTAGTCATAACCGCCGATCTGATAAAAATAATAAAAACAGTTTCCTTTTGTGTTACTAATGGATGTTTGCTTAATAAAATGGAATTCTTATAAAATATTTAAGGCGGATTTTGGAAAATATCTTAGGGCTATATTCAATGATCATTATATGTATTGGAAATAAATTCCTTTAGACATGATATTGTACAGTTGTCTACAAGTATGTTTGCCTGGACTAATGGATCTAATTTAAAATGACTTACATAAAATCAAGTTAAAACTTGTAAGTTATTATGTGTTTGCTTATCAAAGTTTGGAAAAAGCGCGTTACCAGTACTATAATCATTTGTACCTCGCTGGAGAGTATAAAACGAAGTTAAAAAAGCAGAGACATTCCAGGGAAAAAGCTTAGTTATAAAACTCATTGGTCTTGGAGCGAAGAAAATGAACAAAACTCATGGGATATTTTGGTTTCTGTGATTCGTAAGCATTACGAAATTGTGATAATGACTTGGTATATAGATCTCCTGCTCTGTTCCCATGTGCTTCGGCATATTTGTCTTTCAATAAGACATTGTCTTTGATGACTTTTATTCTGAAATTATGCCTCATTTTCTATTGTTTTATCGTAAATAAAATAATATTTTTAACTTTGAGTAATCTAGACTCAACGAAACCCGGATAAATATGATATTTACGGGACTTAGAAACCCGGATAAATATGATATATACGGGACTTAGAAACCCGGATAAATATGATATTTACGGGACTTAGAAACCCGGATAAAGATGATATTTACGGTACTTAGAAACCCGGATAAATATGATATTTACGGGACTTTCGTTGTTTCCAGTCCTGGAAAAAATGAATTCGAGTTCTAAAATTAGACTCGGCAGACAAATTGGATATGATTTTGATTGAAAACACCTGCGTGTTATACACAAACAATTACAGTAAACATAAATTTATTGAACAATGTCTGTCTTTGCAAAAAAAAAATATTTGCATCTTTGTTGAAGAGATGAAAATCGAGGTTCTGTTTAGAATATGAGAATGTTTGGAAGATAACCACCTGGCCCACATTTAATATAATAGAGAAAGGATGTACTACCAAAGCTAATGAGGTATAACGTGTGATGGAAAACAGGCAGCTAGTATATATTGTATATAACAACCTGCCTGGAAAAGACTTTTGTTATCTATAATTTCAATAAAGGTCATATTTTTGCTGACCTATTAACCATTGGCATGGACTAACAGAAGATTGCTAGTTTCAAGTTTCATGTAATAACTGTGAAAGGTCAGGCATGGATTTAGCATGATAGATGGACAGTGCTTCTGAAGACTTACAGAAGACTATTTGTAGAGACATAAACCGTGTTCAAACTGCTCCTAGAGATATTCATGATTTGAATTGATAAGACATTTATAATAAACAGGAACATTCAGTGTTTGTAGATATTTTTGGAGGTCTTGTGATAACTTTGATACTGAAAGTGCTATCTGGAAGTTTGACATAAGTTTAAACACTGATAAGCTGCTGGCAGACTGTCAGTAGGAAAACATAGCAAGATGGATATTGCTAAATATAAAAGGAAATTGAAGCTATTTCGATCACTGGTAAGAACTGTTTCTTTCTTCATTTTGAAATATATACAGTCAAACCTGTCTATAAAGGCCACCTTTGGGAATATCAAAAAGTGGCCTTTGTTGGCAGGTGGCCTCTCAATAGAGGGTTAAAATGCATTGAAAATGGCTCGACGGGAGAGAAAAATGGTGGTCTTTAGAGACAGGTTTTTCATATGCGGCCTTTATTCGGAGGTGGCCTTTAACACAGGTTTGACTGTACATGTATAAACTGATAAGCCAGCTATTGTACCCTCTTCAACATTGTGATATCGCGCATTGACAGATTGAAAATTGTAAGCTCGAACTTGTTGATTGGATGTAAACATACATCTTGCATCATTCGTGGACCCTTGTGCTGATGTTCATGAATCTGTGCAGTATGTCTGCCATATTAGATTCCCAGTGAGTCCGCCTCCGTGGTCGAGTGGTTAAGGTCGCTGACTTGTATACCACTGTAACCTATCATCACTGATGGTCACGGGTTCGAGCCCCGCTCAGGCCGTGTCTCATTTATATGAAAAAGTTGGCAGTTTCTTATGGAGGTTGGTGCGGTGCACCCAAGTACTGGTTAACCGTTGGAGCCTGCCCAGGAAAGGTGTTGTTAGGTAAACTGCCCAAAATGGTGCTGATGCAGGCGTAAAACCCGAAATATAACATAAAATATAACATAGATTCCCAGTGACCCAGTAATATTTCTGTAAATTGATGTTCTCAGGTTTGCTTCTGGTAACCATAGGCAATGAATTTGAGATACTAGACTTGTGGAAAATATATTGTATAATCTGTTAGTAATGATATCCATTTCATATTCTGTATTCTGTTGCCATAGAAACTTTTCTGATGAAGTCCGGGTCACGTGGCATATAGTATTCCAGAACAGATACAGCCATGACTTTGTATGAAATGTACCATTATATATTTCCAATTTTATTACCCACTATGCGTGTTTCTTTGATGGACATGACTGTTAACCCTTAAAATGCTGAATAAATTGGAAGGAATGTGCAAACAATTAACATAGATCTAGATCAGCCGCGTATCAGATTCTTTTAACAGTTATTTTTATAACGTTTGCCGAGCGTACTAACTTATTGAATCATCGTAGGTGCGAATAGGGTCGAAATATGCTCTAAATATTGCACAATTTTGTCTGAAAAAAAATGTCATGATGGCTGTACCCGTGTATACTAGACAAATTCTTCATCGTGTTTAGTAATTAATAAATATGCGCGGTATACATAGCAAATGACGGTATATACCACTATCTGAATAGAAAACAGCATAGAGCCTGATCAGACGGCACAGACATATGTGTTAACTACTGGACTACTAGCTCGTCCATCAAACTACACACATGACCACCATTATTATACACCTTCACAGGTCCGCCTCCGTGGTCAAGTGGTTAAGGTCGCTGACTTCTATACCACTGTAACCTATCATCACTGATGGTCACGGGTTCGAGCCCCGCTCAGGCCGTGTCTCATTTATATGAAAAAGTTAGCAGTTTCTTACGGAGGTTGGTGCACCCAAGTACTGGTTAACCGCTGAAGCCTGCCCAGGAAAGGTGTTGTTAGGTAAACTGCCCGCAGGCGATATAGCCCAAAATGGTGCTGATGCAGGCGTAAAACCCGAAATATAACATAACATAACACCGTCACAGCTTCCCACACATAGCCACTGTTCCTCGCCGTTTAATCTATTTCAATAGATATTGATTATTGAGCAATACCATATATAGTACCGTCACCGTGTGCCTATTGCTTATCAGCAGTATGCAGATAAAATGAGAGAATTGGTCTCTACTGCTGTGAAGTTAACCGCTCACTTGGGGAAAGTACCTGTCAGTTTGCCATATATTGAATCACCATTATATAGTAATAATATGTGGCTGGGGTTTTATTGCTTGTCAATACCTCCATACTTGGGCACTGTAATATGTCGGGTCAGTGAGGACAAAGTTAAATAAATCATTTCAAGAAACAGCGATTTGTGTTTACTGTGGGCTGTTTGTTAGATGCGTCATCCATTGAAGTGGTACTGATGTACCTTCACCTCAGTTTAATGCGTTCATGACTCAGGCTGTTCGATATCAAAAATCAATTTCATATATCAATAACATTTAGAGCGTCCTCACTTGATCCGTATGTTTGTAAAGCTAAATTAAACCATCAATGAATGGTTTAAGAAATCTCAACTAACATGCTGCATCCGGACAGATTATTTTGGAAACACTGCAGAATTCTCCGTTATAATTGGATTTTCTGCAAGTTGATATTAATTTTGTCTCGACTTAGATCGAAACGCCATGAAAATTGCAAATTCCACAAACTATGAGTTATCTAAATGGCAAGGAGGGAGGGGGAGTATTCCACACACTATGAGTTATCTAAATGGCAAGGAGGGAGGAGGGGGAAGTATTCCACAAACTATGAGTTATCTAAATGGCAAGGAGGGAGGAGGGAGAAGTATTGTTATCAATCGATGCTATTTTAGTCTCAGAATGTTTAAGGACAGCTTTAAGTTTCGTGCCATAGAAATGGAACATGTTACTTCAGGATGATTGGTGGTTTTAGCTACTACACTTTATCGCTCAACACTATGCAATATCATTTGATGCCAAGGTAAAATGTTATTCCACGTTCACGTATTGCAACCGAAAAGAATGTTTGTCAAGCCTGTTTTGTACAGATACAACGGTCGGAAATGTTTTTCACATATATAATTGGGTTACGGTCGCTGACTTGAATACCACTGTAACCTATCATCACTGATGGTCACGGTTTCGAGCCCCGCTCAGGCCGTGTCTCATTTATATGAAAAAGCTGGCAGTTTCTTACGGATGTTGGTGCACCCAAGTACTGGTTAACCGCTGCCCGAGCCTGCCCAGGAAAGGTGTTGTTAGGTAAACTGCCTGCCGGCGATATAGCCCAAAATGGTGCTGATGCAGGCGTAAAACCTGAAATATAACATAACATATATAATTGTGTTCCCTTGTCTACATCTTATCCAGTACTTAGCCTAGGTATTCTTTATTCCATGCCATTCATCATCACAGTCAGATTAGGTATACTTTTTGACCTGACCTAAATTAAAATGATGTACAAAAACTAGCGGTACACACGAAACAATGAGAAGGGATATAATGTAGGGTGCATTAAAATAAATGTTGTGGTATGTGAATTAAAACATGTTTTTACAAATTAAAACTACTTAACCTGTTAAAGACAATCTGGTATAAAATACTGGTGTGGGATATACCGTGTATTATGACTGACACTACTTGTGTAGGATATACCATGTATTATGACTGACACTACTTGTATAGGATATACCATGTATTATGACTGACACTAATTGTGTAGGATATACCGTGTATTATGACTGACACTACTTGTGTAGGATATACCATGTATTATGACTGACACTACTTGTATAGGATATACCATGTATTATGACTGACACTAATTGTGTAGGATATGCCGTGTATTATGATTGACACTAATTGTGTAGGATATACCATGTATTATGACTGACACTACTTGTGTAGGATATACCATGTATTATGACTGACACTACTTGTGTAGGATATACCATGTATTATGACTGACACTACTGGTGTAGGATATACTGTGTATTATGACTGACACTACTTGTGTAGGATATACCATGTATTATGACTGACACTACTTGTACTTGTGTAGGATATACTATGTATTATGACTGACACTACTTGTGTAGGATATACCATGTATTATGACTGACACTAATTGTGTAGGATATACCATGTATTATGACTGACACTAATTGTGTAGGATATACCGTGTATTATGACTGACACAAATTGTGTAGGATATACCGTGTATTATGACTGACACTAATTATGTAGGATATGCCGTGTATTATGACTGACACTAATTGTGTAGGATATACCGTGTATTATGACTGACACTAATTGTGTAGGATATACCATGTATTATGACTGACACTAATTGTGTAGGATATACCATGTATTATGACTGACACTAATTGTGTAGGATATACCGTGTATTATGACTGACACTAATTGTGTAGGATATACCGTGTATTATGACTGACACTAATTGTGTAGGATATGCCGTGTATTATGACGGATGCATTTCCTGCGTAGGATATACCATGTATTATGACGGATGCATTTCCTGCGTAGGATATACCATGTATTATGATGCTACTGATGTAGGATATACCATGTATTATGATGCTACTGATGTAGGATATACCATGTATTATGAAGGTGACTGATGTAGGATATACCGTGTATTATGAAGGTGACTGATGTAGGATATGCCATGTACTATGAAGGTGACTGATGTAGGATATACCATGTACTATGATGCTACTGATGTAGGATATACAATGTATTATGATGCTACTGATGTAGGATATACCATGTATTATGAAGGTGACTGATGTAGGATATACAATGTATTATGATGCTACTGATGTAGGATATGCCATGTATTATGAAGGTGACTGATGTAGGATATACAATGTATTATGATGCTACTGATGTAGGATATACCATGTATTATGAAGGTGACTGATGTAGGATATACCGTGTGTTATGAAGGTGACTGATGTAGGATATACCATGTGTTATGAAGGTGACTGATGTAGGATATACCATGTATTATGAAGGTGACTGATGTAGGATATACCGTGTGTTATGAAGGTGACTGATGTAGGATATACCATGTGTTATGAAGGTGACTGATGTAGGATATACCATGTATTATGAAGGTGACTGATGTAGGATATACCATGTGTTATGAAGGTGACTGATGTAGGATATACCATGTATTATGAAGGTGACTGATGTAGGATATACCATGTATTATGAAGGTGACTGATGTAGGATATACCATGTGTTATGAAGGTGACTGATGTAGGATATACCATGTGTTATGAAGGTGACTGATGTAGGATATACCATGTGTTATGAAGGTGACTGATGTAGGATATACCATGTGTTATGAAGGTGACTGATGTAGGATATACCATGTATTATGAAGGTGACTGATGTAGGATATACCATGTGTTATGAAGGTGACTGATGTACGATATACCATGTGTTATGAAGGTGACTGATGTAGGATATACCATGTATTATGAAGGTGACTGATGTAGGATATACCATGTGTTATGAAGGTGACTGATGTAGGATATACCATGTATTATGAAGGTGACTGATGTAGGATATACCATGTATTATGAAGGTGACTGATGTAGGATATACCATGTGTTATGAAGGTGACTGATGTAGGATATACCATGTATTATGAAGGTGACTGATGTAGGATATACCATGTATTATGAAGGTGACTGATGTAGGATATACCATGTATTATGAAGGTGACTGATGTAGGATATACCATGTGTTATGAAGGTGACTGATGTAGGATATACCGTGTGTTATGAAGGTGACTGATGTAGGATATACCATGTGTTATGAAGGTGACTGATGTAGGATATTATAAGCATTGGCAATGTTCTGCTTTAAAATTGCATATCCTTCGTATAAACAGGAATATTTCAATATGCATCATTACGTTTATCTTTCAAAATTGGCTTCTTTCAAGTAACCATTTAATCCATTATATTCTAATCTATGATGGATTAATATAAAGTTTGGATTTTATAAAACGTCGGATTATTTTGAATAAGTGTGATTACAAAAAGATGTCTGCTTTAAATTGCACAGAGTTGCAGTACGGACAAACTAGATGCACATAACCACGCAAACGCACACACGGATGTCCTTCAATAAAATGTCTGCATAACAGCATATAACAATGAATATTTGATTATGGGAACCTTGTATCTCGTACGTAATATCAGTCTGCATACAGAATGGTATAGCCTGGTTACTGTTTACAGTACGATTGATTTTTGGATCGGTTACTATTGGCATGTTGGAGAAGGATTGCCGAGAATGTGATTTATGTTAGCTTATCTCAGCTTTGCTCATTGTCCTGTATTCCGTCTGTCCACTTGTCTGTTCACCAGATTGTCTGTGTTATGTTTGTCCACTTGTCTGTTCAACTTATTGTCAGGTATTCCATCTGTCCACTTATCTGTTCACCAGATTGTCTGTGTTATGTTTGTCCACTTGTCTGTTCACCTTATTGTCTGTGTTATGTTTGTCCACTTGTCTGTTCACCTTATTGTCTGTGTTATGTTTGTCCATTTGTCTGTTCACCTTATTGTCTGTGTTATGTTTGTCCACTTGTCTGTTCACCAGATTGTCTGTGTTCCATCTGTCCACTTGTCTGTTCACCAGATTGTCTGTCTTCTGTCTGTCCACTTGTCTGTTCACCAGATTATCTGTATTCCATCTGTCCACTTGTCTGTTCTCATGAGTGCCTGCCTTCCATCTGTACACGTGTCTGTTCACCAGATTGTCTGTCTTCTGTCTGTCCACTTGTCTGTTCACCAGATTGTCTGTGTTATGTTTGTCCACTTGTCTGTTCATCTTATTGTCTGTGTTATATTTGTCCACTTGTCTGTTCACCAGATTGTCTGTGTTATGTTTGTCCACTTGTCTGTTCACCAGATTGTCTGTGTTATGTTTGTCCACTTGTCTGTTCACCTTATTGTCTGTGTTATGTTTGTCCACTTGTCTGTTCACCAGATTGTCTGTCTTCTGTATGTCCATTTGTCTGTTCACCAGATTGTCTGTCTTCTGTCTGTCCACTTGTCTGGTCACCAGATTGTCTGTCTTGCATCTGTCCACTTGTCTGTTCACCAGATTGTCTGTCTTGCGTTTGTCCACTTGTCTGTTTATCTGGTTGTCTTCCATCTGTCCACTTGTCTGTTCACCAGATTGTCTGTCTTCTGTCTGTCCACTTGTCTGTTCACCTGATTGTCTGTCATCCGTCTGTCGACTTGTCTGTTCACCAGATTGTCTGTCATCCATCTGTCCACTTGTCTGTTCACCTGATTGTCTGTCATCCGTCTGTCCACTTGTCTGTTCACCAGATTGTCTGTCATCTGTCTGTCCACTTGTCTGTTCATCTGATTGTCTGTCTTCCATCTGTCCACTTGTCTGTCCACTTGTCTGTTCACCTGATTGTCTGTCTTCTCAGTCTGTGCTCTTGTCTGTTCACAATTCAAACAAGATTTCCTCTGAAACACTTTGAAACACTTTGTCAATGTATATTAATCTTGGTCTGGAGCAATTAGTAGCTAACATGTAGGCTAGTTAAATTTGTTCCAATCTGAGATCCAAGTTGGCCACAGCTAGGTTTATCAGTTTTGACTTTTTCCTCCCAAATGTTCGGGCGGTTTGAGCATACCGGGCAGTTTGAGCATACCGGGCAGTTTGAGCATACCGGGCAGTTTGAGCATACCGGGCAGTTTGAGCATACATCATTGTATACTCGGGCACCGAGACAACCATTCAAGGAAAAGGAGCTACAATATTGCTGAACTGCAGCGTTCAGGATGCAGCATTATGTGTATGCAGCATTATGTGTATGTAGGATACAGCATTATGTGTATGTAGGATACAGCATTATGTGTATGTAGGATACAGCATTATGTGTATGTAGGATACAGCATTATGTGTATGTAGGATACAGCATTATGTGTATGTAGGATACAGCATTATGTGTATGTAGGATACAGCATTATGTGTATGCAGGATGCAGCATTATGTGTATGCAGGATGCAGCATTATGTGTATGCAGCATTATGTGTATGTAGGATGCAGCATTATGTGTATGTAGGATGCAGCATTATGTGTATGCAGGATACAGCATTATGTGTATGCAGGATGCAGCATTATGTGTATGCAGGATGCAGCATTATATGTATGCAGCATTATGTGTATGCAGGATACAGCATTATGTGTATGTAGGATGCTGCATTATGTGTATGTAGGATGCAGCATTATGTGTATGTAGGATGCAGCATTATGTGTATGTAGGATACAGCATTATGTGTATGTAGGATACAGCATTATGTGTATGTAGGATACAGCATTATGTGTATGTAGGATGCAGCATTATGTGTATGCAGGATGCAGCATTATGTGTATGCAGGATGCAGCATTATGTGTATGCAGGATGCAGCATTATGTGTATGTAGGATGCAGCATTATGTGTATGCAGGATGCAGCATTATGTGTATGTAGGATACAGCATTATGTGTATGCAGGATACAGCATTATGTGTATGCAGGATGCAGCATTATGTGTATGTAGGATGCAGCATTATGTGTATGTAGGATGCAGCATTATGTGTATGCAGGATGCAGCATTATGTGTATGCAGGATGCAGCATTATGTGTATGTAGGATACAACATTATGTGTATGTAGGATACAGCATTATGTGTATGTAGGATGCAGCATTATGTGTATGTAGGATACAGCATTATGTGTATGTAGGATACAGCATTATGTGTATGCAGGATACAGCATTATGTGTATGTAGGATACAGCATTATGTGTATGTAGGATGCAGCATTATGTGTATGTAGGATGCAGCATTATGTGTATGCAGCATTATGTGTATACAGCATTATGTGTATGTAGGATGCAGCATTATGTGTATGTAGGATACAGCATTATGTGTATGTAGGATACAGCATTATGTGTATGTAGGATGCAGCATTATGTGTATGGGATTAAGCATTATGTGTATGCAGGATGCAGCATTATGTGTATGCAGGATTAAGCATTATGTGTATGTAGGATGCAGCATTATGTGTATGCAGGATTAAGCATTATGTGTATGCAGGATGCAGCATATGTGTATGTGGATTAAGCATTATGTGTATGCAGGATGCAGCATTATGTGTATGCAGGATGCAGCATTATGTGTATGTAGGATGCAGCATTATGTGTATGTAGGATGCAGCATTATGTGTATGCAGGATGCAGCATTATGTGTATGAGGATGAAGCATTATGTGTATGTGGGATACAACATTATGTGTATGTAGGATACAGCATTATGTGTATGTGGGATGCAGCATTATGTGTATGTAGGATAAGCATTATGTGTATGTGGGATACAGCATTATGTGTATGAGGTTAAGCATTATGTGTATGTGGGATACAGCATTATGTGTATGTAGGATGAAGCATTATGTGTATGTAGGATGCAGCATTATGTGTATGCAGCATTATGTGTATACAGCATTATGTGTATGTAGGATGCAGCATTATGTGTATGTGGGATACAGCATTATGTGTATGTAGGATACAGCATTATGTGTATGTGGGATGCAGCATTATGTGTAGGTTAAGCATTATGTGTATGTAGGATGCAGCATTATGTGTATGTAGGATGCAGCATTATGTGTATGTAGGATACAGCATTATGTGTATGTAGGATGCAGCATTATGTGTATGTAGGATGCAGCATTATGTGTATGTAGGATACAGCATTATGTGTATGTAGGATGCAGCATTATGTGTATGTAGGATACAGCATTATGTGTGTGTAGGATACAGCATTATGTGTATGTAGGATACAGCATTATGTGTATGTAGGATGCAGCATTATGTGTATGCAGGATGCAGCATTATGTGTATGTAGGATGCAGCATTATGTGTATGCAGGATGCAGCATTATGTGTATGCAGGATGCAGCATTATGTGTATGCATCATCACATAACCCTTTCAACACCACAGACCTATAAATAGACTTACAAAAAGTATAGATCCAGATGAGATGGCTCATCAGGATCTGCACTTTTTACCAGTAATATTACTATTTTTAGACAAAATTACCCATGTTGATAAATGGACTGGTCCAAATGTAATATTCTTATTAATTTATTGGTCTAAAAATATCGTGCACCGGTCCATGTCAGTTACTTGGTGTTGAATGGGTTAATTGATTAAGACATGTTGAGGATGGTGTGTTTGTAAGTGTCATGCACCAAGACAGTGTTTGCAGTTAATTGTGTATTCATTGATGATGTAGAATGTGTGATGTCAGTGTGTATGTAGCATGTATTAGTATGTTCCCCGCCCCCATCAGGGACAGACAGATCGTTTTTTGCCTGTTTGTTCGTCTGTTTTACCGTGTCCATGCTTCATCACCAAAACACCGTTGCATTTTCTTGGCAGGAGGCATCAGTAGTATGTCGAGTTAGGCATGTTGTGGATTTACGGCCCTTTGAATATTTTTGTAAAAAACACGAAGCTTGTCTGCGCTACATCTCCAAAACTTCATAAATACTACATATGACTTTTCATTTGCAATGACTTCATATATTTCGGGAATGGCCGTAATTAATGTTGCTAGAACTTGTGGCCCGACCCGTTTGCCTTTATTTAATTTGGCATGTTTTGTATTCACATGTATATGTAAAACGAATCAAGCAATAAAATATGATTCAACTAAATTTCATATAACGTAATCGTGTATGTATAAGATGCACTTTTTTCCCTCCAAAATAGTATCCAAAAGTCTGGTGCATCTTACACTCCAGCTTAGAACTAAATTCCATTGTTTCAAAGACTCAAAAACGACAAATGGCGTATTACAACAAAGGGAAATAAATGTTTCATAATATTTTTCTCTAAGTCCCGTCGTAACGTGCTGTATTTGTTCCGGATTTCGTTCGAGTCTATATATCTATATCATGTGGAAAATTATTCAAAGCTTTTCTTCAAATAAGTTTCCCCCCCTGGAATTTCTCTGTTTTTTAACTGCGTCTTATACTCCAGTGCGACCCATACATACACGATTATGGTAATTAACTTTCATACGTTTATTACTCCACTGAAGAGTGACATTCTCAGTAAAGTGCCACAATTGCTGTCTATGGTATTAGTTTATACAAATTTATTTCAGCTCGATTGCGAAACAAGTTCTTACAACTTATATTAATCACTCTCGAGACCTCATTCCTGATGGAATCCATCGCCATGAAGGAGAGAGAAGAGGCAACGTGGAATTTAAATGCTTTGCCTAAGGGCACAATGGTAACGGCTCCAGCGGGGCTCGAACTCCGGACCTTTCGCACCTGAAGCGAACGCGCATCCACTGCGCTATCACGACTTCCACTTCCATGTCTGGTATTCACTTAGGAAAGATGTTCTATACATTGTCCAGTTAACAGAAAAGTTCTAAAATATGAATCAATACTGAACTATGAAAAAATCCATTTTCTAGCATTCCAATTCTCACCTTTAGCTGAGAATGAGTCTGAAGTAACAGTGAGTGGGAGGGGGTGGGTGGGGGAAAGACATAGAAACACAATTTCTAGTTCCTGTACACATTGACACTTCAGTCTATGTGTAACATCAGGGCTTGTTCTAGAGGGCGACATGGGCGGAGTAGTCACCCTTGGGACCCTGACTTCGCCCCACCTGTCATGTAAAAATTTATAATAATTAATGGACGCTAACATTTGAGTCTAAGTAAAACATGTTTCATAATTCCTGTACAATTTGTCGTTTCAGTCTGTGCCGGCTGCAGGCAAGTCAACTAGCCAGGAGAGTGAAGGGAGTCTCATTAGTGTGGACGGTTCAGATGAGGTAATCACCATGCCCTATAACAGTCCTTATCTTTATGACAGGCGGGCATTTAGCTGTCAATTACATCATTATCAGTTAATTCAAAGAAATTGAAGTGTACATTCAATGATTTAAAAGGCATTTAATTTCTCATAGTAACAAATGTGTGTTGCGTGTCGTGCATGCGCGCAATTCGTCCATGCGCGCAATAGATGGATGGACAGCAAACATACATGTGTGTGTGTGCTAGTCCATACCATACATTATCCTTGGATATACTACACCATACCCTACAGCATCCTCAGATATACTAGACCATACCCTACAATATCCTCGGATATACTACACCATACCCTACAGTATCCTCAGCTATAATACACCATACCCTACAGTATCCTCGGATACACTACACCATACCCTACAATATCCTCGGATATACTACACCATACCCTACAGTATCCTCAGCTATACTAGACCATACCCTACAGTATCCTCGGATATACTAGACCATACCCTACAGTATCCTCAGATATACTACACCATACCCTACAGTATCCTCGGATATACTACACCATACCCTACAGTATCCTCAGATATACTAGCCCATACCCTACTGTATCCTCAGATATACTAGACCTACATTATCCTCAGATATACTACACCATACCCTACAATATCCTCAGATATACTAGACCATACCCTACTGTATCCTCAGATATACTAGACTTACATTATCCTCATATATACTAGACCATACCATACAGTATCCTCGGATATACTAGACCCTACCCTACAATATCCTCGGACATACTAGACCATACCCTACAGTATCCTCGGATACACTACACCATACCCTACAATATCCTCGGATATACTACACCATACCCTACAGTATCCTCAGCTATACTAGACCATACCCTACAGTATCCTCGGATATACTAGACCATACCCTACAGTATCCTCAGATATACTACACCATACCCTACAGTATCCTCGGATATACTACACCATACCCTACAGTATCCTCAGATATACTAGCCCATACCCTACTGTATCCTCAGATATACTAGACCTACAGTATCCTCAGATATACTACACCATACCCTACAATATCCTCAGATATACTAGACCATACCCTACTGTATCCTCAGCTATACTAGACTTACATTATCCTCATATATACTAGACCATACCATACAGTATCCTCGGATATACTAGACCCTACCCTACAATATCCTCGGACATACTAGACCATACCCTACATTATCCTCGGATATACTAGACCATACCATACATTATCCTCAGCTATACTAGACCATACCCTACAGTATCCTCAGATATACTACAACATACCCTACAGTATCCTCGGATATACTAGACCATACCCTACAGTATCCTCAGACATACTACACCATATCATACAGTATCCTCAGATATACTAGACCATACCCTACAGTATCCTCAGATATACTAGACCATACCCTACATTATCCTCATATATACTAGACCATACCATACAGTATCCTCGGATATACTAGACCATACCATACAGTATCCTCAGATATACTACACCATACACTACAGTATCCTCGGATATACTAGACCATACCCTACAGTATCCTCAGATATACTAGACCATACCCTACAGTATCCTCATATATACTAGACCATACACTACAATATCCTCATATATACTAGACCATACCCTACATTATCCTCAGATATACTACACCATATCCTACATTATCCTCATATATACTAGACCATACCCTACAGTATCCTCATATATACTAGACCATACCCTACAGTATCCTCGGATATACTAGACCATACCCTACAGTATCCTCATATATACTAGACCATACCCTACATTATCCTCAGATATACTAGACATACCCTACAGTATCCTCAGATACACTACACCATACACTACACTATCCTCAGATATACTAGACCATACTCTACAGTATCCTCAGATACACTACACATACCCTACAGTATCCTCTGATATACTAGACCATGCATACAGTATCCTCAGATACACTACACCATACCCTACACTATCCTCAGATATACTAGACCATACTATACAGTATCCTCAGATACACTGCACCATACCCTACAGTATCCTCGGATATACTAGACCATACCCTACAGTATCCTCAGATATACTAGACCTACAGTATCCTCAGATATACTACACCATACCCTACAGTATCCTCAGATATACTAGACCATACCCTACATTATCCTCAGATATACTAGACAATACCCTACATTACCCTCAGATATACTAGACCATATCCTACATTATCCTCATATATGCTAGACCATACTATACAATATCCTTGGATATACTACACCATACCCTACATTATCCTCAGATATACTACACCATACCCTACAGTATCCTCAGATATACTAGACCACACCCTACATTATCCTCAGATATACTACACCACACCATACAGTATCCTCGGATATACTACACCATACCTTACAGTATCCTCGGATATACTACACCATACTCTACAGTATCCTCATATATACTAGACCATACCCTACAGTATCCTGGGATATACTAGACCATACCCTACAGTATCCTCGGATATACTAGACATACCCTACAGTATCCTCAGATATACTAGACCATACCCTACAATATCCTCGGATATACTAGACCATACCCTACACTATCCTCGGACATACTACACCATACCATACAGTATCCTCATATATACTAGACTATACCCTACAGTATCCTCATATATACTAGACCATACCCTACAGTATCCTCAGATATACTAGACCACACCCTACATTATCCTCAGATATACTACACCATACCTTACAGTATCCTCGGATATACTACACCATACTCTACATTATCCTCGTATATACTAGACCATATACCCTACAGTATCCTCGGATATACTAGACCATACCCTACAGTATCCTCAGATATACTAGACCATACCCTACAATATCCTCGGATATACTAGACCATACCCTACACTATCCTCGGACATACTACACCATACCATACAGTATCCTCATATATACTAGACTACCCTACAGTATCCTCATATATACTAGACCATACCCTACAGTATCCTCATATATACTAGACCATACCCTACAGTATCCTCATATATACTAGACCATACCCTACACTATCCTCGGACATACTACACCATACCATACAGTATCCTCATATATACTAGACTATACCCTACAGTATCCTCATATATACTAGACCATACCCTACAGTATCCTCAGATATACTAGACCACACCCTACATTATCCTCAGATATACTACACCATACCTTACAGTATCCTCGGATATACTACACCATACTCTACATTATCCTCGTATATACTAGACCATACCCTACATTATCCTCGGATATACTAGACCATACCCTACAGTATCCTCAGATATACTAGACCATACCCTACAATATCCTCGGATATACTAGACCATACCCTACACTATCCTCGGACATACTACACCATACCATACAGTATCCTCATATATACTAGACTATACCCTACAGTATCCTCATATATACTAGACCATACCCTACAGTATCCTCATATATACTAGACCATACCCTACAGTATCCTCATATATACTAGACCATACCCTACAGTATCCTCGGATATACTAGACCATACCCTACAATATCCTCGGATATACTAGACCATACCCTACATTATCCTCAGATATACTAGACCATACCCTACAGTATCCTCATATATACTAGACCATACCCTACAGTATCCTCATATATACTAGACCATACCCTACAGTATCCTCAGATATACTACACCATATCCTACATTATCCTCAGATATACTAGACCATACCATACAGTATCCTCAGATATACTCGACCATACCCTACAGTATCCTCAGATATACCACACCATACCCTACATTATCCTCTGATATACTAGACCACACCCTACAGTATCCTCAGATATACTACACCATACCCTACACTATCCTCTGATATACTAGACCATAGCCTACAGTATCCTCAGATATACTACACCATACCCTACAGTATCCTCAGATATACTATACCATACCCTACATTATCCTCAGATATACTAGACAATACCCTACATTATCCTCATATATACTACACCATACCATACAGTATCCTCGGATATACTACACCATACCTTACAGTATCCTCAGATATACTAGACCATACTCTACAGTATCCTCAGATATACTAGACCATACCTTACAGTATCCTTGGATATACTACACCATACCCTGCATTATCCTCAGATATACTACACCATACCCTACAGTATCATCAGATATACTACACCATACCTTACAGTATCCTCGGATATACTAGACCATACTCTACAGTATCCTCGGATATACTAGACCATACCTTACAGTATCCTCGGATATACTAGACCATACCCTACAGTATCCTCGGATATACTAGACCATACCCTACATTATCCTCGGATATACTAGACCATACCCTACAGTATCCTCAGATATACTACACCATACCCTACATTATCCTCAGATATACTACACCATACCCTATAATATCCTCAGATATACTAGACCATGCCCTACATTATCCTCAGATATACTACACTATACCCTACAGTATCCTCAGATATACTAGACCATACCCTACAGTATCCTCAGATATACTACACCATATCCTACAGTACTCTCAGATATACTAGACCATGCCCTACATTATCCTCAGATATACTACACCATGCCCTACAGTATCCTCAACTATACTAGATCATACCCTACAGTATCCTCAGATATACTAGACCATGCCCTACAGTATCCTCATATATACTAGACCATGCCCTACAGTATCCTCAGATATACTAGACCATACCCTACAGTATCCTCAGATATACTACACCATACCCTACAGTATCCTCAGATATACTAGACCATGCCCTACAGTATCCTCAGATATACTAGACCATGCCCTACAGTATCCTCAGATATACTAGACCATGCCCTACAGTATCCTCATATATACTAGACCATGCCCTACAGTATCCTCAGATATACTACACCATACCCTACATTATCCTCAGATATACTAGACCATGCCCTACAGTATCCTCCAATATACTACACCATACCCTACATTATCAGTAACCTCTGATATACTAAACCATACCCTACATTATCCTCAGATATACTAAACCATACCCAACAGTATCCTCATCACGAGCCGGCTCATCAGGATCTGCACTGCTTGCCAGTAATATTACTATTTTCTAGACAAAATTACCCGTTTTGATAAATGAACTGGTCCACTGGTAATTTTCTTGTAAAATAATCGGTCTAAGAATATCATGCACAAGTCCATGTCAGCTACTCAAGTGTCGAATGGGCTAACAATATGTACGATACTTCACTCTGTAGTCTGCATTTAACCGTCGGCATGCTGCAGGCGTAATGAGCAGATGACAAATGTGTTATATTTCCCTTATTTTTTCTGGAAAGTAGGGCTTGTGACAATTCATTCAAATCGTCATCATTTCGCCTACAGCATGCTACAGGTTAATTAATGGAACACATGACTGCACTTTCTCTAATAAACATGCAATAGTTTCACTTCAAAGTAGTTCTTGCACCGAATTACCCCTGCATATGCTACATACCTATAATTTCCCTACGGGGAAAGGAAATCCTGCCATATTTCGAGATATTAAGCATTGAACATCGGCAGCAGCTGCTGTTTTTCCGTGTTGTATTGATCAAAGAAACAAACAGATGTTATCAGGATATGCTTTGGCAAGTGAAATGACCATTTCCAAGAATTAATTGGATTATTTCAAAAATATAGAAGAATGGTGAATGGTGAATGATGGTACACGTTCAAACCTGAATGAATACTCACGCAGCACCCTATGCAAACACAACACATTATTGTTAAATTGCAACGGAACACAACATTTTTTTATTCAAATATACTAGAGGACATAGAAAACCCACACCTACATTATCTTATTATTACATGAAAACGAAATACGAAGGATTCCATCAAAGATATATCATATCTTTATTACAAAACACAAACTGAACAACTAAAAATATTCCAAAATGTTTAAAACTATGTATTTATATAGTTATTGTTTTTCATGTAAAAACACACTTATCCGAAGTGTGCATTTTCTATATCCTCCAGTATAGCTAAAATCAAGACTGTGTTTCTGTTTTCAGGAATGCATAAACGATACTGAACTTGCTATAATAAACACTGCAAATGAATCTGAAATGTTTAACCCTTAAATTGCTGAATAAATTGGATCAGGATCTATGTTGTTTGCTATTCAACCAAGTGTTTTAGCGCCACTCTCCGAATAGCAAGCAGCATAGAGCCTGATCAAATGGCATGATCTTTGCTGTGCCATCAGATCTGGCTGTATGCGGTTTCAAAAAATATATGAATATACGCGTTTCTAGAAAAGAGTTTTAATTGTACCACAGGTAACTCTATACTGGTTGCCAAATATAACTTGGACAATATGCATACGCGCCTCACACAGTCCAATATTTTACATATTGGAAATTTTTCGGCCTATATCCTATGCATATCTGTATCATTCCGCTAGAATGCATAGTTATAAAAACCCAAATTGCACAGAAAGCCCCTAAAAACCCAACTTGCACAGAAAGCCCCTAAAAACCCAAATTGCATAGAAAGCCCCTAAAAACCCAAATTGCATAGAAAGCCCCATCTAACGTCATATGTATGTGCTTATTAAACAAGATTTGATTGACAGCTGGTCGATGAAGTGGCTGATTGGCCATTGGCTTATATACATGTAGTAACCAGGTACCAAGACGGGTCAGTTGTCCGGTGGTTAGCACTGACTAGGAATCCAGGGAGCGCAGCAGGTTTATATTTATTTCATGTAGCAGTGCATTGTATTCCCTGAAAGAACATACAGTCAAACCTGTCTACAGCAGCCAGCCAAGGGAATCACCAAAAGTGGCTGCTTAGCACAGGTGGCTGCTTAATAGAGGTCAAATGTATAATAAAACAACATATTCGGAGTATGGAAACTGGCTGCTAATGCAGGTTGGCTGCTTAATGGAGGTGACCACTAACACAGGTTTGACTGTATATAAATGTCTTCAGTGTTGATGAAATAGGCTTCATCTTTCTGTCTGCGGTATGTCGGTGTCTTTTCAATGTATATCTATCACTAGAGATATAGCTGGTTCAGAGTATTTTCTGAACATGTCTTTAGTTTTGAGGAAAATTAACCCATTCAACACCAAGTAACTCACATGGACTGGTCCATGATATTCATAAACCAATAAATGAATCAGAAAATCACATTTGGACAAGTTCATTTATCAAAATGGGTAATTATGTTTAAAAATAGTCATATCACTGGCAACAAGTGCAGATCCTGATGAGACGGCTCGTCACGAGCCGGCTCATCACGAGCCGGCTCATCTGGATCTACACTTTTTGTAAGCCTATAAATAGAGGTCTGTGGTGTTGAAAGGGTTCATAGATTTCAGTTATGTCGTTCCTATATGTTACAATTTTTGTATATTCTCTGCTAGATACATTGATATTACACTTTGCAATGACTGTGGCAATTAATGAAATAATTACAGCATCTTCCAGGGGAGATTCTGGGAGGGGGGGAATTGATAACCTGTCTTTGGCTTGTCATTTAACCGAGAAGTTTGCTCACGTCTTACAAATGAATTATGTCAAAAATATGAGATTAGATTTTCATGTTACTTATACTGATCATGAAGAAATGCTACAATCTGCTTCCCACGATACTGCTGCTGGAGATGTATACGGAGGTAATATACAGTGCTCGTATACCAGTAAATTAGAATCCATGTCCGTATACCAGTAAATTAGAATCCATGTCCATATACCAGTAAATTAGAATCCATGTCCGTATACCAGTAAATTAGAATCCATGTCCGTATACCAGTAAATTAGAATCCATGTCCGTATACCAGTAAATTAGAATCCATGTCCGTATACCAGTAAATTAGAATCCATGTCCGTATACCAGTAAATTAGAATCCATGTCCGTATACCAGTAAATTAGAATCCATGTCCGTATACCAGTAAATTGGAATCCATGTCCGTATACCAGTAAATTAGAATCCATGTCCGTATACCAGTAAATTAGAATCCATGTCCGTATACCAGTACATTAGAATCCATGTCCGTATACCAGTAAATTAGAATCCATGTCCGTATACCAGTAAATTAGAATCCATGTCCGTATACCAGTGGGAATTTATGTTTATTTATCGTCGCTACCGGTTGCCCATATGAGCGACTAAGATATTAGTCATTTTAGACTTTTGGAGGATAGTGCAATGATACAGACAGAGACCCATTCCAGAAAATCCTCCAGTTCTTTGACGTGTACGGTGTAAAGCACCAACACGAGACCTCGGTTTAAAGTCCCATCTGAAAGACTTAATTTTATTAGGGTCAGACGGGGGATCGAACCTGTGATCCCTGGATTACCAGTCCAGCGTGTTACCACTTGACTACAGATCCGTCTGTATGGAGGGAATTCTGCTTTAGAGGGGTTCTGGTTTTAAGGGGTTCCATCCACTGCAGGTGTTCCTTTGTTTGTCAGTGTATATGGAATTAGTAATTGTATGTTTTGTCTACAGATTATCTATATTAGTGGTATACACCAAATTTCGGGAGTTCTGCTGCGGTTTTCCAACCATACTCGCATTTTCATTTTCACACTATTATCATGTATGCTCAAGTAGTTGGGTTTTTCTTCAGGATCTGTTTTCCAACAACTGGAAGTCGGGTGTGGCATCAGTGAAAACTGCTCGAAGTGCATCCATGGACAGCTTACCAGGTAGGAACCACAGCGCCATACATAGCCCCATCTTGATGTTGTGCCAAATTATGGATTAACTCTTTGTATGCTAGCGGTGGATAATGTTTGCAGTTTATTTGGCCTCCCCATTAGCCTTTGTGTGTGTTTCACGTTTATTTAGCGTCGCTATCTGTAGTTCATTTGAGCGATGCCTCCTGAAGAGATTAGTCATATTAATTTTGGAGGATAGTGCAATGATACAGACAGAGACCCATTCCAAGGTCAAAAAATCTTCAACGGGAGAGTTTTAACTGTGAATAACATTATCAATAAAATGTGTTTCCACTAACGTGTAGGTTTATTCGGCAAAAATGTACGTCAAAAAGAGATTTCGTAGAATTTTTCAATTTGTTTTGAAAATGTCTAAAGCGGCGCAATTCGTGTTGAAACGAGCATTGAAACGAGCGTTCTGATTGGATTATTAGAATGTAACGTTTTTTTATATATGAAGAATAATCATAATCCAATCAGAACGCTCGTTTCAACGGCTCGTTTCAACGCGAATTGCGCTGCTTTAGAAATTTTCAAAACAAATTGAAAATGCTACGAAATCTCTTTTTGACGTACATTTTTGCCGAATAAACCTACACGTTAGTGTAAACACATTTTATTGATAATGTTATTCACAGTTAAAACTCCCGTCGAAGATTTTTTTTGTTGCTGACAGAACCCCTTTCCTAGTATGGAAATGTGACCTGCTATGGCCAATGGTGGCATTGTTTGCAAAGTATACATGCATGCGATTAAGTTGTGTTTTATTGAAGAAAATATAAAGACTCGGGATAGGCGTTATATTTGGACAGCTTTGTACAAAATTGTTTCAGATAGGGCCATTTTACTGATCGATGCGAAATCTGACATCCCACAGAGTAGAATCCCTGTACTTAAATATATATACTAGTACCCCAAACGTGCCAAATCCCTGTGATCTATACCATTAGACTTTATGGGGGAGAGATTGTTAACCCTTTCCCTCATAGAAGCACCTCTTGACGCCATTACCAATATGACATACATTGACAATGTAGTAGCCAAACCAATAATAAAGTCCAGAATTTCATGTAGTCCCAGTAATATCTTACGAGGTGCGATAGATATGGCCACTACTAATCCACTGCATGATAGCTAAATGGCTGTCATTTGTATGGAGATATAATAATATATTAACCTATATCTCTATGAAGGAAAGGGATAAGTACTAGAACAACATATAATTCTGTCCGCCTCCGTGGTCGAGTGGTTAAGGTCGCTGACTTGTATACCACTGTAACCTATCATCACTGATGGTCACGGGTTCGAGACCCGCTCAGGCCGTGTCTCATTTATATGAAAAAGTTGGCAGTTTCTTACGGAGGTTGGTGCACCCAAGTACTGGTTAACCGCTGGAGCCTGCCCAGGAAAGGTGTTGTTAGGTAAACTGCCCGCCGGCGATATAGCCCAAAATGGTGCTGATGCTGGCGTAAAACCCGAAATATAAATAAACATATAATTCTCATTTATTTGTTACATTGTCCATCTCTTCTGTGTCTCTTTCTTCTCTGGTAATTGTGACACGTTTTATTTCTAGAGAACGCAATGGATGTGAATGAGTTTGAGGTAGTGCAGTTGAGGACTACAAGCCTCAGTAACAATGCTGCCAAGCATCGCATCTCCGTGAAACCCAAATCGCGCAGACTATCTGCTAAAAAGTCTGTAAAGAAAAGGGAGGTAAGAATAAATACATGACTTTTCTGATATTGCATATATAGTCTACATTCGCTCTGTGAAACAGTGGATGGTGGCATTTTCTCTGTGACTGCTTAACACCCATTCTCAATAAGAAGGTGCAAATGGTGTCGCCACCGTACCACTATCTATTCGTGAGAAATATCTTACATTTAACAAAGGCTGGTGAAAGGCCAACCGTTTATCTTTAAATTATGTGAAACACATAAAAAAAATCCAAGTATTTTTTATAACCTAAAATGACATGTTCGTTACTGTCGCCATGGGTGATGTTTAAAATTTAAGATTTATTTGTTTTGATAGTGACAACTATACGACAAAACATAGTACTTCTTTCTAAAGTTGCACAATAACGAAATTGTCTGAATATATTATGAAACATAAAAAGTCAGAAATACAATGTTTGTAGGCTTTTGATTCTGCAAATATACATGTCGCCAAAATGTTGAAAATATTCGTTACATAGTATATACACACCCCTTACATATCGTTTTTCTGTATGTACTAAAGAGTATACATGGTGTGTGGTTCTAGCATCACTACACTTTATGACGGTATTGGACTTGACATCTTTCGTTGCGCTTAAGAGTAAATATTAAATATCAATCATATGATCTTGAGATTTGTCATATCAAGCTAACTGTTCCGATACATGATTTCAAATAAAATACCCATCTAAATATGCATATCTTACTTTGTTCATATCATTGAAATATCCAGACAGACAAAAGATACACACCTATATCAACAATAATAAGCATAGTTACTTATAAAATTGACAAAAATGCCATTTTTGAAATGTACGTGATCAAAATATTCGTTACCATAAATGGACGACAACGACACAGAATGATATGGGTTTTATTTCAGACAGTGACGTAGTTCATTTCGTCATTGCTTACGTATATATATCGAAACATGGCGGAAGGTCATCCTTGAAATTGTGAAATTTTGATGAAAAAGTTATTCTGATTGCTGTTATGGTAAGTCATTTAGTTTTAAAGAATGTTTTTTCAAGACATTTGACTTTTGCAAGTTTGTCGTGATGTAATTGCTTTCAGAAAGGGCCATTGATTGTGTGTACTATATGTGTTATGGTTGAATATGTGTGTATGTTTGGTAATCTTGAGTGTTTATGGGAGAAATGTTCGTTACTAAACGGTAACGGACATTTCTAATTATTTGGCAATGTTGTGACCAAAAATATATGTCATAAACATGCCTCTGGTTTGAATCTTCATTTCATATGTCTTAGACAAAGTTTACATATATAAAAAAATCATTTTTAACAATAATAGTGTTTCTGTTTGTTGTTAAAAGACTTAACAAATCTAAATGTAACATTTGATTTTTCCAAGTTGGTGAATTGGTTAATCAATTAATTTCGCTGCGATACTGTATTTCTTGGCAAAATATTTGATATTTAAATTTGAAGATTAAATACATTTTCCACATGTTTATAGTCAAACACAGACACTAAGTCCTGTGTACGAGGATAGTTTGCTTCTAAAATCAATGTATCGAACATTTCAGATTAAAGTAACGGACATTTCACTGTGTTTCTTTTTCTTTTTTCAGAAAAATGGTCAAGTCCAGAGCAGAAATTCAAAAGGCATATAAGCAACGATTGAAAGAGAATAACAATGAGCAATACCTGACAAAAGAAAGGACACGAAGGAAAGCCAATTATGTCCCCAGTAGTCAACTCAGCAAAAGAGAACGATCAAAACGAAATGAAAAGAACAGGGTATATCTGCAAGTGCTCAGAAAGAAAAGGAAAGCAATGGTAGAGGTAATTCAGAATGCTGCAGAAAATCAGTTGAATCAAGATAATGATGAAGAAAGATTAACCAGCGGTTATGAAAGTATGGGATCGGTAGCATCACGAGGAGATCTAGCAGGTCCAAGCAACCTGGTTGTTCAGATGAATTTTCCAGCTAGATCACGTGGGTCAAAGGTTCGTATGCGTAATGCCCTGGACGCATGTAAACGAGAGTTAAAGGCCATGCAGGAGAAGTATGACAACATCAAGACCAAATACAAATCAACACTAAGGTCAGTCCAAAGATCAAGAAAAAGAAACGCTTCAGTGCTTACCCCAAAGTCGAAGACAGAGAGCCAAATGAAAGATATTGGTCTGAACAAAGGTCAGAAAATAAAGAGTCAGGCGTCATCTCCTCTTTAGTAACGCAGTTTGTGAAGAAATTTCAACTACCCGCAAAAATATCCCTAAACATCAGAGGCATACATTACACAATCTAGTTGGAGGGAGGATTCTGAAGAAGTACAGATGTATTGAAAGGGCAAGTAAAGCAACTGGCCTTAGCCGAAACAGTTTAGCAAGTAAAAGTACAGGCATACCACCAAAAGATAAGTTCATGCGTCAGAGAGAGGTTAGAAGGAGTAGAGAAAATGTTATTGCTTTTATGCAACGAGACGATATCAGTCGAATGATGCCAGGAAAGAGAGATTGTCAGAAAGTTGATGGGTGTAAGGAACAGAGGAGAGTCCTAACAGATTATCTATCAAATCTGCATCGGAAGTTTTTGAGTGAAAACACATCCGCAAAATTGTCCTTAGCATCCTTTTGTCGAATCAGACCAAAAAACATTTTACTTGCATCATTCATTAGCAGATCAACTTGTTTATGTACAAAGCACCAGAACATGACTTTAACACTGAAAGCAGCCAGACACGAGAATGTTCAAGTAACAATGAACGGAGACCAGATGCTTAAGACAAAAGATGCCTTCCTGGAAGATGTAAGACAAAATGTGGTAAATGAAGAAGTATGTGTGAGCCAATGGAAAAGAGTTCCAGTTGAAGAAAAAGGAAAGAGGAAAATGGTCATGAAGGTAGTCGAAAGCCGTATGTCAAATAATGAGTTCATTGAACACACAGTAAAACAGACACATGAGTTTGCTGATCATGTTTCAAGAGTACACAAGCAGTATGGTGAGATGAAACGGTTAAAGGAAGAACTGCCACAAAATCATGTTATTGTTCAGATGGATTTTGCGGAGAATTACAGCTGCAAGTCCCTAAATGAAATCCAGTCAGCCTACTGGAACCAGACAAGTGTGACACTACACCCAGTTGTCATTTATTTCCGACAGAATGGATCAAATGAACTATTTCATAAAAGCTTCGTGATCGTATCTGATGAATTGGCACACGCCACAAATACAGTCTTAACCTTCATGAGAGCTGTTATTCCTGAAATTCGCACAATCTGTCCAGATGCTAGCTGTGTTCACTACTGGACAGACAGCCCAACATCCCAATATAGGAATAAGTTCATATTTACTGAAGTTGCCAACCATAGGGAAATACATGGTCTTGCTGCAAAATGGAACTATTTCGAGGCTGGCCATGGGAAAGGCCCATGCGATGGTCTTGGGGGCATCACAAAGCGGATGGCTGATAAAGCCGTCAATACAGGAAAAGCATCAATCCAAGACGCAGATGATTTCTTTGCCTGGACACAGTCGAGTGTATGTAACTTACAAAATGTCACATTCCTGTTTGTTGCAAAAGAGCAATGTGAAATGATGGCAACTGAATATGCCGGGCGGCAAGTTAAAGGTGTAAATGGTACCATGAAACTTCATGCTGTTGCAGGCCATGGACATTCAGAAATTTCAGTTCGCGAAACAAGCTGCTATTGCGAAACATGCCTCAGTGTCGAATTCACCTGTCATTCCTGGAAGAGAGAATATGTTTCTAATGTCATCGCAGTTGACGGCCGTCAAAGTGAAGCATTACCTTTGCGGGATGAAATTCCAGAAGAAATGACTACAAACACTTCACCTGAACCAGAAACGATTTCGTATGAAATAAATGATTTTGTTGCTGCAAAATACAATGACCAGTGGTATATCGGCAAAATAGTAGATCAAGATGAAGAAGATGGCGAGGTAGAGGTTTCCTTTATGGAGAGGAAAAAGACCATGTTTCAATGGCCAAACCGTCAGGATATAATTTGGGTTAAGTACTCGGACATAATAACAAAAATACAAGAGCCATTACCAGTAGGAAAGAGCAGAAGGATGTTCAAACTATGTAATGACGATAAAGAGCAGATCGAACATATGTGTATTTGATGCAAGCTAGTGTAAAATGAAACTAATAAAGGAACCCTGTATTAACTAAAACATTACCAGCACACATATACTCTATAAAATACTACAGCTGTAGTTAATACAGAGTTCCTTTATTAGTTTCATCGAATAGCCAAGATATGGTTACTTTTTTGTTTTGCATTGAAGATTGCAATTTTGAACTACGTTTGAAGATTGGACTGTATGAAAATTAGTAACGAAGTTTTCTTTTTCAACACTGTATATATTTTAACATTCAAGCTGTTCCTTGTCATGGTTTGTTCAGTTGCTAGTTAGTACTTAGTTCTTAATACGGTAATGGTGAAAGGAAATCGCCAATTGACATGTTTGTAGGTGAGTCAATCGGTTTGAGTGTTTTTATCTTGTTAGCTATTATTACTCATGTTCTGTTCAAATCTGTGCTACCAGAAATCTGAAAAATATCAACAAAACAATGTAATTCTACTTTCTGTTGGTTTTTATGTTTAATTCTAAGAAAATGTCTTCATTAAAAATAGTAATTTACAAATTATTCCTTCAATAATAGCAATACCAGAAACATATTCCATTTAGAAATGTCCGTTACAATGTATATGAAATTTTAAAAATGTTGATGAAAAATAAATTCACCACTATTTGTCACAAATATGTCATAATAGGTTTTACTAAACATTCATTGTGTATTATAAGTAATCACCAAACTGCTTCCTTAAAACATATTCATCTGTTTTTGAAAATGTGACTTGATATATTTGTTGCAATATAATATAAATAATTTGCATTTCTATATGTTCTAAGTATAATAATAATTTTACATGTAAACAATGTTTTCAAAACATGATATACACTCTATTGTGATGTTTGATCAATAGTCATAGAGGAAAAAAAAGTTTTAAAATCATGACTGTGTTTGTAAACTGTCACAATTGATGTTTTAATTCACATAAGCTCTTTTAACGGACATTTTTAAAGAGAAAATTCTGCATGAGGGTGCTATTTTATGAACCACAGGTTTAGTACAATAAACATATTTCTTGATAACGAAATTGTGTTTTTTCGTCCCAACAAAGGTTATTCTTTAACCCTTACTACCTAAATGTAAAGAAATTTAACCTCTAAAATACCGATTTATCTATCATCAATTTGCACATTGTTACTGGGAATGGGTGTTAAGCTTCTTATTCCTCCGCGATTGGTATACGTTTTGTATTTTAGCAATTTTCTGACAATTGTGAACGGTATAAAGTGATATATTCTAATCAAGTTGTTTTGTCTGTAGTTTTTCAGTTTGTCAGCAACCAGAAATTAACATGAAATTTATGACGGAACTATTTCTTATTACGGACTTATTACAACACCAAACTACTGAATATCATCAACTCAGTTCTCCAAACAGTGTGTCATACAGTCTACATCCGTTATGTCAAAGCCGGTTATGTCGAATTATCCGGTTATCTCGAAGTCGGATCAAAGTCCCGTTTCAGACACTATCATTTTACATATAACTGGCTACGTTTATATCGAATTTCGTTAAGTCAAATTTCGATTATGTCGAAGTATTTTGTTCGTTCCGAGGATGTAGACTGTATAATGTTATCTTTTTATGTAAATATACCTAGGTGTAGGTTGTGCTTGTCTGTAGATAAATGTTGGCCTTGTCCTTGTGGTGATCATCAATTCTATGTTAAGTATACAGCCAACCCTGTGTTAAGCAGCCAGCTAATGCAATCACATAATGTGGCTGTTTAGCACAGGTGACTGTTTAATAAAGGTCAAATTTATAACAAAGTAACATATTTGGAATCTGAAAACTGACTGTTTAGCACAGGTGACTGTTTTATAAATGTCAAATGTATAACAAAGTAACACATTTGGAATCTGAAAACTGACTGCTTAGTGCAGGTTGGCTGCTTAACCCTTTGCCTGCTGAGTAAATAAAATCACATTCGCAAACAACATAGATCCATATCAGATGCGGAGACACCGTTTTGAAACAGTGAAAGATGGCATTTTCTCTGCCACCGGTTGCGTTTCATATTCCTGCGCTGTTTGATGTACTTGCGTGTTTTAACTATATTCTGAACAGTTAATTATAAAGTAATATATTCTAATGGATTTATTTTGTCTGTAGTATTTAATTAAACAGAAACTAACTTGAAAATTATACCGGAACTATTTTTTATTACCGACGTTCACACTAACAGAAGTGGTTGTGACGTAGTGTATTGTAGTACAATGAGGCTCCAGACAGGGGCAGTTAAATGAATAAAATTTGAAAACAAATATTATATTAGCCAAAATCGTTGGAAATCATAAAAGAAAAAAATATGTGTTTATTAGTGTAAGATTTTATTTCATCGAGTGATCACCAAATTATAAATTTCCACTCATAGTTAACACCACTCGTGGACATACAAATGTCGGCGATCACTCGATGAAATAAAATCCTATCTTACACTAATAAACACAAATATCCTCCATAAAGTAAAAGTAAAGTGTTTGTTTATTATAGTGTCACCCCTATTGAAAGGGCCAGGCATTTCTGACTTATGAGACACCTGTAATGGACATCAGTACTTCCCGAATTCTATCTTTGTGAGCAGGGCTGGTAGGCAATTGGTAATCATTATTTAACTAGCTGGCAACTCACCACCCGGCCATATCAGAATGAACCCCTGACGAGGTTCGAACCTTCGACCTCCCGCTCCGTAGGCCACGGATTGTTATGATAGAGCACATTCAAGTTTGTCAAATTGTGTATATTGCAGAGATCGCCAGTCCCCTCACAACTACCAGATGTGAAAGAGGAATCTCCAACCAAATCTCAAAATCATGACAGTCCAGGTAAGAGTGTGTGTTTTACGTTTATTTATCGTCGCTACCGGTTGCCCATATGAACGACGTCTCCTGAACAGATTAGTCATTTTAGATATTTGGAGGATAGTGCAATGATACAGACAGAGACCCATTACAGAGTCTCCTCTGGTTCTTTTTACGTGCACTGTGTACAGCACCGACACGAGACCTCGGTTTAACGTCCCATCTGAAAGACTGTTAATTTTATTAGGATCAGACGGGGGGATTGAACCTGCGATCCCTGGATTACCAGTCCAGCGTGTTACCATAATATACATGTACAAATGTCATGGAGACTGTTTCACACATGCATAGTTTCAAACTATCTATAATTATTATACAGTCAAACCTGTCTTAAGCAGCCAGCCAAGGGAGTCAGAGAAAGTGGCTGCTTAGCACAGGTGGCTGCTTAATAGAGGTCAAATATATTATATAACAACTGATTAGGAATCGAGAAACTGACTGCTTAATACAGGTTGGTTGCTTAATGGAGGTGACCACTAATACAGGTTTGACTGTATATATTACATCGCATGACTACTCAATGCAAAATTCCCAAACGCCAACAGTCAATATTTACTATTCACTTCCGAGACAATATTGACCGGTGAATATTTTCAGTAATATTGACTGCCTTTCACTTCCAGTCTGAATCAGTAAAATGCTCATTGGAATATTGCTGAAAACAAAGCTCCTCTCTTGATAAGAAGACGCTTATTGAAATGCATATATAAATGCTTCTAGATACGTACGGATTATATAAATAGATTTACTGAGACAAGTCGACTCGAATCTTGATCGTTTGCTGTAACCAGTTTACTTTCAGGGTTCATTCTAGGTCAGAATTTTTGGGAGAAGTGAGAAAGCCCATGATCGCTTCCTTAAATGGTGTTCTTTAATATACTTCTGCAAAATAGGGTTAAAATGCACAGTACAACCATTAAATACAACATTTGAATAGAAGGAGTGCTTTATAATGGGCCAGTGTATCTTACTAGACAAAATTTTGTTTGAAAATCGTAAAAACCAAAAAATATTTTTTTTTTCCAATTTATTTTTTTAGGGAGAAGTGGGGCACCCAGAGGGGAGAAGTCAGTGTCCCTAGGGCGGCAATTTCGCCTACATCGCCCTCTAGAATGATCCCTGTACTTTACCTGGGTTCAGATAATATTCATGTTCTCAGTGTGATATTTTTCATGTTAAATTGCCGACCGGACCAATTATTAACAATGAATATGATGCGCAAAGCTGTATTTGCAAAACATTTGTGATTGAGTTTGTAGAGGTCTATCTTGTACGTCTTGATGGATTTTGTTGATTACCCAGAGTGCTCCTAGTCATGTTTGCTTCACTGAATACCTCAGTTTCATACTTAAGCCGACATCCGAAAGTATTCTGTCATAATTTCACCCTGTCAGTTATTACCGACACATTTATTTTTTAGCTTGATTGCGAGACAAGTTCATACATCATATGTCTTAATCGCTCTCGAGACCTCATTTTTGATGGAATTCATCGCTACGAGGGAGAGAGAAGATACGTTGCGGAATATAAGTACATTGACGAAGGGAATGATCATAAATGTTACAGCTGGGTTCGGATTACTGGCCTTTTCCACCTGAAGCAAGCACGCTACCACTGCGCTATCCCGACTTCCTGCCACTTCCATACATAATAAAAATAACATTTGTGTTAAATATGAATGTTTTATTTTCATGATTTTATATCAACATATTTTCTAAAAGTTTCTACATTTGAATATCTATGTTCCATATACTGTTACAGATCCAAAGTCGATTCCTATCAAGACCATTATATCTACTACAATCCCTATCGGGCCCCAGACTGACTCGATCATTAGTGTCGTTCCAAGGTCTGAACCCCGAGACATTCCAGGCCGGGCAGACATCGCTGGAGTTACAATGACGTCATATGCCAAGGACTTGGCAAGGTCGGAGCCTAGAGATATGTCGCATGCAGCAAGACCGGGTGATGACGTTGAGAGAAATAGGCCAAGGTCAATGTCCCCTTTGTCGACAAGTCCAGTTTCACAATCCATGTTGCAAGAGGTGAAATTGAGGCACAGGCCTGCTTCGGGAAAGTTTGAAACTGAGGATATGACGAAGCATGCAGAAGACTCTAGGAATGAACTAACTAAAGCCTTGACGAGAGCTAAGCGAATTTCTAAAAAATTTGATGGAGATGGTAATGTTGTGGATATTAATAGTGGTAAATCATCTGTAATGATTCTGGAGAAGGAACTGGATGTAAATAGGCAGTCTGAAGTTTCAAAACCTATACCTCTTTCAAAGGAAGAATCAAAGACTATGTCAGTTATCTCTCCTGTAAAAGACTCTTCTATTTCACCAAAGCTAAGCTCTTCGGTGTCAGGTGTTAGTTTTGTGCTGAAAAAAGAGCCTTTACGCCCAGGAAGCAAAAGTGACAATAGCCCTGGAAAGGTAAACAATCAGCCAAAAGATGTACCAAAATCTGTGGCAGTAGAAATGAAAGCCACAATAATAGAAACACCAAAGTCTGTGACCATAAGAACCACAAGTGAAGAAAATGTGAAAGACATTAAATCTGTTGAAAAAGTGGAACTGGACATAAAAGGTCAGAAAATTGGATCCCCTGAAAAATTAGCATCTCCAAGAGAAGAGTATAGGTTAAAAAGAGCTGCTAGAAGTAAAACATTGCCTGTGTCTAAAGATATTATGGAGAAAGCTGAAGAAGCTGATAGAAGGCCAACAAGTGGGAGCTCACCGTTTGGAAATCAAAATAGGAATGATTATGAAAATGTAGCTATTGGGGTGAAAACTACAAGTATCCAATCAAAACGGTCATCCTGGGCATCTCCAAGTGCTACTACAGTAAATTCCTCATCGGCAGAACCAGCCTGGGTAATACGTGCCAGAGTTAAGCAAATGGAACAGGACAAAAAGACGGAAGACAAGGTCGATGCTGCTAAAGAAGTTAAGGTTGAAGTTAAGAGGGTTAGTCATGGTAATGTTTTTAAGAATGAAAACATTGAAAACGAAGTTAAAACTGTCGATAAATCATCATCTGAACAAAAACCTGATATTTCCAAGGGCACAGTGCAAGCAGGCGGTGTAAAGTCATGGGCTCAATCTTATAGTGCTAAGCCTTTTGAAAAGCCAACAGGTACTACTGCATCCAAGCCCAGTGTAACAACAGGTGTGGTTAAGTCATCAGTTGAAAAAACTAGTGTTCATAGTGTAAAAGCTCCTGTTCTTGCTACCTCTGAACAAAGTACAAAAGCAACTGATTCAGTTAGTTCCAAACCAGCAGTAGTGGTTACAAATAGCACAAAAACAAGTTTACCAAACACAAAACCAGCAGTTTCAACTGTTTCTAGACCAGCTGTTTCTTCAGCGATTTCTAAACCATCGATGTCCAGTTTTACGAAACCGTCAATGACATCCATTTCGAAACCTTCAGTCACTGCCGCTGTAACTTCAAATGCTGATAAACTAACGCAAAGTTCAAAGACTTCAGTGTCAGTCTCTGGAACTTTAAGTGCTGACAAACAATTATCACAAAGTGTCAGGTCTGATGGAAAGCCATCGGGATTTGTTGGAGTTTCAGCAGCTTCCAGTAATTTTTCAAAATCTATGACCAGTGCCAATAAGATGGGTCAAGATGCCAAACCAATGACACAACCATTTGTTAAACCTTTCAGTGCTTCTAAAACTAATTCCAAAGAAACTTTGAATAAACCAACTTCTGTTAATAGCATTACAAAAACATCTATTCATGATAATAAAAAATCTGATAATGATTTGAAAAATACAAACACTGCTTCTTCCACACTAAAGTCTGGCAGCTCATTTGATAAATCAAAACCATCATTTAGCTCTCCTAGCACAAAGTTGGAAACCAGCAAGGTGGTGCCTTCTTGGAAACAAGCTCTGAATCAGAAGAAGAACACAGCTGTTACCCAACAGGTGAAGATAGAAATCATCGATAAAGATGCAGAAAAGATGTCGCAGACGTCACAGAGAAAAGTGGACGAGGTAATAAGACAAGTTAGAGGATTTTATTGTAGACTTTTATTTTCATTCAGTTTTCAATTTTACATATATGCACAAATAAAGTATATACTTCACCTCTACTAAGCAGTCAAACCTGTCTTAAGCAGCCAGCAAAGGGAATCACAGAAAGTGGCTGCTTGCCACAGGTGGTTGCTTAATAGAGGTCAAATGTATAATAAAACAACATGTTGGGAATCTGGAAGTTGGCTGCTTAATACAGGTTGGCTGCTTAGTAGAGGTGACCACTAACACAGGTTCGACTGTAGTGACTGTGTTTATTACATGCCTAAGTAAAAGTTTCTTATAAATATCTGTATATAAATATTTGTATATATAGAGATTCCAAGAAAAATGAAGAGTACTAGTGTCTATGTCGCTACTAAATGAAAAAACATTTTATTCATTGTGGAACATACCGGCTCTCAATAATATAAAACATTCCACAATCATTATATTAGGATATATACTCCAGTTTACCTTTAAGAGCCTGTTTTTCCACATTTCGCATCATTTTGGAAAGATCTGTTCCAAATCCAGTCAGTCGTTCATGACTATGATGCTGTTTTTTTTTTGAATATATAATAAAGTTTGTTGAATCCTTGAATAGTTCTACTGGTATATATAGTATGTACATAATTACTCACAAAGTTTGATGTCATTTTTAATTGTCTTGTATAGTGTATACACACACACGTACTTATATATATATATATTCCATAAAACTATCATGTTTTACTCAATTCTATTCCCATCATAAATATTTACCCAAAAATAATTTTAAGTCGTTAGTTAATTTTGTCATCACAAATACAACAGAATATTAAACCTGGAGTTCCTTCTGCTGAAGTCTGTACCACGTATCCAAGGACCTCATTTTTGAAACCCGTATATAGATTTCCTTAAAATGTAGCATATTAACCAGGAATTTTTATTATAGAGATATTATCCCATTTCAATTTTTCGATTATATTCAATATTTGGTTATATTTCTATATTACATGTAAGCAAATTCAATATGTTACAAAATATATTCCATATGTTGGGTTTATCCATAAAATATATTCCATATGTTGGGTTTATCCATAAAATATATTCCATATGTTGGGTTTATCCATAAAATATATTCCATATGTTGGGTTTATCCATAAAATATATTCCATATGTTGGGTTTATCCATAAAATATATTCCATATGTTGGGTTTATCCATAATGAACAGTTAGTTACATCACGTCAATTTGTCTTCTTTATAACCCCCACCACTCCCAAAAATAATTCCTAAAATTCAAAACAGATCACAGTTTAATCATATTTTATTGCTTGATTCATTTTACATATATATATAATACAAAACGTGACAATTTCAAAGAAACACACATCTGTCAAACAAGTTCTAGCAACATTAGTTACGGTTCTTTACGAAAATATCAAATAAATTCACATCTCTATATTTCATTTCCTGTGATGATGACATAGTTTTATAAAGACATGTACTTGTATAATTATAATATCATAATTATAAGATGAGGTCCATTTATACTTGTTGCAGACTATGCTATGTACTTTTTACAGACTGATCCCATTTCAAATCTTAGACTAAAATTTGATGATGTTAATGCCAGAAGCTGCTAATTGGTGTAAGGGAGATTAACCATATATGTTAAGATATGTTTTAGTTTATACAAATGTATTTTAGCTTGATTGCGAAACAAGTTCTAACAACTTATATTAATCACTCTCGAGACCTCATTCCTTATGGAATCTATCGCCACGAGGGAGAGAGGAGAGAGAAGAGGCAACGTGGAATTTAAATGCCTTGCCTAAGGGCACAATCGTAACGGCTCCAGCGGGACTCGAACTCCGGACCTGAAGCGAACGTGCATCCACTGCGTTATCACAACTTCCACAAGCTGCTAATTGGTGTAAGGGAGATTAACTATTTAGTTAGTGACATTTTGTATCGCCAGACTTCGATCTTGGATTTGGTCACAGATTAGTCTGTAAAATGTCTAATAAAAATACATAATTATTACATAAATTGTACTGAAATGCAATGTTTTTTATTTATTAACTTTACAGTTGAGAAACAAATTTAAAACCTGGTAATAGTTCATATTATTACCTTTTTTAATTACCTGTTGTAAATGTGATTCTTCTGTTATTTCTACGTGGACTTTTTGTTTTGTGATTCTGTTCCTTCGGAAATACATTTTCTTTGGTTTCAGGCATGCAAATTGACCTTATTTTCTGGAATTCAAGAAGCTAATTTCTTGTTTCTTTGAATTGTTTCTTTGAAGCCAGTGGTTTGTACCATGATATCTAGTATAGAGAATTTTACTTGTTTTACAAAATGTACGCTGGGCCATCAAGTATTTTACACCTCTAATTGATTGGACAATATATGCAGTCTCTGCTTTCAATGGCATAAAGCCGGAAAAAAAAGTAAAATTGTGGTTAGCGCGCTTGCTTCTCATTAATGCACCTCGGGTTCGATCCTTGGACCGGGAAGTATACGAGATGGTATGGTGGTCGCCAGATCAGATAGGTGGGTTTTCTCTGGGTACTCAGGTTTCCTCCCACACGAATGACCATATTTACGCTTTCATCTGCACCCACGAGAGTGATTAATATAAGTTGTTAAAACTTGTTTCGCAATCGTTGTAAAATAAATAGTTTAAAAACAAAAACAAGCTGTAACAACTTATATTAATCACTCTCGTTGGCGAGGATGAAAACGTAAATGTGGTCTTTTGTGTGGGAGGAATCCGGAGTACCCGGAGAAAACCCACCTGTCTGATCTGGCGACCATCGTACCACCTCACATACTCCGAGGATCTAACCGGGTTGCAATTCTGAGAAGCGAGCGTGCTAATCGGACAGCCGTTAGGAACTAAATATAAATTAATTGCGACTGTTAATGAAGCAAGTTAATTGCAAATTTCTTACCATTGTATTTATTTCCAATTAACAATTGTCCAGAATCATGTAAGACACGTGTCTACTTGTATACAAATAATAGTTAAGAAAAGACAGGTTAATCACCACTGACTATGCACACTGTGACCTCTTTGTATACTGTCACTCTGGTATGTAATATTGTATCTAAATGTTTGTCTTGCAAAAGTATGTGCTTATGTTAGAATAGAAAAACCTTGAAAACATTTCCATGATGGATTTCGCGCTATTTAATTCTAATATTAAAATATTTGGATGTTAGTGGTGAAGAGTTAGTGTTGATTGTGTTTACAGAACTGTAGTTAAATCTGACCAAACATCAAAGACAATTTGAAGAAAATTTGAAATTGTGTTTTTGTATGCCTATAATAAATAGTGAACAATCTGACCTGTCTATTACGACCGCCTGCTTGAGAGACTAACCTGTGATCTCTGTCAACTTGTCGTCTCACATAACATGTTAAATATGCATTGACAGTAAGTTTTATTCAGAGGTGATCTTCCACTTGGGTTGGACTGTATATTAAAACTGACTTTGTGACATGTGTCTTTGGAAAACGTGAACACAAATTGTTAAGTCGCTCATAGGGTAATTATGACAGTCAATATGTCCAGTCAACCCTGTCTTAAGCGGCCAGCCAATGGAGAGATTGGCTGCTTGGCACTTGTGGCTGCTTAACAGAGGTTAAAATGCTGAACCAATTGCCATACTGAGAGTGGTTACTGGCTGCTTAATAGAGGTGACAGCTAACACAGGTTTGACTGTATAATAGAGGTGACAGCTAACACAGGTTTGACTGTATAATAAAGGTGGCCGCTAACACAGGTTTGACTGTATAATAGAGGTGGCCGCTAACACAGGTTTAACTGTATAATAGAGGTGACCGCTAACACAGGTTTGACTGTATAATAGAGCTAACACATGTTTGACTGTATAATAGAGGTGACCGCTAACACAGGTTTGACTGTATAATAGAGGTGACCGCTAACACAGGTTTGACTGTATAATAGAGGTGACCGCTAACACAGGTTTGACTGTATAATAGAGGTGGCCGCTAACACAGGTTTAACTGTATAATAGAGGTGACCGCTAACACAGGTTTGACTGTATAATAGAGGTGACCACTAACACAGGTTTGACTGTATAATAGAGGTGACCGCTAACACAGGTTTGACTGTATAATAGAGGTGACCACTAACACAGGTTTGACTGTATAATAGAGGTGACCGCTAACACAGGTTTGACTGTATAATAGAGGTGACCGGTAACACAGGTTTGACTGTATAATAGAGGTGACCGGTAACACAGGTTTGACTGTATAATAGAGGTGGCCGCTAACACAGGTTTAACTGTATAATAGAGGTGACTGCTAACACAGGTTTGACTGTACATAGAATAAGTGGTACTGATGCATTTACAAGAACACGAGTGCATTTTCAGACATTCTGTTGACAATTGACTTGTATATTTGTTGAACATATTTAAATTTTTGCAACTACACAATGTTGATAATACGTTTCATATGAACTCTATTTATCTTTACAGAAGCCTGTTGCAGTGCAGATTCGTGAAAAACCTAAACCAGCTCCCGAGAAATGCTGCGACATTGCTGCTAACAGACCATCCAAGGTGCTTGATATGGTGAAAAGCTTCCAGAAGCTACAGGTCACATGATCATGATGCAGTTACATGTGATTGCAACCGACCAATGAGCAGTAAGAACAAGTCATGTGATTTCACAGTGGACCACAAAAATGAGATAACCAGAAATTTTTTCGACCTACTTTTCTAGAATGGAATATTCCGTCTATATATGTTTAGATATGGTTAATTTGAGCAATATTGAACAAATTTCTTGTTAACACTTTTTATTTTGGGACAAGATGAGGGATAATGAAAATAGATGCTTAATACAAACGTGAGGTGTTTGTTTCTAAGGGCCCTATAGGAACACAGAACTATTTACTAAATGTTACGTTTATTACAGCATGATCAAATAAAATAATTTATAGTATAATAAATAGTATTTAACCTGATTTTAATCCATTTCATTCTGGATACATTTAAAGGCTTTTGCAAACAACATAGATCCAGATCAGCACACAGCATCACTTGCAAACAACATAGATCCAGATCAGCTGCAGCGTGATGCTGCGTGCAAGATCGTCTGAATAGCAAACAGCATAGAGCCTGATCAGACGGAACGTTCCATGGTGATATCTGTCTCTATGTTCTTTGCAAATTCTGTTTGAACGGTATCCAGAATGAAATGGGTTAATCGAGGCAGACAGGGGTGGACAGGTTGATGTGTTTTATGAAGAGACTATTGCTACATACAGTATTTACTATAAAATGTGGACCAAGCTTGTAAAACGCTATAATTAGCTTATATATGTTAAAGCACATGGCATAATATAAAATATATGATATTTTCACATATTTGTGTATATTTCATGAAATATATTTACAACGTACAATAATGAATTTTTTGTCCTCCCCCCCCCCCCCCCCCAGTTTCTGCTGCACAATGGTAGGGGTTAAGAAAGCTTATTTCCTAGTCGTGATATGTTTGGCCTGTAAGCAGGGTGTCTCGCTTTGATTTTGCATCAAAATTACGGATGACACACTTGCATTTAAATTTCTGTATAATTTCTTGAATCAGTTAACAGTACACTTTTTGGTTTTCCTTATTTAGTACCAAAAAGGACATATTTTGTCTTGAGAATATCTGATAATGGAATATTTATAATCGAAAAATGGTACAATTCTAACAGTTTGTGTTTTTGTAATGGCTACATGACAAGTCTATTGTGGGCTTAGTTTGTCTACTAAAAACGGGTTTTGTTTGCCTTGCAGGAAACCTGTGTGCTCTAAGCTGGAACTATAGTGTGTGATGGGGAATATTCAATTGAGTTATTATGTTATTTGTCCAATGTACCTCAATATTGCAGAACAGGATTGTATACAATTTAATGCCAGTAACTACCGTTTCTAGAAGAAGCTTGTATTTGAATTATTTCTGTGATACTGTACCTTTTAACAGCTTTTTATGATAGTTAATCTGCACATCTGGGCAATGTCAGATAGACCACCAAGTAAACATCTGCATGTGTTTGAATGGCCAAATATTTACTTGTAAGTGAATGGGATAGTATTTTAAGATTTGTTACGTACAATGTTGTTGTGTAGTACACATGAAGAGTTGGTGTTAGTGGACTCTGGCAACGTTGTTGTGTAGTACACATGAAGAGTTGGTGTTAGTGGATCCGCAGGCAACATTGTTGTGTAGTACACATGAAGAGTTGGTGTTAGTGGACTCTGGCAATGTTGTTGTGTAGTACACATGAAGAGTTGGTGTTAGTGGATCCGCAGGCAACGTTGTTGTGTAGTACACATGAAGAGTTGGTGTTAGTGGATCCGCAGACAACGTTGTTGTGTAGTACACATGAAGAGTTGGTGTTAGTGGACTCTGGCAACGTTGTTGTGTAGTACACATGAAGAGTTGGTGTTAGTGGATCCGCAGACAACGTTGTTGTGTAGTACACATGAAGAGTTGGTGTTAGTGGATCCGCAGGCAACGTTGTTGTGTAGTACACATGAAGAGTTGGTGTTAGTGGATCCGCAGACAACGTTGTTGTGTAGTACACATGAAGAGTTGGTGTTAGTGGACTCTGGCAACGTTGTTGTGTAGTACACATGAAGAGTTGGTGTTAGTGGATCCGCAGACAACGTTGTTGTGTAGTACACATGAAGAGTTGGTGTTAGTGGATCCGCAGGCAACGTTGTTGTGTAGTACACATGAAGAGTTGGTGTTAGTGGATCCGCAGACAACGTTGTTGTGTAGTACACATGAAGAGTTGGTGTTAGTGGACTCTGGCAACGTTGTTGTGTAGTACACATGAAGAGTTGGTGTTAGTGGATCCGCAGACAACGTTGTTGTGTAGTACACATGAAGAGTTGGTGTTAGTGGATCCGCAGGCAACGTTGTTGTGTAGTACACATGAAGAGTTGGTGTTAGTGGATCCGCAGACAACGTTGTTGTGTAGTACACATGAAGAGTTGGTGTTAGTGGACTCTGGCAACGTTGTTGTGTAGTACACATGAATAGTTGGTGTTAGTGGATCCGCAGACAACGTTGTTGTGTAGTACACATGAAGAGTTGGTGTTAGTGGACTCTGGCAACGTTGTTAATTCTGGAGTATTTACAGAATGCATCATTTGATAGGGAATCTTGTAACTGAAGATTCTGTAAGCTAAAAGAAAGCCGACTGTTTTTAAATATATACGTTACTATGTGCTGTTTTGTAATGTCTGTACATAATGTAAATATGTGTAAATATGTATTATTAAACTTACAATGTATACATATGGATATGGTCATAGACATGTGGATATGTACACATACATGTGGATATGTACACAGACATGTGGATATGTACATAGACATGTGGATATGTACACAGACATGTGGATATGTACATAGACATGTGGATATGTACACAGACATGTGGATATGTGCACAGACATGTAGATATGTGCACAGACATGTGGATATGTACACAGACATGTGGATATGTACACATACATGTGGATATGTGCACAGACATGTGGATATGTGCACAGACATGTAGATATGTGCACAGACATGTGGATATGTGCACAGACATGTGTGCACAGACATGTGGATATGTGCACATACATGTGGATATGTGCACAGACATGTGGATATGTGCACAGACATGTGGATATGTGCACAGACATGTGGATAGGTACACATACATGTGGATAGGTACACAGACATGTAGATATGTGACAACAAACAAAACAAACAAACCAACAAATACACAACAAACACAACATGTGCACAGACATGTGGATATGTGCACAGACATGTGGATATGTACACATACATGTGGATATGTGCACAGACATGTGGATATGTGCACAGACATGTAGATATGTGCACAGACATGTGGATATGTGCACAGACATGTGTGCACAGACATGTGGATATGTGCACATACATGTGGATATGTGCACAGACATGTGGATATGTGCACAGACATGTGGATATGTGCACAGACATGTGGATAGGTACACATACATGTGGATAGGTACACAGACATGTAGATATGTGCACAGACATGTGGATATGTGCACAGACATGTGGATATGTGCACAGACATGTGGATATGTGCACAGACATGTCGATATGTACACAGACATGTGGATAGGTGTACATACATGTGTATAGGTGCACAGACATGTGTATAGGTGCACAGACATGTAGATATATGCACAGACATGTGGATATGTACACAGACATGTGTATAGGTGCACAGACATGTGTATAGGTGCACAGACATGTGGATAGGTGCACAGACATGTGGATATGTACACAGACATGTGGATATGTGCACAGACATGTGGATATGTGCACAGACATGTGTGCACAGACATGTGGATATGTGCACAGACATGTGGATAGGTTGTATATATATAGTATTATTTCATTGTGTATATTGTATTTGATCAACATATATTCATTTACTATATTCCTTTAAGTGTATAGAACTGTTGTACATGAGACCCCTTGGTGTAAGTAGACCAGAAATTTGTGTTTAACCAAAGTCACGATGTAATATAAACGTTCAATTTGTGTAAAACTACTCTTGTCATTCCATAAAGTTGCAACATGTATTTACTAGGAATGTGCTGCACACAGAGATATTATAAAGATCAGATGGTGAGGAATCGTGATTATTGTTTAATATATCCGTTTTGCAACATTAATTTATGCAGCTTTTCAACTCTTTCAGCGCCGAATAAATTCAGAGCATGTGCAAACAACATAGATCCATAACATTCACAGCGTACGCCGCGTCTAATCAGGATCTATGTTGTTTGCTATTCGGACAGGTTTTTCAGCTCCACATTCTGAAGAGCAATCAGCAAATAGCCGGATCAGATGGCACGTTCTGTTCTGTCTGATCAGGTTTTATGCGACATTGGTGGTGAAAGAGTTAAGTAACATTTTGATGATTTGCTCACAAATGAACTGGTTATTGTGTGGAATAATTTATTTGTGAACTTTTCTTGATTTCTAAGTTGTTAAACTGACAATTGTAACTGGTAGTGTGCTAATGATAACTGTACAAATTGGCAAGAGGAGTGGTATCTCTTTGTGAGACTTTGCATAAATGTGGTGTGGAGACTGTGAGTCTTTGCATAAATGTGGTGTGGAGACTGTGAGTCTTTGCATAAATGTGGTGCTGAGACTTTGCATGAATGTGGTGCTGAGACTTTGCATGAATGTGGTGTGGAGACTTTGTGAGTCTTTGCATAAATGTGGTATGGAGACTGTGAGTCTTTGCATAAATGTGGTGCTGAGACTTTGCATGAATGTGGTGTGGAGACTTTGTGAGTCTTTGCATAAATGTGGTATGGAGACTGTGAGTATTTGCATAAATGTGGTGTGGAGACTTTGTGAGTCTTTGCATAAATGTGGTGTGGAGACTGTGAGTCTTTGCATAAATGTGGTGTGGAGACTTTGTGAGTCTTTGCATAAATGTGGTGCTGAGACTTTGCATGAATGTGGTGTGGAGACTTTGTGAGTCTTTGCATAAATGTGGTATGGAGACTGTGAGTCTTTGCATAAATGTGGTGTGGAGACTTTGTGAGTCTTTGCATAAATGTGGTGTGGAGACTTTGTGAGTCGTTGCATAAATGTGGTGTGGAGACTGTGAGTCTTTGCATAAATGTGGTGTGGAGACTTTGTGAGTCTTTGCATAAATGTGGTGTGGAGACGACTGTGAGTCTTTGCATAAATGTGGTGTGGAGACTTTGTGAGTCTTTGCATAAATGTGGTGCTGAGACTTTGCATAAATGTGGTGCTGAGTCTTTGCATAAATGTGGTGCTGAGACTTTGCATAAATGTGGTGCTGAGTCTTTGCATAAATGTGGTGCTGAGTATTTGCATAAATGTGGTGCTGAGACTTTGCATGAATGTGGTGTGGAGACTTTGCATAAATGTGGTGTGGAGACTTTGTGAGTCTTTGCATAAATATGGTGTGAAGAATTGTACTTCTTGTTTGAATGTGTTATCTAATAGTCTGTTATAATGTTGAATGATGATCAACTGCACTCTTGGGTTCATATAATGTTTCATTTGCTAATGTTTAATTAAATACTATTAAAAAAATATAAAATATAACTTACCGTTAATAATTTCCGATCAAACATGCATACCCGATCGAACATGCATACCCGATCAAACATGCATACCCGATCAAACATGCATACCCGATCAAACATGCATATCTGATCGAACATGCATACCCGATCAAACATGCATACCCGATCAAACATGCATACCCGATCAAACATGCATACCCGATCAAACATGCATATCTGATCGAACATGCATACCCGACTGGCATGTTTACTATGTACATGTGTGTGTTTATGTAGTAGGTGGTTCTAAATAGCAGCTTATCAATGGCATTATGTATAAACTAAATTAATATGTTATATATAATTATATACTTTATAAAATACACATGAAGCAATGTGCAATTTCAGTTTGTTTATAACTTGGTGGGTGTATTATATATCCATGATGTACTGTATGTGATGTACTGTACGTGATGTACTGTACGTGATGTACTGTACGTGATGTACTGTACGTGATGTACTGTACGTGATGTACTGTACGTGATGTACTGTACGTGATGTACTGTACGTGATGTACTGTACGTGATGTACTGTACGTGATGTACTGTACGTGATGTACTGTACGTGATGTACTGTACGTGATGTACTGTACGTGATGTACTGTACGTGATGTACTGTACGTGATGTACTGTACGTGATGTACTGTACGTGATGTACTGTCTGTGATGTACTGTATGTGATGTACTGTATGTAATGTACTGTATGTGGTGTACTGTATGTACTGTATGTGATGTACTGTATGTGATGTACTGTATGTGGTGTACTGTATGTGGTGTACTGTATGTAATGTACTGTATGTGGTGTACTGTATGTACTGTATGTGATGTACTGTATGTGATGTACTGTATGTGATGTACTGTATGTGGTGTACTGTATGTACTGTATGTGATGTACTGTATGTGATGTACTGTATGTGATGTACTGTATGCGGCGCTGTGAAGCTATCATCACTAAGTTTGTGTAACATTTTAACTTGTTATAAATGAAATGAAGCACATGTATGATATTGATTTATTTGTGAGATGAAGGAAAAGGGCATAAAATAAGACTGGAGGCTAGAATGAGAGTGTTGTAGACGTGTGTAGCTGATAATATAAAACTGTTTGATGTAATAACTTGAAGATTTACCATTAACTGTACCTGGGTTTTTATTTAGATTGGGGTGGTAGCTAGCCTTTTTGGATTTGTAGGCTTGACTAATGAATTGGGCACCAATGGTACTGTGGTGCTGGGGGGGGGTATGATGTATCTTTAGTTTGCTGATAACGCTTGTAAACGGTTAACAATATGTTGATCATCTCCAAAGAAATATCAGATTATTAAAGAAGTTATAAACAGTACGGTATATTAAGTGTGACAAAGTATGCTTTTTGCGAGATTTGAACGTAGGTTCGTTGTGTGTCTAACTCTTTCAGCGCCGTATAAATTCAGAGCATGTGCAAACAACATAGATCCAGATCAGCCACTGCTTAGTGCCGCATCTGATCAGGATCTATGTTTTTTGCTATTTCGACAGGTGCTTCAGATCCACTGTATGGACATCAATCAGCATATATCCAGGGGTTCTCTGCTTTTTGCAAAGTCGCTTTTATGTGACATTGATGCGACATTGGTGCGACATTGGTGGTGAAAGAGTTAAGTTTCTGCTCTTTCCTGTGAAATGAAATTGATCTCTATTTTCAGACTTACATGTACATGTAATGTATACACTTTGTTGTGAATGTTACCATGCCGAAATTGTTATCAAATTGGCAGAATGATTATATAGAGTACAATATTGCTATAGCGATGTTAACAATTCGTTCCATTTCGGGGTTACTAAATTTCTGGTTTGATGAGATGCTATCATTTCTTCCAATTTCAAATTGTGACCATGTTTGTAGTATGCTTGCAAACCATACATTTCCTCCAATTTCAAATTGTGACCATGTTTGTAGTATGCTTGCAAACCATACATTTCCTCCAATTTCAAATTGTGACCATGTTTGTAGTATGCTTGCAAACCATACATTTCCTCCAATTTCAAATTGTGACCATGTTTGTAGTATGCTTGCAAACCATACATTTCCTCCAATTTCAAATTGTGACCATGTTTGTAGTATGCTTGCAAACCATACATTTTCACTGATTTGATTTGTACCGGATGATTTTAATGTACAGTCTACATCCGTTATGTCGAATTCCGTCGGACCGAACAAAATACTTCGACATATCTGAAGTTTAACTTAACGAAATTCTATATAAACGGAGCCAATTACGTGTAGTGTAAACTGATAGTGTCTGAAACGAGACTTTGATCCGACTTCGAGATAACCGGAGATTTCGATATAACCGACTTTGACATAGCCGACGTAGACTGCGAGTACTTTGTTTGTTATAATTTGACTGCTTGTTACATTGTTTGCTTGCACAGTTATCACTGGACTGCCAATCTTATTTCCCCCCTTGCCCTTGTTGTGATGGTACTTTGTTTTCATCTCGTAGACATTTGGATGTTTGTGTAGTTTTATCGGTGATTTTACGTTACATTTTATTGTTATTGATTTGTATAGACACAAAGATATCATATTTACCATTATACATATATTTCACATATTAAAACAACAATTGCTGATTTTGTATTTCTTTATCATTAATTACAGATCCCTGGAGGGTGGAGGGGGAATGTGGAGGGGGACGGTTAATGGGGAGGGGGACGGTTAATGGGGAGAGGGGGATGGAGGGGATGGTTAATGAGGAGAGGGGGGATGGTTATTGAGGGGAGGGTGAATGGGGGGATGGTTAATGGGGAGGGGAATGTGGAGGGGGAAGGTTAATGGGGAGGAGGTATCGTGGATAAGTGGTTAAGATTGTTGACTTAAAATATCTTGCTCACTCCTCATCGCTGTAGATTCGAATACCAGTTGGGGTGTCAAATTCTTTCGTGTGAGGAGTTGGCTTGCGGTAGGCTGGTTGTTCTACCATTGTGTCTGTCTGTGTGTGAAATACTGCTCGGAGGGGCATCCACCAGGGCTTTCCTTCCTCCACCAATAATAGTCTACCATTGTGTCTGTGTGTGAAATACTGCTCGGAGGGGCATCCACCAGGGCTTTCCTTCCTCCACCAATAATAGTCTACCATTGTGTCTGTGTGTGAAATACTGCTCGGAGGGGCATCCACCAGGGCCTTCCTTCCTCCACCAATAATAGCTAGAGAGTCGGCGTATGACCTATGATGTTGGTGCACCTTTAAACTCCAAGAACAAGACAATCGCTTGGGTTGGGTGTGGGTGGGTTCGAGTCCTACTGGAGTTTGGTTCTTTCAAATGATGATGGTTACCATCGTGCATGATATTGTGGAGAATGGATTGCACACAGGGGAACCATACATACAGATTGAAGATAATCCTCATACCAAACAGCAGATCGACCGCCTCCGTGGTCGAGTGGTTACGCTCGCTGACTTGTATACAACTGCAACCCACCATCACTGATGGTCACGGGTTCGAGCCCCGCTCAGGTTGGGTCTCATTTATATGAAAAAGTTGGCAGTATCTTACGGAGGTTGGTGCACCTAGTACTTGTTAACCGCTGGAGCATGCCCAGGAAAGGTGTTGTTAGGTTTGGCAGTTTCTTACGGGGGTTCGAGCACCAAGTACTGGTTAACCGCTGGAGCATGCCCAGGAAAGGTGTTGTTAGGTTTGGCAGTTTCTTACGGGGGTTCGAGCACCAAGTACTGGTTAACCGCTGGAGCATGCCCAGGAAAGGTGTTGTTAGGTTTGGCAGTTTCTTACGGGGGTTCGAGCACCAAGTACTTGTTAACCGCTGGAGCCATGCCCAGGAAAGGTGTTAGGTTTGGCAGTTTCTTACGGAGGTTCGAGCACCAAGTACTTGTTAACCGCTGGAGCCTGCCCAGGAAAGGGTGTTATGTTTGGCAGTTTCTTACGGAGGTTCGAGCACCAAGTACTGGTTAACCGCTGGAGCCTGCCCAGGAAAGGTGTTATGTTTGGCAGTTTCTTACGGAGGTTCGAGCACCAAGTACTGGTTAACCGCTGGAGCATGCCCAGGAAAGGTGGTTTGTTAGGTTTGGCAGTTTCTTACGGGGTCGAGCACCAAGTACTTGTTAACCGCTGGAGCCTGCCCAGGAAAGGTGTTATGTTTGGCAGTTTCTTACGGAGGTTCGAGCACCAAGTACTGGTTAACCGCTGGAGCCTGCCCAGGAAAGGTGTTATGTTTGGCAGTTTCTTACGGAGGTTCGAGCACCAAGTACTGGTTAACCGCTGGAGCATGCCCAGGAAAGGTGTTGTTATGTTTGGCAGTTTCTTACGGAGGTTCGAGCACCAAGTACTGGTTAACCGCTGGAGCATACCCAGGAAAGGTGTTGTTATGTTTGGCAGTTTCTTACGGGGGTTCGAGCACCAAGTACTTGTTAACCGCTGGAGCCTGACCAGGAAAGGTGTTGTTATGTTTGGCAGTTTCTTACGGGGGTTCGAGCACCAAGTACTTGTTAACCGCTGGAGCCAGACCAGGAAAGGTGTTGTTAGGTTTGGCAGTTTCTTACGGGGGTTCGAGCACCAAGTACTGGTTAACCGCTGAAGCCTGCCCAGGAAAGGTGTTGTTAGGTTTGGCAGTTTCTTACGGGGGTTCGAGCACCAAGTACTGGTTAACCGCTGGAGCCTGACCAGGAAAGGTGTTGTTAGGTTCGGCAGTTTCTTACGGGGGTTGGTGCACTAATTTATTAGAAATTTATCTAGGCCAACCTTGTACATGTACCCGGTGTGATCAAGTTATGTAATGCCGTATCACAATAGGTCAATATCAAGAACAACATATGTGAAACTATTCTGAATTTGATGAAACTATCTAAGCTTATTCTGGGAATATCATAATACCAAAATTTGATAAATTCCATAAATATATATATAGATATATATAGATATATTTGAAGAACCTAAAACTAGTCATTCAAACTAGGAATTTCATCAAATGTCTTTCCGACAATGACATTATTAAGTATGTGACTCGAACCCGTGACCATCAGTTGTGATAGGTTACAGTCAGCGACCGTAACTACTCGACCACGGTGGCGGACACGGCAATGCGGACATGGCACTGTCTTATCCGTAAGTGACGGTACAATAGTAACAATTTATTGAGAAAAATAACTCTTTTATTTATGGTTTAAAGACTTGTTTAATGATATTAATCATGAATATTAACATATAATATTCTATTAGATAGAATTTTAATAATTTAAAACAAAAATATGACATTGAATATCAAAAACGTCATTGAATATCTTTCTAGCTCAGGATTAAGGGAGACAAACCAGCATTAGCAACAAACAATGGTGTCTACTATTACTGATGGAGTTGTCTCCCTTACACTATAAAATTGATTTTGCATAATTGCTTATGGAAATTATTTATGCTTCAAATGTATTGTTTGTATATTGTTTTTTTCCATTTATCTATTCCGTTGGTATAATATATCTACTGTTTCATATTCCGTGTTTGTATTATGCAGCATTCCATTTATATATAACGTATCCGGTTCAAGCTAGACTGATATATACATGTACACTGATAATAACAAATACTCATCATGACAGACACTTGGGTTTGGACAAATGGTTTCGGTTTCAAAACCAATGTTGTTTTTATTCTTTATTTTATATTTTAGGCCATATCGCATCAAGTTCACAAATGAGACTCCGTCAATAGCAAATCCATACATTGTAGCGTGAAGCCAACGTACGGTGTATCATAATGCTCTTAAACAATCCAAAACCATTTCTGCAGATCCCAAGCGTCTGTGCGCGTAATACGAATGCGCGACATCACTGCCTCGATTAAAAAATACACGGAGACTCAATTCTTCATGAAATCAAGCCCAGATTAGCAGTTATTAGAACACTATATATAATTATTTAGTTTAAACAAATATAATTTTATCTCGAGTAAACTGGTGCTAGCAGTTATCTAATGTTGTCAACACTTGTGGCCCAAACCATTTGCATGTTCATATTATGCATTGTACCGTTCTGTGCATAACATTAACTATTGATTTACAATAATATATGATTAAACTGAAACTAACATTGAGAAACAAGTTCTTACAACTTATATTAATCACTCTCGAGACCTCATTCCTGATGGAATCCATCGCCACGAGGGAGAGAGAAGAGGCAACGTGGAAATTCAATGTCTTGCCTAAGGGCACAATCGTAACAGCTAGAGCTGAGAGCAAACTACAGGCTTCTCACACCACTGCGCTATCACGACTTCACGATATATATATGGCTTATTAGTGGTTAAATAAATCAGTTATACAGCGAATATTTACAAACCTTTAGTATCATTCTTCCATGTCTAAATGTACAAAAATATGATCACTTTATAAACTAACACTTAATTTGCCAATGAACTGTAGGAAAACATTAGTACAAGTATATAGTAATACTTATAGTATACAGTCAAACCTGTCTTAAGCAGCCAGCCAAGGGAGTCAGAGAAAGTGGCTGCTTAACACAGGTGGCTGCTTAATAGAGGTCAAATATAATATAAAACAACCAATTGGGAATCTGGAAACTGGCTGCTTAATACAGGTTGGCTGCTTAATGCAGGTGACCACTAACACAGGTTTCACTGTATACGAAGAGTTCTTGTGCCACTCGTACACAACTGTTAGTGGTCACTCGGTGGAATACATTCTCAACTCATTCGCTTACAAGCACCACTTTTCTTTTTTCTTTTTTACTTTTATGCATTTCAATGAATTTTGACTAATATATATTATTTTTTATCCCACGTTTATTCAAATTTGTATGCCCCTGCAGATGCCCAATGACGAGGGGATTATCGATTTATCGTTCACATCTCCCTAAATGAGATGTCAGGTTTGCAACTAAGTGTCCGTGGTGGTGTTTTACGTTTATTTATCGTCGCTACCGGTTGCTCATATGAGCGACGCCTCATGCAGAGATTAGTTTTTTAAGTGTGTTTTACGCTTATTTATCGTCGCTACCGGTTGCCCATATGAGTGACGCTTCCTGCAGAGATTAGTTATTTTAAGTGTGTTTTACATTTATTTATCGTCGATACCGGTTGCCCATATGAGTGACACTTCCTGCAGAGATTAGTTATTTTAAGTGTGTTTTACATTTATTTATCGTCGATACCGGTTGCCCATATGAGTGACGCCTCATTTTAAGTGTCCGTAAATGCATTATATATATATATGTATGTATGGCCAGTGGGATAGTGATGTCACACGTCGTCACGTTACTTGGAAGTCACGCTTGGGCAAAACACGTTGCTAAAGGGTACACGTTTAAGACAGGTACCCTACATATTTGGATGTAGGAAGTCTGTATTCTAGGCACCAGTCTTACACTTTGAAATGAGGTAGTTGTCTTAGTGGATACAGTGACAGGCATAACCTACATGCTATTTAATTCGAAAAATGCTTTCTTATTATTTAGTGCATGTTTATGAAACATTTTGATCAAGCATCGGTACCATGTCAGTAGTTGAGTCCCACTCCCGGGTAGATTATACAAGATGGGAGAGATGTTAACCTTGAAAAAATAGTCGGATTCTGTAAGTTTATGCAGGTGGGTGGGGTACATATAATTACAAATAAATCTACATAATATCTGACGAAACTTATTCTTGCTGATCAGTACATTCATCACATCTCACAAGACCATTTTCGTCACACTGCATACACCGTAAGGCACAGAATTCTTCAGTAAACTCGTTCCTATGCAACGACTTTTTGGAACCATGACAATATGTGCACGGTAGGTAACGGTAGCCACCGCATTTATCACAGGTTGACCTGACTTGTATTTTCTGGAAGTAGCGCAATGTAGAAATATGAAAGACAGCATCACGATTTACAGTCTACATATAATAAATTCCCCATAATGGAGTTGTTTCTCTTCCGCACATAGCAGTCACAGTCACGTGATGAAAAAGTAAAAAGTAAAGTGTCTGTTTATTATTGTATTACCCCTATGAGACACATTAGTCAGTTACTGCCCCTGAATACTCCTAATAGTATATTGGTCCTCTTAATTGGTTTCCTCTGTTTGTAATTAACACGATTTTGATAAAATTACATTTATCCTAACGCAACATCCGTTTTGACGACAACAGTAAAAACAAAGGATTCCAACAAAAAGGACCAATCTACATTTAGGGATAAATCTGACTTTATCCATCAAGGGAGGTAATAGAAAAAAACAGTAATGTCTCTCATTGACAATGCCAACCAATTCTGACCTCCCGAATCATATCCCTGCATTTTAATTAACGTCGTTACCGGTTGCCCATATGAGCGACGGACAGCTTACCTAACAACATGTTTCCTGTGCAGACAGGCAGGCTCCAGCGGTTAACCAGTACTTGGTGCACCAACCTCCGTAAGTTGTGTACTTTCGTCAATCATATATACATACATATCGCCATACCTTGTACCGATTTCTAGTATGCAGTGGAGAGAAATTCAATAAGCGTTTAGCTTTCATTTCAATCCTCTTGTATTTATTGTGTACACAATTATATGTAGTAAATTATGTTATATAATGTCGAATAACGCTTGATTAAATATGGCTTAGTGGTTAAGGCGTCCACCTACGGAGCGGGGGTCGTCGAAGGTTCGAATATCGTCAGGGGTTCGTTCTGATATGGCCGGTTGGTGAGCCGCCAGCTAGTTAAATAATGGTTACCGATTGCCTACCAGCCTGGCGCCTGGCATACAAGCATAGGATTCGGGAAGTACTGATGTCCATAAAAAAGGTATCTCATAAGCCAGATGGCTGGCCCTTTAAATAGGGGTGACACTATAATAAACAAACCGAGGACATAGAAAACGCACACGTGTAAGTGTGTTTTTACATGAAAAACAATAACTATATAAATACATAGTTTTAAACATTTTGGAATATTTTTAATTGTTCAGTTTGTGTTTTGTAATAAAGATGTGATATATCTTTGATGGAATCCTTCGTATTTCGTTTTCATGTAATAATAATCATATAATGTAGGTGTGCGTTTTCTATGTCCTCTAGTATAAGATGCAGCCATGATTTATGATCAGCTTGATAATGTAGGAGAGCCAGACATGTAACACACACTTTCCCATCATACCTTATTCTCTGTGATGTCCTGTACTTTATACGTAGACTAATTAGCCAAGCGATTAACGGGCACAACTCGTACTTTAACCATAATGAACAGCATTAAATCGTTGAACCCAGTCGTAAGGATCATTATCTAATACATGTGAACTACTTTCTTTTACGTTCTCAGTTTTCTGCCTATGCAGCTCCCGTTAGTTATGGAATATGGCTGTCCGATTAGCGCAGTGGTTAGCACGCTCGTTACTTACCAATGCGACCCAGGTTCGATTTTCGGACCGGGAAGTATGTGAGATGGTATGGTTGTCGCCAGATCGAATAGGTGGGTTTTCTCCGGGTATTCCGGATTCCTCCCACACGAATGACCACATATACGCTTTCATCCGCGCCAACGAATAAAGTTTGAACTAATTCGATAGTGAAATAAACAAAGACGAATGCTCCCCGAAATGGACGTTTTTGCACCATTCTGTGCAAGCAGTGTTTAAGGTTAGATCCCTACTTGTGACATTGACCTGCGAGGCATAAACCTGTCTTGTATACATAGCGCACTTGTAAAGGTTTCATGAATGTCTCGGTATAAATGTTCATGAATGTCTCGGTATAAATGTTCATGAATGTCTCGGTATAAATGTTCATGAATGTCTCGGTATAAATGTTCATGAATGTCTCGGTATAAATGTTCATGAATGTCTCGGTATAAATGTTCATGAATGTCTCGGTATAAATGTTCATGAATGTCTCGGTATAAATGTTCATGAATGTCTCGGTATAAATGTTCATGAATGTCTCGGTATAAAGAAAATGTTACCATTTGGACCTACCGTAAAATTCTTGAACATACTTCTAAGTTCTCCGGACTCGTTCAGTTTGTGCACATCATCAAAGTCCTGCAATACATAATATATAGTTGATTTCTGCGTGGTCTTATCCAGAATTCCCGTGTATATATATATGTCCGTATTCGACCATCTGGGCAACCGGCAAGCTATATGAATTAAGGTTCATTCAGGCCATCTCGACACAACAGTATACTCACAACTATGAATCTAGATGTTGTTTTCCCAGTTCGAAAATAAAAATCAACCGTTACGATTGCAATGTGTTTAGATTCTATAAGTTTATTTCAGCTCGATTGCGGAATTAGTTTCTACAACGTTAGATTAATCGCTCTCGATACCTCATTCCTGATGGAATCAATCGCCAGGAGAGAGGAGAGGATAGGACGGAAGAGAGGAGTGAGAGAGGAGAGAGAGAGAGGAGAGAGAGGAGATAGAGTAGAGAGAGAGAGAGAGAGAGAGAGAGAGAGAGAGGAGGAGATATATACATAACAGTTACGAATGATTATATATCTTTCAGAGGACGCTACGGACCTTTAACGGCCCTTTTAGCACGTTGTTTGTTTTAGGGGTTTAAAGTCGCACCAGCAGGTTATATGGCGCGACCCCCCAGCTAGTATTGGTGGAGGAACACACCCGGGTACCCCTCAGGCAAGACAGTGTCCACCGACCTTCCGCAAAGCAGCTAAATAGTTTATACAAATATATTTTAGCTCGATTGCGAAACAAGTTCTTTCAACTTATATTGATCACTCTCGAGACCTCATTCCTGGTGGAATCCATCGCCACGAGGGAGAGAGAAGAGGCAACGTGGAATTTAAATGCCTTGCCTAAGGGCACACTCGTAACGGCTCCAGCGGGGCTCGAACTCCGGACCTTTCGCACCTGAAGCGAACGCGCATCCACTGCGCTATCACGACTTCCACAGCTAGATATATTCCTAACATGAAAGAATTCGGCACCCACAGTGATGGGCACGTGATTGAGGGCCTCGTGGTAGATAACTTTTGTTCTTTATTATTATTATTATTATTTCAAGTCAACGAAAGTAACCGCCCAGCCACGAAGGCCCCGATTTGGCACGGTTGTACATACCATAGGATTCACAACAAATCACGAACTGAAGGCGTGTTTAACTGTACTGATTTGCATCTGTATTAGAAAGTATGGCGTGGTTGTTGATTACTACGACGGAATGTTGGCGGAATGAATTATCAGAGAAATAGTAGACGTTTGCTGATAAATTATGCACGAGAAAAGGTTCATGGCATTGGCCAATGACCCAACGCGTTGTTTACTGCCACTAGCTTGAATGGGTGGGTCTATGTGATCAGTATTGCATCCTGGACACATCCGAATAAATGTGTTTATTGCAACATACTTTGAGAAAAGCACATTAGCAAATCCGATGAGCCGTGTTTAATTATTTACTGGAAACCACGTGTGCGTTGCTAACATAATTATATATGACCGTTGCGGGGTTAAAGCCGGATCAAGTATTGTGGTAAAGCATGAAGCTTAGTTTATACAAATCTATTGTAACTCGATTGCAAACCAAGTTCCTACAACTTATATTAATAACTCTCGAGACCTCATTCCTGATGGAATCCATCGCCATGAGGTAGAGAAAAGAGGCAACGTGGAATTTAAATGCCCTGCCTAAGGGCACAATCGTAACGGCTCCAACGGGGCTCGAACTCCGGACCTTTCGCACCTGAAGCAAACGCACGTCCACTGCGCTATCACGACTTCCACAATGCCTTGCCTAAGGGCACATTCGTAACGGCTTACAGCTGGGTGCAAATTCCGTGCCATTTTCACCTGAAAGAATGCGTTACCATTGCATCTATAAGCAATATTTGCGTGTGTACACATATTTAAATGCAATGATATAATGAAGGGCAATGAGGCAGAGTGCAAGAACCATAACTCTCTGTGTTGTACTTACTGACTGAATTATCTCCCCATTTTATTACTTACGGAATTATCCCCCCTTTTCACTTTATTAAATGTTTGCCATAGCATAACTCGAAACGTATTGAATGAAATAAAATGAAACTTGAAACATTGATAGACGGAAATGTACAGTATCCAAGAACCATAACTCTCTGTGTTGTACTTACTGAATTGTCTCCCATTTCCCCCTTATAAATACTCGATCTTAGCATAACTTGGAAACAACAGACGGATCTGTAGTCCAGTGGTAACACGCTGGACTGGTAATCCAGGGATCGCAGGTTCGATCCCCCGTCTGACCCTAATAAAATTAACAGTCTTTCAGATGGGACGTTAAACCGAGGTCTCGTGTCGGTGCTTTACACCGTGCACGTAAAAGAACCAGAGGAGATTCTGGAATGGGTCTCTGTCTGTATCATGCACTATCCTCCACAATCTAAAATAACTAATCTCTTCAGGAGGCGTCGCTCATATGGGTAACCGATAGCGACGATAAATAAACATAAAAAAAACAAAACAAAAAACAAACTTGGAAACATTGAATGAAATCAAATGAAACTTGAAACAGTGATATACTGAAACGAGGTGATGTGCAGGCCACAAGAACCATAACTCTCTCAGTCATCTCAACCTCTCAATTATTGGAAGTGGGGAACTCTATGTGCCAGGGTAAAATACCCCATTTTAAAGTTGATGTATATCTTCGACCCATAGAGCTCCCGGGGTGTATATGCGTTATTGTCTTAATGCAGTCACTCATTTGTTAATGGTCAACACTATATATTTGCATTGCTATTGCATTTCCTTCGATGAACGTATGTGCCCTGATTGTTATACAATTTCTTATGAGAGTTTCAAGCTAATGATATGCAGCTGACATGCGCACTCGGTGTTACGGGCATGCGCATTCGCAGTGTAAGACAACGTTCGTCGCGTGAAAAGGCGTGTCTTACAGTCTTATAGCTTACGCTGTTCCAAGGATGATCTGATTACCAGGTCCCCGCCACACGGTAAGTCACAAATTTGACTAAATACCTTTTAATTGGAATGCGTGGTTGTTTTTCTTTGTCACATCGAAAAGAATAATTAATGTAAATATAAGTAATGAATCGCGGGTTAATAGATTCTTCGGCATCCACGCTAACTTTAAGCATGCCCGATGTAGTTCATACCCCGATGGAAACTATTAACCCGCGATTCATTCCTTAATAAGTAACCAACCTGTATGTAGCAGCCATTTAACAAATTCCAGATCTCCCATTCTGTGCAATGTTTAACCACTACATCTTAGCAGCCATCTTTGCTATGCAGCCACTTTTCCTCACCCCCCTACCTTGACATACTGATTAAGTACATGCATCACATACAGTCAAACCTGTGCTAAAGGCCACCTCCGAATAAAGGACGCATAGAAAAACCTGTCTCTAAAAACCACCATTTCTCTCTCCCATCGAGCCATTTTCAATGCATTTTAACCCTCTATTGAGAGGCCACATGCCAACAAAGGCCACTATTTTACTTTCCCAATGGTGGCCTTTATCGACAGGTTTGACTGTATATGCTATCTACTTTCGGACCTTGTAATACTTACCCCTATGTGAACACCATCTGCGAACACTTGAGGCACATATATTGCACTTTGATCTAATCGTTCTCTAAGTTCCTTTTGATTGTCGTCACTCATAAACATATCTCTTTCCTCATACCGCACCATGTGTGTCTGTAACATATTTCGCAGAGCCTTACATTTATCCGCCGACTCCCGGACCACTGCCATGCTCGTTGTGTAAACTATGATTTTGCCCTTTTCTATATGTCTGTAATTCCGCTGAAAATGTGATTTTAAGAGATATTTATTTAATCATATAATGTTGACCCCCTGCATATATTAAGTAACATAATACATATTCAGTCACCTCCTCAATGCAGGGGTTTTAGGGGTAACTTCATTTTTAGGGTAGTATTCCAATATTTCGTAATCGTCCTATGTTGTGTATGGATCGAAGGCCCCACTGTATGTACCCGTGATGCAGTCTCACTGTATGTATCCGTGATGCAGTCTCACTGTATGTACCCGTGATGCAGTCTCACTGTATGTATCCGTAATGCAGTCTCACTGTATGTATCCGTGATGCAGTCTCACTGTATGTATCCGTGATGCAGTCTCACTGTATGTACCCGTGATGCAGTCTCACTGTATGTACCCGTGATGCAGTCTCACTGTATGTACCCGTGATGCAGTCTCACTGTATGTATCCGTGATGCAGTCTCACAGAGATGCAATGGTGAATTCGTTTCGCCATAATTCTAAGTTCACTTATAAAACATCCACACAATGCGTCAACAATTAAACATTATCAAACACAAGTATAGTTTATACACATTGCGAAACAAGTATCTATCAACTTTTGATTAATCACTCTCTATATGTTTGGACTCCATTGGATATGTGCGATGTACATTTAATTTATTATTTAAGTTTATTTAACATCGCTACCGGTTTCCCATTTGAGCGACAGGCAGTTTACCTAACAACACCTTTCCTGGGCAGGCTCCAGCGGTTAACCAGTACTTGGTGCACCAACCTCCGTAAGAAACTGCAAACTTTTTCATATAAATGAGACACGGTCTGAGCGGGGCTCGAACTCGTGACCATCAGAGATGATACTATGGATATACATGTACGTTTCGTCAGAGAGTGTGAATACTAAATGCAATGCAACGTGGTGTATTCACGTTGCACTGGTTTGGTTAGTATTTACTAGTTGTGTATACTTGTACATGTATATATGTGTCGATATGTAATATTATAGTATGTATGTACAATTATGTAATTCGATGCAACAGTTGGTGTAACTTTACAACGACATACGATATAATTATAACAACATCACGTTTTAAGTGGATTACCAGGATGGTCCCCTCTACCTGTCGTACCCCCATCTACACGTCGTACCCCATCTACACGTCGTACCCCATCTACACGTCGTACCCATCTACACGTCGTACCCCATCTACACGTCGTACCCCATCTACACGTCGTACCCCCATCTACACGTCGTGCCCCCATCTACACGTCGTACCCCCATCTACACGTCGTACCCCTATCTACACGTCGTACCCCATCTACACGTCGTACCCCATCTACACGTCGTACCCCCATCTACACGTCGTACCCCATCTACACGTCGTACCCCATCTACACGTCGTACCCCATCTACACGTCATACCCCATCTACACGTCGTGCCCCCATCTACACGTCGTACCCCATCTACACGTCGTACCCCATCTACACGTCGTACCCCATCTACACGTCGTACCCCCATCTACACGTCGTACCTCCATCTACACGTCGTACCCCTATCTACACGTCGTACCCCCATCTACACGTCGTACCCCCATCTACACGTCGTACCCCCATCTACACGTCGTACCCCTATCTACACGTCGTACCCCCATCTACATGTCGTACCCCTATCTACACGTCGTACCCCCATCTACACGTCGTACCCCCATCTACACGTCGTACCTCCATCTACACGTCGTACCTCCATCTACACGTCGTACCTCCATCTACACGTCGTACCCCCATCTACACGTCGTACCACCATACCTTCCCATTGGACACCCATGCACCCGTCGTACTCCCTCTACCCTGACACCCATCTACACTGTCATCTTTAGCATTTTTAATACAAGACTTTTACTAAAATTGATATCCTTTTAGAAAATAAATATAGGCAAAGTTGGTATCAAAGTGTAAGATGTGAGAAATGTTGGGTAAATTGTGTGAAGTATTATTTTCTTCGCTCATGATAGTAAAATACATAATTCTAAAATTTGTAGCGAAAAAGTAACACTCGATATAAAAGTGCACAGTTTTTTCTGATGTCAGTATACATGCATGTAAGCGAAATATTGAGATGTTATGGCTTTGATACACAGGCCTACTGCTGATGTGTCCGCACGTACATTATGCCGGTACACCTGTCAAACATATATTTCAGGGGGGAAAACACGCACACATTAAATTACCACATCGACCAATAGCACATCATTATATGCATACAATATACATACGTTATTAACACGAAACGTAAAGAAATACAGCTAAACAGAATTATTATATACAATAATCACATGCAGTTAATTGTATGTATGTATGTTCCTTTAATGTCAAACCCCTCGTGGGGACTTAGACATGATTTCCTGGGCAGGCTTAGCCGACCTAAGCGATTAACCAGTACTAAGCAATGTGTGTGAGGTGCCTTGCTCAATGACACTACATACGTGGCCTGACCGAGTATCGAACCCGGGACCGTTCGATTCCAAATCCGACGCTCTACCACTGGACCACGGACGCCACACTTAATTAGCAATGAATACGGTGGAACTATAACAATTCAAACTAATCGCGCACTTCTACTGTTATTATAAACGTGTATTGCGATTGCTATATTTATTAGAATAGGAAAATTGCTATCCTTAAGTTGATTTCATACATAGTTTGAAGATACCACTACAAGTCAAATCTGCACATTGTTAGATAGATCTAGTATCATTAATTGTCTCATTCCCATTTTCTACTCTGCTAGCCAATTCCATATATCATCATATTCCATTACATATTAAATATAGTTTCTCTATTTTTCAGCTTTTACATTACTATATTATTCCAATGTGCAGTTCTCACTTATAGTGCTATCTTTTGATTGCATTTGATTGTATATATGTTGAGGGCCTCATGGTAGATTAACTTTTGTTAAATGAGTACTCTCGTTAACTAAAGTCTTTATTATTATTAGTATTATTATTATTAATACAGACAAAACAACAACATATGTTACAGTTAGTCGAACGATTAAATTACGGAAGAGTTAGTATGATAAGGGTGTGTTCATGTATTGAATTCGCTTCTTAAATTTATTTGGCAAGATTAAGTAATCTTCATGCATTTTTGATCGGTTGTTGACATCAAGTAGGCCATGCAGAATTTAATAAATATTCTATTCTCATATGACAATATAGAGCACAACACAGTAGCACGTGGCTTTTGACGCCGTTTTGTGTGTGTGTGTTGGGGGGGGGTAAATCTGTCTAACCGGGTAGACAGCAACAAGGGGACTACTTATGTTAATTAGATAAGTCCGGTAGCTTTCGTTCATTTCCGCGTCTATATTTGTATCACTTCATTGGATAACAGAATAATCCGAACACTGCCGTGAAGTTAACACGGTGTTTACTTTTAAAAGTGACAAGCAACATCAATGTGAGTAAATTGTCCCATTCAAATGACATCATCACCTGATAGTAAATTCCTACACCATTGCAGCGCGTGTAGTAGGTGGGGCGTAATTTGCAGCGTGCATCAAAGGCCTAAGAATGGTGGCATCAAAGGCCTAAGAATGGTGGCATCAAAGGCCTAAGAAAGGTGGCATCAAAGGCCTAAGAATGGTGGCATCAAAGGCCTAAGAATGGTGGCATCAAAGGCCTAAGAATGGTGGCATCAAAGGCCTAAGAAAGGTGGCATCAAAGGCCTAAGAATGGTGGCATCAAAGGCCTAAGAAAGGTGGCATCAAAGGCCTAAGAATGGTGGCATCAAAGGCCTAAGAATGGTGGCATCAAAGGCCTAAGAATGGTGGCATCAAAGGCCTAAGAATGGTGGCATCAAAGGCCTAAGAATGGTGGCATCAAAGGCCTAAGAATGGTGGCATCAAAGGCCTAAGAATGGTGGCATCAGAGGCCTAAGAAAGGTGGCATCAAAGGCCTAAGAATGGTGGCATCAAAGGCCTAAGAAAGGTGGCATCAAAGGCCTAAGAATGGTGGCATCAAAGGCCTAAGAATGGTGGCATCAAAGGCCTAAGAATGGTGGCATCAAAGGCCTAAGAATCGTGGCATCAAAGGCCTAAGAATGGTGGCATCAAAGGCCTAAGAATGGTGGCATCAAAGGCCTAAGAATGGTGGCATCAAAGGCCTAAGAATGGTGGCATCAAAGGCCTAAGAAAGGTGGCATCAAAGGCCTAAGAATCGTGGCATCAAAGGCCTAAGAATGGTGGCATCAAAGGCCTAAGAATGGTGGCATCAAAGGCCTAAGAATCGTGGCATCAAAGGCCTAAGAATCGTGGCATCAAAGGCCTAAGAATCGTGGCATCAAAGGCCTAAGAAAGGTGAGAACATTAATCTAACAGCTACATAGAGTTGCAGATAAGGAAATCACACCATCGGACTGACGATGCGTACAATTAACTCAACAGAGCCTCGTTATCCGGGTATCTCTTCCTTATCTGCCATTCTTGGAAGAGTTACATTCACGTTATCCACTCTGTTATTACTTTGGTTAATAAATTGTGTTGCTGTAAATGTTGTTTTATTTTCCATCTCAGAAGAGCAAACACGATATCATGATGTTCAGTAGATTTTATTAAACAGATGCAACTTCAAGCCCCTGTGGTTGATCATTATTATATTCAGGGGCTATAACTCTACAATGAGCTAGGCATAGACACACACTAAATAACGTTTGGAAATGAGCTTGTAGATCAGCATAGCGCTTTCAAAGAAAAACAATGCAACTTTAAACGACATGCATACGATACTTAGTAACCAGATATACAGGATGTGTGATTAATTAATGCAACAGTTTAGACCATGTCTATACCGTGCATGTATGCAATGAACAATTGCATGGGTAACATCGGCTATTTCCGTCATTGACGTACATTGCCGAATGTCTTCTATTACAATTACTTACACTAGAACACATATAACAACCGGATTAATGAAATAAATACGAACGTAACCGATATTTGACGCATGCGCAATGCTAACGCATTTGTTTGACTTACGACACCCAAGAACGTATGTTAAGACCTATGTATAAATTACAAACTGTGACATTAGTATACCTCATCTAGAGATACAGCCCCTTGGCCGTTTTACATCTAGCCATCTTATGTGACTCACGTGCGACATCCGCATAATACAAGACTTGTAATAGTTGTTTTATGAGATGCAACCTCCTACATTATATCTAAGGTACATTTTATAGTGTATATTTATTACAAGTTATATGGATTTGTCGCCACGTGTTGTAGAATGACACACAAACAAGATATGACGATATGTGTTAGGTTATTACGATATTCCATTCTACATGCATCTCTCACCTTGCCGGATATTTCTTCCTCACTGCCCTGTAAAATATATATGTATTATACAAAATGCATTGTCATTAGAGGTTAGTACGTGGCTAGTTTCAGCAGAGGTATCGACAAAATTCAAATATACACATTATATCAATATCCCTTTCATAGAAAATTCAAATAGATTTGCAACTAAATTTTAATCTTTTCTCCAAAACCATTATTTGAATGAACCGCCCAACGCTATTATTCATGGACAAAAGATAGACGGTCAGTGTTTTAACAAGAGATGTCACTTTTTTGACGGTCTGAAATTTCAGTTGCCAGAAAAAAAGAGTCTGATTATGATCTGCACTGTTCGCACTGAAAACAAAATCAAACCAATCTGTAATACGACAAAACAAATATATCTAGTCAAATTATTTAAATAAAGTGTAAACAATAGATGGTTACGTTTTACGAAACATATTCTGTTTGCTCTCTGTAAATTAGATTTGCTATGTACCGCTGTTTAAAACCGTATTACTATATATATACCTCATGTTTGTATCATGTATGATGCACTGAGTGAATAAATTTGATTTGATTCGACCCTAGGTAACTTGATATCAGCCTCATGCCGAAGGTTATCCATTTATCAAGAATAAATCACAATTACTGAATTAGATACACGAACACGATTGAAATATTAACTTGAAACTACAAACATCTGTTATCTGTCAAATTTGACACGCTGATACGCTACGGGAAGTAAACAAACTAACACCGAGTGCGCATGCGTTATTTTCTCAGGAACTAGTTATGATACAGCTTTTTCTGGTTTGATGCGGTCACGTGAACATATCAAACCAGCAAACGTAATATCAGACTTGAAAACACAGCGTATCAACCTGGGTGGTAGACAGTGTTGTGGTAGGCAAATAACGGCACATAGTAGGCTAAAATTCATATCTAAGTAAGAAATGCCAATAAGCATATGACAATATAACCCTGAAAATATGAAGCGATATTTATAAGCAAATATAAGACTGATAAGATATAGCACTGAAAGTGCGTGACGATATACCGTCGATAAGACATCAATGAAAGTGCGTGACGATACACCGTAGATAAGAGATCACTGAAAGTGCGTGACGATACACCGTAGATAAGACATCAATGAAAGTGCGTGACGATACACCGTAGATAAGAGATCACTGAAAGTGAGTGACGATACACCGTAGATAAGATATCACTGAAAGTGCGTGACGATACACCGTAGATAAGAAATCAATGAAAGTGCGTGACGATATACCGTAGATAAGACATCAATGAAAGTGCGTGACGATACACCGTAGATAAGACATCACTGAAAGTGCGTGACGATACACCGTAGATAAGACATCACTGAAAGTGCGTGACGATACGCTAATCATAACACCTCATATAATATACCATTGAAAGTGCCTGACGATACACCGTAGATAAGACATCATTGAAAATGCATGACGATACGCCAAGACGATACCCGTCACCACACGTAATATAAGATACCATTTTCTTGCATGCTTTCCAATGTATGATAGAGTTTTCTCAGTGAAAGAAATCTCCACCTTCCACTGGTTTGAAAATGGTTGTGTTGTTGTGTGTTGTAGTGCAATGAGGGTCCCGACAGGGGCTGTTAAAATGAAGAAAATTTGAAACCAAATATTATATTAGCCAAAATCATTGGAAATCATAAAAGAAAAAGAAGATTTGTGTTTAGTAGTGTAAGATAGGATTTTATTTCATCGAGTGATCACCGAATTGTTTATTTCCACGAGTTGTGCTAAACACAAATATCCTCCATGCCACTAGTGACGTTATGCACATCATCACATCATCACACGTCACATAAATGTATCACTATAAGCAACCTATTTATAGACGAATCAGGATCTATGTTAGTTGCTATTCAGACAGGTCATTCAGCTCCACTGTCTGAAGAGCAATCAACATATAGCCTGATCGGATGGCACGTTCTGTCCTGTCTGATCAGGTTCTCTGCTTTTTGCAAAGTCTCTTTTATGCGACATTGGCGGTGAACGATTTAAAGATCAGGATGGTCCTAAATCGAAGTGTCATTGATTACCATGCAGCTTAATACAGACACTTGGTGAATAGTCCATTAACATCTATGATGAGCCATTATGGCATAGAGAGAAGGGGAGGGGTTAAATTTTGCATATAAAGTGGTGTACTATGTTTACAAATTGAATGTGAATGCCCGCAGTAAATACATGTTGAACTGATTTGATGTCTGTCGAACATTGTTCAAACTTTAGGCATTCCAAAAAGCTAAATGACAAATATGCTAATGGATCATTTAAGAGTGTCTGTGCATATGCAAGCAGTATGTATGTATGTATGTATGTATGTATGTATGTTCCTTTAATGTCAAACCCCCGCGGGGACTTAGACATGTTTTCCTGGACAGGCTTAGCCGACCTAAGTGGTTAACCAGTACTAAGCAATGTGTGTGAGGTGCCTTGCTCAATGACACTACATACGTGGCCTGACCGAGTATCGAACCCGGGACCGTTCGATTCCAAATCCGACGCTCTACCACTGGACCGCGGACGCCACACAATGTTCTTGATATTCCAAGCTTGAGATATTATGGAATACTATACCATTATAAACTTGACATTGCTTTTGTTTCTTAACCTTTCGCACACGAAAAGAAGTTATCTGAAGCCATCGACCAACCCAATAGGCCACGGGGTTAGGTGTGATTATAATTGCTGGTATAAGCGGGACGCTAGCATACACTGCAGTGATCGCATGTTCGATCCCCCGCTTGACCATAAATCATATTAATTATTACCTAATGCTCTATATAACTTGTAATTCGTTATTTTTGCCTGTTTCATTGCATGTTTTATCCTTTGCTCAGGTCTGGGCAACAGTTCGAACTGTTGACCGGGCAATAGTTTGAACTGTTTCATACTAGACTTTTGAACCAATCATACTCTGAGTATGCTTTCACTGTGCGCAGTAGGATGCGCAGAAGGGTGTTATGGAAGTCAAAGTAAATAATACGTCCCGAATACATTTTAGCTCTGACTGTGCTTGAAGTCATCGATATACATTATGTGAAGCCCTCCTTTCCGTTCATTAATTCCTTTCCGTATTTGATTGCATACTTACCGGGGTACCGGCTTTTAGACCAAAACCAAGCGTTTACAAATGATGATTGATTAGTCATCAGCCGACAAACTGGGAAAAACAGAAATTTATCTTGAATTATGGCCCAGGCTAGGTTTGAAGACATGACTGAGGATGAACTCAAATGTTTTATTAGAAAATAGGGACTCTCTGAGTACAAAAAACGTTTATAAAGTATTAGGTAATAAAACAGTTATTTCATGGGTGTTTGGGGAACAGTCAAAACTATTGTCCCGAGGTATCAGGGCTGACATTTCGAACTGTTGCCCTCGGCCTAATAGTCAAAACTATTGTCCCGAGGTATCAGGGCTGACATTTCGATCTGTTGCCCTCGGCCTAATGGCATGGCCTCGGGCAACAGTTCGAAATGTCAGCCCTGATACCTCGGGACAATAGTTTTGACTTCCCCAAACACCCATGAAATAACTGTATACTGTTTTTCAGATAGGACTTTAAGCCGAGGTCTCGTGTCGGTGCTTTACACCGTGTACGTAAAATAACCAGCGGAGACTCTCGAATGGGCATCTGTCTGTATCATTGCACTATCCTCCAACAATCTAAAATGACTAATCTCTTCAGGAGGCGTGGCTCATATGGGCAACGTGTAGCGACGATAAATAAACGTAAAACACACATACACTGCAATCTCGTTCTTTAAACATGAATAGGACTTAAATATATTAGGCGGACCTAGATTACGGCTGGTGTCTGGAAGTCTGGCTAGTGTACATACAGCAATGCACGGGTTTTACTGTTATATTACCTGCCAATACTGGTAACGAATTAAGGCCCAGGCAGAGTTATCGATAATCAATTAATTGTTAAGATCAATATGGTATATATAAACCCCTGTAGCACAGTTACACTAGTTTTGTATGACCTTTAGCGGTTACGAGATTAAATAAGACGTTTAACGGAATGTTTTATGACGTTTAACAGTATATGGGACGTATAGCGGAATTTGTTATGACATTTAGCGTTATTTTGACGTTTAGCGTTATTTTGATGTTTAGCGGTATTTTGACGTTTAGTGGTATTTTGACGTTGACGTTTAGCGTTATTTTGACGTTTAGCGTTATTTTGATGTTTAGTGGTATTTTGACGTTTAGTGGTATTTGGACGTTGACGTTAAGCGTTATTTTGACGTTTAGCGGTATTTTGACGTTTAGTGGTATTTGGACGTTGACGTTTAACGTTATTTGACGTTGACATTTAGCGGTATTTTGACGCTTAGCGGTATTTTGACGTTTAGTGGTATTTGGACGTTGACGTTTAACGTTATTTGACGTTGACGTTTAGCGGTATTTTGACGTTTAGTGGTATTTGGACGTTGACGTTTAACGTTATTTGACGTTGACGTTTAGCGTTATTTTGACGTTTAGCGTTATTTTGACATTTAGCGTTATTTTGACGTTTAGCGGTCTTTTGACGTTTAGCGTTATTTTGACGTGTAGCGGTCTTTTGACGTTTAGCGTTATTTTGACGTGTAGCGGTCTTTTGACGTTTAACGTTATTTGACGTTGACGTTTAGCGTTATTTTGACGTTAGCGTTATTTTGACGTTTAGCGTTATTTTGACGTGTAGCGGTCTTTTGACGTTTAACGGAGATTTGACATAAAGTTATGTTATACAATTAAAATGTCACAGCCTTAAAATATAAACTGCAAAATATTATAGCCAGTTAGATCAGTTACACGTGAGTGTATCATGTAGCACGAGGAAAGCAATCATAAGTAGTATATATACTGTTCCTTTCATGTAGCACGAGGAAAGCAATAAGTAGTATATATACTGTTCCTTTCATGTAGCACGAGGAAAGCAGATAAGTAGTATATATACTGCTCCTTTCATGTAGCACGAGGAAAGCAATCATAAGTAGTATATATACTGCTCCTTTCATGTAGCACGAGGAAAGCAATCATAAGTAGTATATATACTGTTCCTTTCATGTAGCACGAGGAAAGCAATCATAAGTAGTATATATACTGTTCCTTTCATGTAGCACGAGGAAAGCAGATAAGTAGTATATATACTGTTCCTTTCATGTAGCACGAGGAAAGCAGATAAGTAGTATATATACTGCTCCTTTCATGTAGCACGAGGAAAGCAATCATAAGTAGTATATATACTGTTCCTTTCATGTAGCACGAGGAAAGCAATCATAAGTAGTATATATACTGTTCCTTTCATGTAGCACGAGGAAAGCAATAAGTAGTATATATACTGCTCCTTTCATGTAGCACGAGGAAAGCAATCATAAGTAGTATATATACTGCTCCTTTCATGTAGCACGAGGAAAGCAATCATAAGTAGTATATATACTGCTCCTTTCATGTAGCACGAGGAAAGCAATCATAAGTAGTATATATACTGCTCCTTTCATGTAGCACGAGGAAAGCAATCATAAGTAGTATATATACTGCTCCTTTCATGTAGCACGAGGAAAGCAGATAAGTAGTATATATACTGCTCCTTTCATGTAGCACGAGGAAAGCAATCATAAGTAGTATATATACTGCTCCTTTCATGTAGCACGAGGAAAGCAATCATAAGTAGTATATATACTGCTCCTTTCATGTAGCACGAGGAAAGCACATAAGTAGTATATATACTGCTCCTTTCATGTAGCACGAGGAAAGCAATCATAAGTAGTATATATACTGCTCCTTTCATGTAGCACGAGGAAAGCAATCATAAGTAGTATATATACTGCTCCTTTCATGTAGCACGAGGAAAGCAATCATAAGTAGTATATATACTGCTCCTTTCATGTAGCACGAGGAAAGCAATCATAAGTAGTATATATACTGCTCCTTTCATGTAGCACGAGGAAAGCAATCATAAGTAGTATATATACTGCTCCTTTCATGTAGCACGAGGAAAGCAATCATAAGTAGTATATATACTGCTCCTTTCATGTAGCACGAGGAAAGCAATCATAAGTAGTATATATACTGTTCCTTTCATGTAGCACGAGGAAAGCACATAAGTAGTATATATACTGCTCCTTTCATGTAGCACGAGGAAAGCAATCATAAGTAGTATATATACTGCTCCTTTCATGTAGCACGAGGAAAGCAATCATAAGTAGTATATATACTGTTCCTTTCATGTAGCACGAGGAAAGCAGATAAGTAGTATATATACTGCTCCTTTCATGTAGCACGAGGAAAGCAATCATAGTATATATATACCTCCTTTCATGTAGCACGAGGAAAGCAATCATAAGTAGTATATATACTGCTCCTTTCATGTAGCACGAGGAAAGCAGATAAGTAGTATATATACTGTTCCTTTCATGTAGCACGAGGAAAGCAGATAAGTAGTATATATACTGTTCCTTTCATGTAGCACGAGGAAAGCAGATAAGTAGTATATATACTGCTCCTTTCATGTAGCACGAGGAAAGCAATCATAAGTAGTATATATACTGCTCCTTTCATGTAGCACGAGGAAAGCAGATAAGTAGTATATATACTGTTCCTTTCATGTAGCACGAGGAAAGCAGATAAGTAGTATATATACTGTTCCTTTCATGTAGCACGAGGAAAGCAATCATAAGTAGTATATATACTGCTCCTTTCATGTAGCACGAGGAAAGCAGATAAGTAGTATATATACTGCTCCTTTCATGTAGCACGAGGAAAGCAATCATAAGTAGTATATATACTGCTCCTTTCATGTAGCACGAGGAAAGCAGATAAGTAGTATATATACTGCTCCTTTCATGTAGCACGAGGAAAGCAATCATAAGTAGTATATATACTGCTCCTTTCATGTAGCACGAGGAAAGCAGATAAGTAGTATATATACTGCTCCTTTCATGTAGCACGAGGAAAGCAATCATAAGTAGTATATATACTGCTCCTTTCATGTAGCACGAGGAAAGCAGATAAGTAGTATATATACTGCTCCTTTCATGTAGCACGAGGAAAGCAATCATAAGTAGTATATATACTGTTCCTTTCATGTAGCACGAGGAAAGCAGATAAGTAGTATATATACTGCTCCTTTCATGTAGCACGAGGAAAGCAATCATAAGTAGTATATATACTGCTCCTTTCATGTAGCACGAGGAAAGCAGATAAGTAGTATATATACTGCTCCTTTCATGTAGCACGAGGAAAGCAATCATAAGTAGTATATATACTGTTCCTTTCATGTAGCACGAGGAAAGCAATCATAAGTAGTATATATACTGCTCCTTTCATGTAGCACGAGGAAAGCAATCATAAGTAGTATATATACTGTTCCTTTCATGTAGCACGAGGAAAGCAGATAAGTAGTATATATACTGCTCCTTTCATGTAGCACGAGGAAAGCAGATAAGTAGTATATATACTGTTCCTTTCATGTAGCACGAGGAAAGCAGATAAGTAGTATATATACTGCTCCTTTCATGTAGCACGAGGAAAGCAGATAAGTAGTATATATACTGCTCCTTTCATGTAGCACGAGGAAAGCAGATAAGTAGTATATATACTGCTCCTTTCATGTAGCACGAGGAAAGCAGATAAGTAGTATATATACTGTTCCTTTCATGTAGCACGAGGAAAGCAGATAAGTAGTATATATACTGTTCCTTTCATGTAGCACGAGGAAAGCAGATAAGTAGTATATATACTGTTCCTTTCATGTAGCACGAGGAAAGCAGATAAGTAGTATATATACTGTTCCTTTCATGTAGCACGAGGAAAGCAATCATAAGTAGTATATATACTGCTCCTTTCATGTAGCACGAGGAAAGCAGATAAGTAGTATATATACTGCTCCTTTCATGTAGCACGAGGAAAGCAATCATAAGTAGTATATATACTGCTCCTTTCATGTAGCACGAGGAAAGCAGATAAGTAGTATATATACTGTTCCTTTCATGTAGCACGAGGAAAGCAGATAAGTAGTATATATACTGTTCCTTTCATGTAGCACGAGGAAAGCAGATAAGTAGTATATATACTGTTCCTTTCATGTAGCACGAGGAAAGCAATATAGTATATATACTGTTCCTTTCATGTAGCACGAGGAAAGCAATCATAAGTAGTATATATACTGTTCCTTTCATGTAGCACGAGGAAAGAATAAGTAGTATATATACTCCTTTCATGTAGCACGAGGAAAGCAATAATAGTATATATACTGTCCTTCTGTAGCACGAGGAAAGCATAAGTATATAATACTGTCCTTTCATTAGCACGAGGAAAGCAATAATAGTATATATCAGATAAGTAGTATATATACTGTCCTTCATGTAGCACGAGGAAAGCATAAGTAGTATATATACTGTTCCTTTCATGTAGCACGAGGAAAGCAGATAAGTAGTATATATACTGTTCCTTTCATGTAGCACGAGGAAAGCATATATACTGTTCCTTTCATGTAGCACGAGGAAAGCAGATAAGTAGTATATATACTGTTCCTTTCATGTAGCACGAGGAAAGCAGATAAGTAGTATATATACTGTTCCTTTCATGTAGCACGAGGAAAGCAGATAAGTAGTATATATACTGTTCCTTTCATGTAGCACGAGGAAAGCAGATAAGTAGTATATATACTGTTCCTTTCATGTAGCACGAGGAAAGCAATCATAAGTAGTATATATACTGTTCCTTTCATGTAGCACGAGGAAAGCAGATAAGTAGTATATATACTGTTCCTTTCATGTAGCACGAGGAAAGCAGATAAGTAGTATATATACTGTTCCTTTCATGTAGCACGAGGAAAGCAGATAAGTAGTATATATACTGTTCCTTTCATGTAGCACGAGGAAAGCAATCATAAGTAGTATATATACTGCTCCTTTCATGTAGCACGAGGAAAGCAATCATAAGTAGTATATATACTGTTCCTTTCATGTAGCACGAGGAAAGCAATCATAAGTAGTATATATACTGTTCCTTTCATGTAGCACGAGGAAAGCAATCATAAGTAGTATATATACTGTTCCTTTCATGTAGCACGAGGAAAGCAATCATAAGTAGTATATATACTGCTCCTTTCATTCGCTTACATCCTTTTAAGAAAACTAGCGCAGTATATTATCTACTCTGCTTTGCACTCAAGTTCTATGTCTTTTATGACATGTTGCGCTCGTTCAGATTTATTAAATTTGATAAAGAATGCCATATATGGATTCTCGTACAGTTTGTCGCACCAGGTCCGACTCCATAGACCTCCTACATTGATCCGTGGGTATTATTGAGTCGTGGAGTAGTGTGTTATGTATTATTGCTATACGAGTGCACAGCAGTAGTGTTGGTTCGAAACTTGGCCTATGTAATTTATACAAATTTATTTTAGCTCGATTGTGAAACAAGTTCTTACAACTTATATTTATCACTCTCGAGACCTCATTCCTGATGGAATCCATCGCCATGAGGGAGAGAGAAGAGGCAAAGTGGAATATAAATGCCTTGTCTAGGGGCACATCCGTAACGATTGGCCTGCGTTTTTGTTAAACATGTTTATTTATCATCGCCCCCTTGTTAGTCGGGGCGAAGCCTCCAGAAGTATATTAGTTCTTTCATGTGTTGGAGGATAGTGCACGATGCAGAATACGCTTCATAAAAAACAACCTGGTTTTTTTTACATTCCCGGTGTATAGCACCGATACATGAAACCTTTGGATTCGCAGTCCAACTTGTTAACCATTGGACCGCCACTGACCCGTCTATCGACGCCTCCTGAAGAGATTAGTCATTTTAAATATTTGGAGGATAGTGCAATGATACAGACAGACCCATTCCAGAGTCTCCTCTGGTTCTTTACGTGCACGGTGTAAGCACCGACACGAGACCTCGGTTTAACGTCCCATCTGAAAGACTGTTAATTTTATTAGGGTCAGACGGGTGATCGAACCTGCGATCCCTGGATTACCAGTCCAACGTTTTACCACTGGACTACAGATCCGTCTGTACAATAGCTGTGAGCGCATCTTGTCACTAATACGTCTGGAGCATGCGCAGTCAAACAACCTCTGCATGGAACAAGACCGGTAAGTAAATGCAACAGCCGTGGATCAAGATGTCCTACTGGCACAAACACGACACATGACCATGACACATGCCTAATATTATGTATAATCATATGGGGAGAATAGGATAATACGCATTAATCCTTTCTCATACATTAATGTAACACGAAGATATCACGTGTGGTGCAGGGTGTTTCAGGAATGTGTAATGTTAATGATTTTCTTTTCATATTACCAACGTAACGCCCATCATGCTTATGAACAGAAACACTTCCTTATTAAATATTCGTTTAAAAATTATGAAAACGTATCACATAAAGCTGCCGATCAGCATTACGGAAGTTTGGAAATATAATTGTTTTTATTATTAACTATCTGATAACATAACGAGACCACGTCATGCTATTAGTTGAAGTAATATTACCGCTATAACCAGAGCTATGTTGGTGCGCCAAACAACCTCGAGCAAGCACAAGTATAGGAGTCATACATATATATGATTACTATGAACAGTATCTGACACGGAGGCACGGAGGCACGAATACGATCATGTTGCGTAAGGTCAGGTTTGAGTAATTTGATATTACAGGTGAACACAAGTCGTTAAAATAACGCAGTGGTTAGCACGCTCGCTTCTCACAAATGCAACCCGGGTTCGATCCTCGGACCGGGAAGTATGTGATGTGGTACGGTGGTCGCCAGATCGGACAGGTGGGTTTTCTCCGGGTACTCCGGTTTCCTCTCATACGAACGACCACAACTACGCCGTCATCCGCGCCAACGAGAGTTACTAATATAAGTGTGTTACAGCTTGTTTCGCAATCGTTGTAAAATAAATAAAATGTATAGAAAAAAAATAAAAATAACTCAAACATGCAACCACTAAATTATTTTGGGTGTATCTGAAAGCGTACTTGAAGGCCTTTCGGTGTACAGATCCGTCTAATAATGTGTGTGCACTTGGCTTGGTTAGAGGGAGAATGTTTTTTATACTTATATAAATCGATGGAACCAAAATATAGGCAAATTTGGTATCAAAATGTGCAAAAATGTATTGGCTACACGATGTTTTAATTTTAATTGAAATTTGAGAATAATTATCAGAACATTGTTTTACGTGTGAATATAAATATAAAATGTTCCCTCTAACCAAGTGCACACTTTCTTTTTCGTGTGAGTATATATATATATATAATATATTGCTAAACTCGGATGATAAAACATGCGTACGTCTTCTAAACTTCCTTCTCTTATATCAATGTATTTTTTTTTTTTATCAATTTAGTATGACCTTAAGTTAGCCTTCGTATCCGATGAAGTATATTCAGACAAACAAAAATACGAAATCATCCGATAGTTCTCCGCAGCTCAATATCTACATCGCTATTGCATTAAAAATATTCCTTCGATGAACGTATGTGCCCTGATTGCATACATTTTCGTATGAGGGTTTCCAACTAATGATATGCAGCTGACATGCGCACTCAAAGTTACGGGCATGCGCATTTGCTTTATTAGGCAGATTTCGTCGCATGAAAAGGCGTGTCTTACAGTTTACCCTGTTCCACGGATGCTCTATTTACCTGTTCCGGCACACGGTTAGTTGCAAATCTGTACTAAAACATTATAAATGCAAAGTATGCTATATTTTCTTTGTGTCATTGAAATGAATAAAATTAATAATGTAAACATAAGTAATGAATAATGAATCGCGAGTTACTAGTTTCCATCGGGGTATGAACTACACTGGCCGAAGTTAGCGCGGATGCCTTCGGCCTCCACACACATAGTTGCTGTTACACATGACCGTACAGTCATAACTATCTCGTTGCTCCTTAAATGATAGTTTACTACCCGACCGACCGACCGACCGACCGACCGACCGACCGACCGACCGACCGACCGACCGACCGACCGACCGACCGACCGACCGACCGACCGACCGACCGACCGACCGACCGACCGACCCGACCGACCGACCGACCGACCGACCGACCGACCGACCGACCGACCGACCGACCGACCGACCGACCGATCGACAGACAGACAGACAGACAGACAGACAGACAGACAGACAGACAGACAGAGCCAAATCAATAACCCCCGTTTCCATGGCCTAGTGTTTAAGGCGTCCGCCTACGGAGCGTGAGGTCACCTCGTCTGGGGTTCAATCTGATATGACCGGTTGGTAAGCCGCCGGCTCGTTAAATAATGGTTACCTGGTGCCTGGCATACAAGCATAGGATTCGGGAAGTACTGATGTTCATAAAAAAAGGTGTCTCATAAGTCAGTAATGGCTTGCCCTTTAAATAGGTGTGACACTATAATAAACAAACATACCCTTTTATATAAACAAGACAGAAACATGTTTCTATTGTAATAGTATACCTAATTGGCAGACGATATTCATAAACACATACTGCAGAATCAATATCTCGTTCGTCAGCAGTATTGGAGTCAAGCGCTATTGTATACACGTATTTCCAAGGAAACGGAAATGTACAACTTTAATATGCAGATGACATTTACCATATTTAAGGTGGCTGCCAAACCATTTGCTATATAGTCACACTAACCGGAAATATTGGCGTTATGCCAAATAAAACTAGCAATGTCGCATATCAACAGATTCGTATTAGAACGTAGATTGAAATATCGTAACGACTACGACACACAAGTCGTACGATATGCAGTTGTAGCCCAAATGCATGTAATAAATGCAGACGGATACGTAGTCCAGTGGGTAACACGTTGGAATGGTAACAGAGATCGCAGGTTCAATCACCCGTCTGACCCTAATAAAATTAACAGTCTTTCAGATGGAACTTTTACCCGGGGTCTCGTGTCGGTGCTTTACATCGTGCACGTAACAGAACCAGAGAAGACTCTGGAATGGGTATCTGTATGTATCATTGCACTATTCTCCTAAAACTAAAATGACTAATCTCTTCAATATGAGCGACACCTCCTGAAGAGATTAGTTATTTTAGATTTTTGGAGGATAGTGCAATGATACAAACAGACCAATTTCAGAGTATCCTCTGGTTCTTTTACGTGCATGGTGTAAAGCACCGAAAAGAGACCTGGGTTTAAAGTCCTATCTGAAAGACTGCTATGTGTGTTAGGGTAAGACTGGGGTGGTCGAACCTGCGATGTCTGGATTCCCAGTCCAACGAGCAGCTCTGCGTTGCACCATTTATACTTCGTTGATAGTGTACTGGGTGTAGCGGTTCCACACTGGGTAGCACATTCGACTTTAGGTCTTACTAACACCTTACAGGTGAATAATGTCAATGTCTTCTTCTTGGAATGTGTCTTCCTTGTCTGCGAGTTATATTGTATAGTTGAAGTACTACAGAGCGTGCTACTTCTCACATAATTGATAGAGTCGACACAATCAAAGTGTGTGTTTTACGTTTATTTATCGTCGCTAACGGTTGCCCATATGAGCGGCGCCCCCTGAATATATTAGTCATTTATAGATTGTTGGAGGATAGTGCAATGATACAGAGAGAGAGAGAGAGAGAGAGAGAGAGAGAGAGAGAGAGAGAGAGAGAGAGAGAGAGAGAGAGAGAGAGAGACCCATTCCAGTCTCCTCTTGTTCTTTTACGTACACGGTGTACAGCGCCAACACGAGACCTCGGTTTTAAAGTCCCACCTGAAAGACCGTTAAGTTTATTAGGGTCAGACGGACACACAATCAAAGCAAGCTTAGATACGACGTGAGTTGTTGCCAATATACCGTTATCTAGCATATTTTGAAACATTGTTATGGCCGTTTAGTGGACATTGTGTCAAGTGTTATCGCTATTTATGATATTGAACATGTCGTTACATTGATAAATATACACTGACACCATATAAATACTCTGCACTTTTATATTGAGCGTTAAATCACAGACGGATCTGTAGTCCAGCGGTAATGCGCTGGACTGGTAATCCAGGGATCGCAGATTCGATCCCCCGTCTGACCCTAATAAAATTAACAGTCTTTCAGATGGGACGTTAAACCGAGGTCTCGTGTCGGTGCTTTACACCGTGCACGTAAAACAACCAGAGAGACTCTGGAATGGGTCTCTGTCTGTATCATTGCACTATCCTCCAAAATCTAAAATGCTAATCTCTTCAGGAGGCGTCACTCATATGGGCAACCGGTAGCGACGATAACTAAACGTACAACACACAATTGAGCGTTACTGTTTCATTACAATTTTAGAATTATGGATTTTATTATCATGAGTGAAGAAAATAATCCTTCACACATTACACCAATTTACCCAATATTAGGCACATTTTGATACCAAATTTGCCTATATTTCTTTTCTAAAAGGATATAAATTTTACCTCTACGACAAGAGCACAGTTTCTTTTTGGTGTCAGTATAGATTAGTAAAGTTTAATCAGATAAAGGTGACATACTTATCTGATTTTGAGCCCACGTTTTATTTTCCGTTTCGAGAGATAATCCACAAGCACAATATTGTACGCCGTATTTCGTAAAACTGGTTCAATAGTAACTTCCGCCATCCATGCGAAACAAGCTTTACCAACTTATATTAATCACTCTCGTTGGCGCCGATGACAGCGTAAATGCGGTCATTCGTGTGGGAGGAAACCGGAGTACCCGGAGAAAAACTCACCTGTCCGATCTGGCCACCACCGTACCGTCTCACATACTTCCCGGTCCGAGGATCGAACCCGGGCTACATTGGTGAGAAGCGAGCGCGCTAACCACTGCCCTAATTGGACAGACATGCAACGTTTAAAGCGACATTACATCGCAAAAAGCAAAAACATGCATTTATGTCACGTATGAATGCATTGCTAATACATATTCTTCTGAAATAATTCGAAAACTAATATTGAATCAATAAACAGCCGTTTTGGTCCACAAACTTTCACAAGTGAAAGTAGGATTTCATATAACGGTCAAATACATGTACGCTCCTGAATTGATGTTTGTCATCATTGTAGTCTATGCCAAACGCGAGATACTGTCGTTTAGAGATACTTTAAATCAGATTAGTGTAAAAATAAATAGTCATAGGCACACATGTGAGATATAGTAATGATAAATATGTACCACACTCATGGCGATGGATTCCATCAGGAATGAGGTCTCGAGAGTGATTAATATAAGTTGAAAGAATGTTACATTATGCTATTTGATGTTTTAATGTGCTGAGGGCCTCATGGTAGGTTGACTTTATTGTTCAAATACGTTATGTCGTTAAATAAAGTTATTATTATTATTATTATTATGACGCGTTACAAGAGTTTATGATAACCATTCCTTATACAGACATGGGAGGGGTGTACATTATACCTGTACTTCAGCATGATTTACGGCATGTATATTGGAATGTACTACAAGTGTCCAGACTAGCCCAGGGGCACTGATATAAACATGGATTACATTGAGTGTATCTCTACATCTCGTGTTATTCAGGTGCCGATAAGTGCTTTGAAATGTAATATCTGCGTACGTTAGTACGAAACAATGTGTGTGTGTGTGTGTTTTACGTTATGTATCGTCGCTACCGGTTGCGCTATTGGTTGCCCATATGAGCGACGCCGCCTGAAGAGATTAGTCATTTTAGAGTTTTGGAGGATAGTGCAATGATACAGACAGAAACCCATTCCAGAGTCTCCTCTGGTTCTTTTACGTGCACGATGTAAAGCACCGACACGAGACCTCGGTTTAATGTCCCATCTGAAAGTCTGTTAATTTTATTAGGGTCAGACGGGGGATCGAACCTGCGATCCATGGATTACCAGTCCAGTGTGTTACCACTGGACTACATATCCGTATGTACGAAACAATGTCCGCTTCCGTTGACGAGTGATTAAGGTCACTGACTTGTATACCACTGTAACCTACCATCACGGATGTTGAGTCCCGCTCAGACCCTGTCTCTTTATATGAAAACGTTGGCAGTTTATTACGCAGGTTGGTGCACCATGTACGGATTAACTGCTGGAGACTGCCTCTCAATGAATCTCAATACCGTGACCATTATCCTGCTAACATGTTTTGACGATTGATTTGACTTCCATGGACTTTTTATAAAAATATTTGAAACCAGGCACCTGGAAAAAATGCAGGCATTTTGTGCTAGGGGGCCAAATCCAAAATGGCCGCCGGCCGCATCTTGAAAAATTAACTTTTGAACCAGAGCACATAGAATCAAGTATAAATACATCTTTGCCACTACATCAACCACGAGGATTCCGATTCTGACATCAGTTTGATGCTAAAACATCATTTTGACAAAATATCCAAGATGGCCGCCAGCACCATCTTGAAAAATTAACTTTTGAACTAGTGCTCCTAGAATCAAGTATAAATACACGTTTTCCACTAAATCAACCACGTGGATTCCGATTCTGACATCTCTTTTACGTTTTAACATAATGTTGACCCAGATCTCCAAGATGGCTGCCAGATCCTGGAGCGAAAACATAAGTTTGGTGCCTCACCTGATACGGCTGATAGTATGCATTAATATATTATTCTGGCTTAATTAATGCCATTGAGGACGGTGACTGATCGCTTAATGTTCAAAAGCACATCGCTATGTCATCTTTTTAATGTCACAGAAGCGAGATACTCAGACCATCTAGCTTAAAAGGAACAAGAACACAGCAACCATGTGAGCTTACATAACATAGCAAGGTATATTACCATGTATATAGCGACGTTAAATAAACTTAAATAACAAACCAACAACAAAAACCCAATACGTATGCATGTCATGTTCACATCTGTCTTGAATTTCGTTTCGGCAAGTTATTGTACGCATAGGTCAGCGCATGGGCTACCTTGGGAATTATTTGTTTATGACTGTATTGTGATTTAGCTATCGAGCTTTGAAGATATCAAAACATACCCAAAAATCAAATAACGGTTACACATATGAGCGACGCCTCCTGAAGATATTAGTCATTTTAGATTTTGGAGGATAGTGCAATGATACAGACAGAGACCCATTCCAGAGTCTCCTCTGGTTCTTTTACGTGCACGAAAAAACGAGTATGTATATATTGCAATACAGGCATGATAGAAAGTGAATATCATTTTCTTCTTCCGAAAATTAGAGATCTTAGACAGAAATATATAAAACGGCATTACTATACATGGCCAACTATTAATAAATTCACTAATTAGATGTCAGAAAAATCAAATACTATTGGTAGAAATTTAGCAAAATACATATATTTCGCAAATGTATATAGAAACTAAAATTAGTATAAGCAGAGACTATATTAACATCTTGCTCTTTTGTAAATCCATGTCGTTGCCTACGTGTATACATGTACTTGCTATAGACATTGCATGAATGTTTAATGCAATAAAGGTATTGTTGTTGTTGTTATTGTTGTTGTTGTTGTATAATAATATGATGGTTCCTAAATCGTGCATGAAACACATGTATACATGTAGCAGCATGTCCGCCTCCGTGGTACAGTGGTTACGGTCGCTGGCTTGCATACCACTGTAGCTTATCATCGCTGATGGTCACAGGTTTGAGCCTCGCTCAGGCCGTGTCTCGTTGCTATGATAAAGTTTGGCAGCTTCTCAAGGAGGTTGGTGCAACAAGTACTGGTTAATCGCTGGAAGGTAAACTGCCAGCCGTCGATATAGCCCATATATAAAAATGGCGCTGGTGCAGACGTAAGACCAGAACAAACAAACGGATCTGTAGTCCAGTGGTTCGATCCCCCGTCTGACCCTAATAAAATTAACAGTCTTTCAGATGGGACGTTAAACCGAGGTCTCGTGTCGGTGCTTTACACCGTGCCCGTAAAAGAACCAGAGGAGACTCTGTAATGGGTCTCTGTCTGTATCATTGCACTATCCTCCAAAAATCTAAAATGACTAATTTCTTCAGGAGGCGTCGCTCATATGGGCAACCGGTAGCGACGATAAATAAACGTAAAACACACACGTAAAACTAGAACAAATAAACAATACATGTAGCATAGTATTGGTATTATATTATAGTTTCACGTATATCCGAGTGGATATGATATATCCTGCATGTAGTCACATCATGTCATCAGTTTAATGTGTCAATAAGACGATACTATTTGGTTTTTGTATAATATTATGTTATTACGTTAATACTATTTTATTGCACCCCCCCCCCCATACATTACACTACAAGTATACGCACAGTGAAATACGTGGAAAACAATTTGAAATTAAATTTGGATTTATTATTATTGCTGTATACGATTTAATCTGGGGGGAAAAGCAAATGGGTTGTGCTACAAGTTATGACAACACTATTTACAGCCCACCTTATATGTTATTCCAGGGGTGTACAAAGGCTTTGATATTGGGGCGTCCATATTATTGCTTCAAAGTAAATTTTTTAATAATAACAACAACTTAAAAAAACAACTTAAGTACATGTTTTGTCATAGTTATTCTAGAGATACACCAGGACGGGGGCTTCTAGAGATACACCAGACGGGGGGCTTCACGGGGGCTTCACGGGGGGCTTCAAGGGGGCTTCTAGAGATACACCAGACGGGAGCTTCTAGAGATACACCAGACGGGGGCTTCTAGAGATACACCAGACGGGGGCTTTAGAGATACACCAGACGGGGGCTTCTAGAGATACACCAGGGGGGCTTCTAGAGATACACCAGACGGGGGCTTCTAGAGATACACCAGACGGGGGCTTCTAGAGATACCAGACGGGGGCTTCTAGAGATACACAGACGGGGGCTTCTAGAGATACACCAGACGGGGGCTTCTAGAGATACACCAGACGGGGCTTCTAGAGATACACCAGACGGGGGCTTCTAGAGATACACCAGACGGGGGCTTCTAGAGATACACCAGACGGGGGCTTCTAGAGATACACCAGACGGGGGCTTCTAGAGATACACAGACGGGGGCTTCTAGAGATACACCAGAGGGGGCTTCTAGAGATACACCAGACGGGGCTTCTAGAGATACACCAGACGGGGCTTCTAGAGATACACCAGACGGGGGCTTCTAGAGATACACCAGACGGGGGCTTCTAGAGATACACCAGACGGGGGCTCTAGAGATACACCAGACGGGGGCTTCTAGAGATACACCAGACGGGGGCTTCTAGAGATACACCAGACGGGGGCTTCTAGAGATACACCAGACGGGGGCTTCTAGAGATACACCAGACGGGGGCTTCACGGGGGAGATACACCAGACGGGGGCTTCTAGAGATACACCAGACGGGGGCTTCTAGAGATACACCAGACGGGGCTTCTAGAGATACACCAGACGGGGGCTTCTAGAGATACACCAGACGGGGGCTTCTAGAGATACACCAGACGGGGGCTTCTAGAGATACACCAGACGGGGGCTTCTAGAGATACACCAGACGGGGGCTTCTAGAGATACACCAGACGGGGGCTTCTAGAGATACACCAGACGGGGGCTTCTAGAGATACACCAGACGGGGGGCTCTAGAGATACACCAGACGGGGGCTTCTAGAGATACACAGACGGGGGCTTCTAGAGATACACCAGACGGGGGCTTCTAGAGATACACCAGACGGGGGCTTCTAGAGATACACCAGACGGGGGCTTCTAGAGATACACCAGACGGGGGCTTCTAGAGATACACCAGACGGGGGCTTCTAGAGATACACCAACGGGGGCTTCTAGAGATACACCAGACGGGGGCTTCTAGAGATACACCAGACGGGGGCTTCTAGAGATACACCAGACGGGGGCTTCTAGAGATACACCAGACGGGGGCTTCTAGAGATACACCAGACGGGGCTTCTAGAGATACACCAGACGGGGGCTTCTAGAGATACACCAGACGGGGGCTTCTAGAGATACACCAGACGGGGGCTTCTAGAGATACACCAGACGGGGCTTCTAGAGATACACCAGACGGGGCTTCTAGAGATACACCAGACGGGGGCTTCTAGAGATACACCCAGACGGGGCTTCACGGGGGAGATACACCAGACGGGGGCTTCTAGAGACACCAGACGGGGGCTTCTAGAGATACACCAGACGGGGGCTTCACGGGGGAGATACACCAGACGGGGGCTTCACGGGGAGATACACCAGACGGGGGCTTCTAGAGATACACCAGACGGGGGCTTCACGGGGGAGATACGCCAGAGGGGGCTTCACGGGGGAGATACACCAGACGGGGCTTCTAGAGATACACCAGGGGCTTCAAGGGGGAGATACCAGACGGGGGCTTCACGGGGGAGATACACCAGACGGGGGCTTCTAGAGATACACCAGGGGGCTTCACGGGGAGATACACCAGACGGGGCTTCACGGGGGAGATACAAGACGGGGCTTCTAGAGATACACAGGGGGCTTCACGGGGGAGATACACCAGACGGGGGTTCTAGAGATACACCAGGGGGCTTCACGGGGGAGATACACCAGACGGGGGCTTCTAGAGATACACCAGACGGGGGCTTCTAGAGATACACCAGACGGGGGCTTCTAGAGATACACCAGACGGGGGCTTCTAGAGATACACCAGACGGGGGCTTCTAGAGATACACCAGACGGGGCTTCTAGAGATACACCAGACGGGGGCTTCTATAGATACACCAGACGGGGGCTTCTATAGATACACCAGACGGGGGCTTCTAGAGATACACCAGACGGGGGCTTCTAGAGATACACAGACGGGGGCTTCTAGAGATACACCAGACGGGGGCTTCTAGAGATACACCAGACGGGGCTTCTAGAGATACACCAGACGGGGGCTTCTAGAGATACACCAGACGGGGGTTCTAGAGATACACCAGACGGGGGCTTCTAGAGATACACCAGACGGGGGCTTCTAGAGATACACCAGACGGGGGCTTCTAGAGATACACCAGACGGGGGCTTCTAGAGATACACCAGACGGGGGCTTCTAGAGATACACCAGACGGGGGCTTCTAGAGATACACCAGACGGGGGCTTCTAGAGATACACCAGACGGGGGCTTCTAGAGATACACCAGACGGGGGCTTCTAGAGATACACCAGACGGGGGCTTCTAGAGATACACCAGACGGGGGCTTCTAGAGATACACCAGACGGGAGCTTCTAGAGATACACAGACGGGGGCTTCTAGAGATACACCAGACGGGGCTTCTATAGATACACCAGACGGGGGCTTCTAGAGATACACCAGACGGGGGCTCTAGAGATACACCAGAGGGGGCTTCTAGAGATACACCAGACGGGGGTTCTAGAGACACCAGACGGGGGCTTCTAGAGATACACCAGACGGGGGCTTCTAGAGATACACCAGACGGGGGCTTCTAGAGATACACCAGACGGGGGCTTCTAGAGATACACCAGACGGGGCTTCTAGAGATACACCAGACGGGGGCTTCTAGAGATACACAGACGGGGCTTCTAGAGATACACCAGACGGGGGCTTCTAGAGATACACAGACGGGGGCTTCTAGAGATACACCAGACGGGGGCTTCTAGAGATACACCAGACGGGGGCTTCTAGAGATACACCAGACGGGGGCTTCTAGAGATACACCAGACGGGGGCTTCTAGAGATACACCAGACGGGGGCTTCTAGAGATACACCAGACGACCCAATAATTGATATTGGGGAACATGGTCGGAGTACTCGTGACTGTGTGTTTTACGTTTATTTATCGTCGCTACCGGTTGCCCATATGAGCGACGCCTCCTGAAGAGATCAGTCATCTTAGATTTTGGAGGATAGTGCAATGATACAGACAGAGACCCATTCCAGAGCCTCCTCTGGTTCTTTTACGTGCATGGTGTAAAGCACCGACATGAGACCTCGGTTTAACGTCCCACCTGAAAGACTGTTAATCTTATTAGGGTCAGACGGGGGATCGAACCTGCGATCCCTGAATTACCAGTCCAGCGTGTTACCACTGGACTACAGATCCGTCTGTTAATAAGCCTATGTGTATTTAATACTCTTGCACTTATGTTACGCTCTCCAGAAATGGAGGCGATAAAAGCGACTATATTATCAGTTTAACACAACTAATAATTCTGCATGGGTAACATCATAAAGTGTATATAAAAATGTGTTGTAAAGTTGAAACAGGAAGAAATGAACATAGCAGGCCATGTACATGTCACAAACAATTAAATGATCGTGTTACACGCTATTTTAAATTCTTTTTATGCGTGCGTTTCCTTAAATAGAAAACAGAAAATATAATTCATAAATATTATGCAAAATTAATTATCATTTTGTTAGCTTTAGCAAACCACTACAGAGCTAGTGCTTTACTTTGTACATTCTACATCCGTTATGTCGAATTCCATCAGACCAAACAAAATACTTACTTACCGAAGTTTGACATAACTGATATTGATCATATTTCCCAAGCTGATGTTTCTCAAAGATCACAAACCTTACGTGTGTTTCATAATAAATTATCTTCCAAGTTGTCACTGTCTGTTGAAAATTTGACTTAACGAAATTTGACATAAACAGAGTCAGCTATGTTGAGCCCTATATGTCACATAAACGAATTCCTCACACGTTTGAAAAATGTGTGAAGAATACGTGCGAATTCGTCACACATGGTGAAGAATACGTACGAATATATCACATAAATGGAACGAATTTGTCACACATTTGTGACGTTTACGTTTGGCATCACTACCCCTATTGAAATAAAAACGCATTTGTCACATGCTACACAAACTGGAAATAAATGTTACAAATATTGTCCAGACGTAAATGTCACACGAACGTTTGAATCGGCGATAAAATCAAACAGAATAATTTGGTGTGTACGGTGTTCCGTTGAGGCCATCGTAATATCGTTATCGAGCCGATATTACGATACTCGATGGTACGATAACGATACTCGATGCTACGATGGTGATAGTCGATGGTACGGTGACGATAGTCGATGCTACGATGACGAAACTCGATGCTACGATGACGATAATACGATATAATATCCTCATCAGTCCCAGTATGGGTGACCAGTGTAGATCCAGATCAGTCCCAGTATTGGTGAATAGTGTAGATCCTGATCAGGCCTAGTGTGGTAGACCAGTGTAGATCCTATTAAGTCCCAATATTGTTGACCAGTGTAGAATCTGATCAGTCCCAGTATGCGTGACCAGTGTATATCCTGATCAGTCCCCGTATTGGTGACCAGTGTAGATCCTGATAAGTCCCAGTATGGGTGACCAGTGTAGATCCTGAGCAGTCCCAGTATTGGTGAATAGTGTAGATCCTGATCAGGCCTAGTGTGGTAGACCAGTGTAGATCCTATTAAGTCCCAATATTGTTGACCAGTGTAGAATCTGATCAGTCCCAGTATGCGTGACCAGTGTATATCCTGATCAGTCCCCGTATTGGTGACCAGTGTAGATCCTGATAAGTCCCAGTATGGGTGACCAGTGTAGATCCTGAGCAGTCCCAGTATTGGTGAATAGTGTAGATCCTGATCAGGCCTAGTGTGGTAGACCAGTGTAGATCCTATTAAGTCCCAATATTGTTGACCAGTGTAGAATCTGATCAGTCCCAGTATGCGTGACCAGTGTATATCCTGATCAGTCCCCGTATTGGTGACCAGTGTAGATCCTGATAAGTCCCAGTATGGGTGACCAGTGTAGATCCTGAGCAGTCCCAGTATGGTGTATAGTGTAGATCCAGATCAGTCCCAGTATTGGTGACCAGTGTAGATCCAGACCAGTCCCAGTATTGGTGACTAGTGTATATCTTGATCAGTCCCAGTATTGGTGACCATGGTAGATCCTGATCAATGTCATTATTGGTGACCAGTGTAGATCCTGATCAGTCCCAGTGTTGCAGGGCTTATTACCGGCACCGCATACCATTGCGCATGTCCATCCGGAAGGCGATAGTCGATACTACGATGACGATAGTCGATGCTACGATGACGATATTCGATGGTACGATGGTGGTGATAGTCGATGCTACGTTGACGATAGTCGATGGGACGACGGTGATAGTCGATGGTACGATGACGATAGTCGATGCTACGATAGCGATATCACGATATTATATCGTATTATCGCCATCGTAGCATCGACTATCGTAATCGTAGCATCGAGTATCGTCATCGTAGCATTGTGTATATTACGATGTCTCAACAGAGCACCGTTACCTTTGACATTCAAATGTATTGAAATATTTGCATGCACTTTTCTATCAGAATTTACATTTTATGAACATTTATAATATACCCTGCGCAATAATTTACGAATAGATAACGCGGCAACCTAAGGTATTAGTAGCTGCGTGATGGCACAAGCTATGCATATAATTGTTGTCTTCTTTGATGCGGACATCGGATAAACAAACTGGATTCAGGTGTGTGTGTGTGTGTGTGTGTGTGTGTGTGTGTGTGTGTGTGTGTGTGTGTGTGTGTGTGTGTGTGTGTGTGTGTGTGTGTGTGTGTGTGTGTGTGTGTGTGTGTGTGTGTGTGTGTGTGGTGTGTGTGTGTGTGTGTGTGTGGTGTGTGTGTGTGTGTGTGTGTGTGTGTGTGTGTGTGTGTGTGTGTGTGTGTGTGTGTGTGTGTGTGTGTGTGTGTGTGTGTGTGTGTGTGTGTGTGTGTGTGTGTGTGTGTGTGTGTGTGTGTGTGTGTGTGTGTGTGTGTGTGTGTGTGTGTGTGTGTGTGTGTGTGTGTGTGTGTGTGTGTGTGTGTGTGTGTGTGTGTGTGTGTGTGTGTGTGTGTGTGTGTGTGTGTGTGTGTGTGTGTGTGTGTGTGTGTGTGTGTGTGTGTGTGTGTGTGTGTGTGTGTGTGTGTGTGTGTGTGTGTGTGTGTGTGTGTGTGTGTGTGTGTGTGTGTGTGTGTGTGTGTGTGTGTGTGTGTGTGTGTGTGTGTGTGTGTGTGTGTGTGTGTGTGTGTGTGTGTGTGTGTGTGTGTGTGTGTGTGTGTGTGTGTGTGTGTGTGTGTGTGTGTGTGTGTGTGTGTGTGTGTGTGTGTGTGTGTGTGTGTGTGTGTGTGTGTGTGTGTGTGTGTGTGTGTGTGTGTGTGTGTGTGTGTGTGTGTGTGTGTGTGTGTGTGTGTGTGTGTGTGTGTGTGTGTGTGTGTGTGTGTGTGTGTGTGTGTGTGTGTGTGTGTGTGTGTGTGTGTGTGTGTGTGTGTGTGTGTGTGTGTGTGTGTGTGTGTGTGTGTGTGTGTGTGTGTGTGTGTGTGTGTGTGTGTGTGTGTGTGTGTGTGTGTGTGTGTGTGTGTGTGTGTGTGTGTGTGTGTGTGTGTGTGTGTGTGTGTGTGTGTGTGTGTGTGTGTGTGTGTGTGTGTGTGTGTGTGTGTGTGTGTGTGTGTGTGTGTGTGTGTGTGTGTGTGTGTGTGTGTGTGTGTGTGTGTGTGTGTGTGTGTGTGTGTGTGTGTGTGTGTGTGTGTGTGTGTGTGTGTGTGTGTGTGTGTGTGTGTGTGTGTGTGTGTGTGTGTGTGTGTGTGTGTGTGTGTGTGTGTGTGTGTGTGTGTGTGTGTGTGTGTGTGTGTGTGTGTGTGTGTGTGTGTGTGTGTGTGTGTGTGTGTGTGTGTGTGTGTGTGTGTGTGTGTGTGTGTGTGTGTGTGTGTGTGTGTGTGTGTGTGTGTGTGTGTGTGTGTGTGTGTGTGTGTGTGTGTGTGTGTGTGTGTGTGTGTGTGTGTGTGTGTGTGTGTGTGTGTGTGTGTGTGTGTGTGTGTGTGTGTGTGTGTGTGTGTGTGTGTGTGTGTGTGTGTGTGTGTGTGTGTGTGTGTGTGTGTGTGTGTGTGTGTGTGTGTGTGTGTGTGTGTGTGTGTGTGTGTGTGTGTGTGTGTGTGTGTGTGTGTGTGTGTGTGTGTGTGTGTGTGTGTGTGTGTGTGTGTGTGTGTGTGTGTGTGTGTGTGTGTGTGTGTGTGTGTGTGTGTGTGTGTGTGTGTGTGTGTGTGTGTGTGTGTGTGTGTGTGTGTGTGTGTGTGTGTGTGTGTGTGTGTGTGTGTGTGTGTGTGTGTGTGTGTGTGTGTGTGTGTGTGTGTGTGTGTGTGTGTGTGTGTGTGTGTGTGTGTGTGTGGTGTGTGTGTGTGTGTGTGTGTGTGTGTGGTGTGTGTGTGTGTGTGTGTG
>CM026391.1:69801591-69834205 GCA_014843695.1 Archivesica marissinica
GTCCGCATATATTTACAGCATCGCGTTATTGTAATTTTAATGTAGCAATAAGGAAGCGTTATATCCAAATATGTAAACTATCAAAAAAGAATCTGGTATTGTCACACGACGGGCCGGGACCAAAACGGACAGAACCCCCACGTTCACATAGGTATCGAAACGTTTTGTTGCTGCAATATAGCTCTGGACATTCAGGTAAAGTGTTGTGTTACAGTGTGTAGTGAGATGCTCATCGCCAAACAAGAGATTGTTGAGTGTGGCAGCACATGGAATGTTAGATAGGTGTTGTAGACGTTGATGAGTATACCTTGGGCAATGCAGAAGGAAGTGAGTGACTGATTCGATAGACCCGCAGGCGCACAAGGAAGTCGATATTTTTCCTGTGAAGGTCGTAGCACAAAGAATTACATCCTAGTCGTAGTCGGATGTGAAGTATCTGATTCCTTCTTGATCCAACATTGTATAACGGGGATTGTCTTTTCCTGTTTTTACTTAACATGTATTTGAAGGTTGCTACTGTATCGGCGTTCCGTGTCTCGTTTGGCAGCGAGTTTCATATTAGAATAGTTGATGGAAGAAATGTAGAAGCATGGGATTGAGTATGTGCAGTTATAGGTTGAACGGCGGGTACGTGTCGAAGGTTATATAATTGGTCAGCTTGTTCTGGAATGAGATTGGAGAGGTAATGGGGACAACGACCAGTCTTCATTTTGTAGAAGAGGGTGAGCTTGTGATTGCTACGTCTTTGGGCTAGGGTATCCCAGGACAGGTCCGATAGAAGGGAGTTTATGTTGCAGAGTTTAGTAGCTCCAGACACAATTCGCGCTGCCTCGTTCTGTACGTTAAACCGAGGTCTCGTGTCGGTGCTGTACATCGTGCACGTAAAAGAACCAGAGGAGATTCTGGAATAGGTCTCTGTCTGTATCATTGCACCATCCTCCAAAAATCTAAAATGACTAATCTCTTCAGGAGGCTCGCTCATATGGGCAACCGGTAGCGACGATAAATAAACGTAAAGCACACACACGATTCACTAAATTGTCTTTACAATGTGAGGGAACACGTCGGAGTTAAGCCTCGTTCATTCACAGTGCCTTCAGATCTTTATAACATCGAAGCAGATATATGAATGCCAAAGCAAAAGAAATACGTACAGGGGCGTATCGTGACACAATTCTTGATGCATGTGCGTAACCTGTCAAGCTAAGTTAGATAAGTGCCGATAGATTATCTTATTCTAAGAAAAGGCAATTTAACTAGAAGCTACCATATAGGGTCGTTTTCTCGGACTTCACCAAGTTTAATTTATACAAATTTATTTTAGCTCGATTGCGAAACAAGTTCTTTCAACTTATATTAATCACGCTCGAGACCTCATTACTAATGGAATCCATCGCCACGAGGGAGAGAGAAGAGGCAACGTGGAATTTGCCTAAGGGACAAATCGTAACGGCTCCAGCGGGGCTTGAACTCCGGACCGTTCACACCTGAAGCGAACGCGCATCCACTGCGCTATCACGACTTCACCAGTGGAAGGATGCAAAGTGCAAGTCCTAACCCCCACCTTCTCACTGTGTGTAACCGGAACGTCAGTGACGCTGGACAACTTACTATCTGCCTGTCTCGGTAGATTTGGGTCCCGGTGGAAGCCAATGTGAGGTGTCGCATGTGCCGAAGAGTAGGGCAAGCTCCAGCGCAAGCACAACGCTTCGTGACGTCATCTGTATTTAAATCTGGAAAATATAAACACAATGAGAGACATCGGTCAGTTACTGCCCCTGAAAACTCATTAAAAATATGTAGGTCGTCTTAAGTTGTTTCCTCTGTTTTTATCGTTGTTTCTTTTGCACAACATGCTATCAATTATCTTCCGCTCTCTCATATTACAATTAGTATGTTACTATATCTCGACAGATACCCTACTGTACACTGTATATCCAATGGGTAAACAATCTGTATGTTTTGCTTTTATCAATTAATTAACATTGCATAGTGATACACCATTCAAACTGTATGTGTTATTTCAACGCTTTCTACCCCACCCCCTCCCATTCCCGTTTATATTGCTATAATTGCATACACTTATTATATATGTTAGTCTCACTACATAATACGTTTACGTCTTAGTCGCCTTTGGTGCACACATTTATATATGTAATGGAGATAATCTCAATAAGCTTTACGCTTTCGATTAAATCCATATTCCTTCTGTATACAATATATATGTACTGTACATTATGAATGAATAAATACATGTATGTTTAAACCAAGCCTGAAAGCTTTAAGCTTTCGATTAAATCCATGTTCATTCTGTATACAATAGATATGTACTGTACATTATGAATGAATAAATACATGTATGTTTAAACCAAGCCTGAAAGCTTTAAGCTTTCGATTAAATCCATGTTCATTCTGTATACAATAGATATGTACTGTACATTATGAATGAATAAATACATGTATGTTTAAACCAAGCCTGAAAGCTTTAAGCTTTCGATTAAATCCATGTTCATTCTGTATACAATATATATGTACTGTACATTATGAATGAATAAATATGTTTACACCAATTAATTAATATGATGTGGATAAAATCACATATATAATAACGCAACATATGGTTTGGGAACAGCTTTAAAAACAAATGAGTCCAACTGAAAGGACGCTATACATTTAGGGATAATTCGGACTTTATCAGCCAAGGGAGGTAATAGAAAAGCTAGCGATGTCCATCATAGACGTAGGCTAATATAAATTGAAGTTAAACAACATTGAACGTAATCACAGGTGATTTTAAACTATAGTGTCATGTTACAAGTAAGTATACACAGTGTGAACAAATACGTGCGACGAATGATTGTAACCTGTACAACTACGTGGGTGGAAGGAAGGTTATTTTGTTTGTACTCGTATGACATTGACCTGTTTATTAGTTGTGAAATATTTATATATGTGTATTTAAAGTGGTATTAAATGTTCACCGCCGTTACGGACGGATCTGTAGTGCAGAGGTAACACACTGGACTGGTAATACAGGGATCGCAGGTTCGATCCCCCGTCTGACCCTAATAAAATTAACAGTCTTCCAGATGGGACGTTAAACCGAGGTCTCGTGTCGGTGCTTTACACCGTGCACGTAAAAGAACCAGATGAGACTCTGGAATGGGTCTCTGTGTGTATCATTGCACTATCCTCCAAAATTTAAAATGACCAATCTCTTCAGGAGGCGTCGCTCATATGGGCAACCGGTAGCGACGATAAATAAACGTAAGCACACATTCACCGCCGTTAATCATAATAAAGACGTTCAATGGAATAATTCGAGGCTAAATTGACTGTTTACTGATTAATGCCCCCCCCCCCCCAATAGGTCGGTTTGGTAGGGCATTTTACCATACACTTGGGGCACAGACAAATGTGGGGAAAAAATAAGATAATTCAAGGTCGGGTGGTAAAAAAACAGATAGGTCGGGAAACCGTAAACACAGGTATTTGTGGGGTGGGGTGGGGGTGGGGTGGGGTGTGGGGGGGGGCTTGTTTATTTACTATATTAGGGCAACGTTTAAGATCACATGAAGTGGTTATATAACATACACGTAGCATATAGTTTAAGATTGCAGTCGGTACACGACAACGTTCTGTTGAAGGATAGTTATGTGTTCTACCAGGGTGTCGTCCTTCACCAATACCAGCGGCAAGCATCGTGTACAGTGTGATTATAACAGCTTTAGGCACAGGTAGACGTAACAGTCAGGCCAATAGCCACACTGAGACACACCGAGGCATTTGCCTCGGTTAAAATTTCGAAAGTAAAGAAAATTGAAAAATTTAATAAATAAAATGCAAAAAATATCCCTTTGTTTTGCTATATAACATGTTGACTGCTAGAGAGTGTAAGGTCAGTACATAAGTATACGTCTAAACTCATTAAATCAGAAAATGCAGGAAATCGCTTCTATACCCCAAAACCTGTAATGTGAAACATGCCCCCGGACCCCCTAGATTGCCTCGGTTGAAATTTGCCTCTGGCTACGGTACTGGCAGTGCTTTCATATTCTAAATTGGACTAGAAAACAGTAAAGAAACAAATATAATCTTTTTATATACAATGTATACGACCTATTCTTTTTTACATTTTCACGGCTGGATTAGAGTACCACCACACTGTGGCGTCCATCTGTGTTCAAAACCCGCTTAACATAGAGCAGACGTTTACTTATATATTAAATATGCGTAACATATAGAGCAGACGTTTACTTATATTAAACCCGCTTAACATAGAGCAGACGTTTACTTATATTAAACCAGCTTAACATAGAGCAGACGTTTACTTATATTAAACCCGCTTAACATAGAGCAGACGTTTACTTATATTAAACCCGCTTAACATAGAGCAGACGTTACTTATATTAAACCTGCTTAACATATAGAGCAGACGTTTACTTATATTAAACCTGCTTAACATATAGAGCAGACGTTTACTTATATTAAACCTGCTTAACATAGAGCAGACGTTTACTTATATTAAACCTGCTTAACATATAGAGCAGACGTTTACTTATATTAAACCCGCTTAACATAGAGCAGACGTTTACTTATATTAAACCCGCTTAACATAGAGCAGACGTTTACTTATATTAAACCCGCTTAACATAGAGCAGACATTTACTTATATTAAACCCGCTTAACATATAGAGCAGATGTTTACTTATATTAAACCCGCTTAACATAGAGCAGACGTTTACTTATATTAAACCCGCTTAACATATAGAGCAGACGTTTACTTATATTAAACCCACTTAACATATAGAGCAGACGTTTACTTATATTAAACCCACTTAACCTATAGAGCAGACGTGTACTTATATTAAACCCGCTTAACATATAGAGCAGACGTTTACTTATATTAAACCCGCTTAACATAGAGCAGACGTTTACTTACATTAAACCCGCTTAACATAGAGCAGACATTTACTTATATTAAACCCGCTTAACATATAGAGCAGACGTTTACTTATATTAAACCTGCTTAACATATAGAGCAGACGTTTACTTATATTAAACCTGCTTAACATAGAGCAGACGTTTACTTATATTAAACCTGCTTAACATATAGAGCAGACGTTTACTTATATTAAACCTGCTTAACATATAGAGCAGACATTTACTTATATTAAACCCGCTTAACATAGAGCAGACGTTTACTTACATTAAACCCACTTAACATAGAGCAGACATTTACTTATATTAAACCCGCTTAACATAGAGCAGACATTTACTTATATTAAACCCGCTTAACATATAGAGCAGACGTTTACTTATATTAAACCTGCTTAACATATAGAGCAGACGTTTACTTATATTAAACCTGCTTAACATAGAGCAGACGTTTACTTATATTAAACCCGCTTAACATAGAGCAGACGTTTACTTATATTAAACCTGCTTAACATAGAGCAGACGTTTACTTATATTAAACCCGCTTAACATAGAGCAGACATTTACTTATATTAAACCCGCTTAACATATAGAGCAGACGTTTACTTATATTAAACCTGCTTAACATATAGAGCAGACGTTTACTTATATTAAACCTGCTTAACATATAGAGCAGACGTTTACTTATATTAAACCCGCTTAACATATAGAGCAGACATTTACTTATATTAAACCCGCTTAACATAGAGCAGACGTTTACTTATATTAAACCCGCTTAACATAGAGCAGACGTTTACTGTAGTCAGGTTGGTGCCATGGGTATGTTGTTTTTATGCATTCAATGTCTGATAAAAGCAGCATAATGCAACACTCTATTATAGGATATTAGCCGAAAACGATCCAATATGTGAATTATTGGACAGTGTGAGGCACGTAGAGCCGAAGACAGTACCAATAATTTACTTATTGGATCGGTTTGAGGCTTATATCATATTAAAACACACGCGCGCTCACACACGCGCACACACGCACGCACGCACACCCACACACACTTTTTACTAATTAAAATTGTTAATTTCGTACATGTACGCATAGGATTTAATACAATACTCTTGCTTTTTGAAAGCAGTCCAATATTAATAATAATGGACTGCAAGTACAAAGGTATGACGTCATGATAGCGATTTAAGCATTATAAACATATGTAATGTAGCGCAACAACTTAATAGAAGGGATCGCAGGTTCGATCCCCCGTCTGATCCTTATAAAATTAACCGTCTTTTAGTTGGGACTTTAAACCGAGGTCTCGTGTCGGTGTTTTGCACCTTGTACGTAAAAGAACCAGGGGGGACTCTGGAATGGGTCTCTGTCTGTATCATGCACTATCCTCCAACTTCTAAAATGACTAATCTCTTCAGGAGGCGTCGCTCACATTGGCAACCGGTAGCGACGATAAATAAACGTAAAACACACAACTTCATACAACATTAGCTGTTTGTATCTCTTCACTGATGGTAAACCATAGTATATGCTATACGAACCTTCAATGCAAATCCAATATACGAATTATAATATAATCCATACACGGTGTTTCACTTTTTTTAACTTGACACCCCCTGACAACAAACGAGTTTTACACGGTTTTTCACTTTTTTAAACTTGACACCCCCTGACAACAAACGAGTTTTACACGGTTTTTCACTTTTTTTAACTTGACACCCCCTGACAACAAACGAGTTTTACACGGTTTTTCACTTTTTTAAACTTGACACCCCCTGACAACAAACGAGTTTTGCACGGGTTTTCACTTTTTTAACCTGACACCCCCTGACAACAAACGAGTTTTACACGGTTTTTCACTTTTTTTAACCTGACACCCCCTGACAACAAACGAGTTTTGCACGGTTTTTCACTTTTTTATTGACCTGACTTACCCCCTGACAACAAACTAGTTTTGCACGGTTTTTCACTTTTTTTAACCTGACCACCCCCTGACAACAAATGAGTTTTGCATTACATTGGAGCTATTTCATAACCCGGCGTCATTAGGAATGAGGTCTAGAGAGAGAGAGAGAGAGAGAGAGAGAGAGAGATAGCCTATTTGTTGTAGGAACAGTCTCGCTATCCATCCAAACGAGATTTGCTAGATAACACACATTTCGGTTTACTCAATACCAAAACGTAGTCTATCCAGGAAGTGGTTAGTATAATTTTACAAATCCCCGTTTTCTCGCTATCAAGCGTAGTCCTAACTAATGTAAACTAGTAGAGGAAGTGATGTTGGTATAAGCCAATCACAGTGTATGTACACAACATTGGTCGTAACTGTGTTTCCCATTCAAAATCAGAGTAATTATGGACTATAAAAAATGTTCTTAAAATAGATTTGGGTTTAACCCGAAACCACCTGTCCAGACCCCACGCGTATGTGGTTTGTCCAATGTGTCGACGTGGCAAAGACGTGTTCAGTGTTAACGGTCAGATCCGCTCATCGGTGGGGTACGGCATTGAGAGTTGTAGTCGTAGGAAGGATCACAGATGGACGTAAGAACACCCCTAGTTTGCCAGGAAGGGAGAACTGTGCATCGACAGAATTGCGTGCGCACACATATCAACTCTACAAGACTCCGACACTGCATCGCTCAAGAATAATCTATGGCTGTTCGATTAACGTAGTTGTTAACACGCTGGTTCACAACTAACCAATGCAACCAGGTGCCATGGATCGGGAAGTCCGAGTATGTGAGATGGTACGATGGTCGCCCGATAGGATAGGTGGGTTTTCTCCGGTTTCCTCCAACACGACGAACCACCTGCTACGTATAGGCCCCTACGTTTCCATACGCACCAACGAGAGTGATTAATATAAGTTGTTAACAAACACAGTTTAATTATAACAATAATAATCGACGGTGATATACACGCAATAATCCCTATGGATCACCCCATTCAGTACAGTACATGTCAAATACATTTCCCTTTACCCGCTATTTAACCGCTAAGTAATCCAGGAAGTATTATCCACTGCAGCCAATCCCACAGTAGTACAGGTGACGTCATGGGGTCGTATTATATAAACAGGAACTTGTTTCAATCTAATTACCCACATGGTTCGCCGGAGGCGAGGGTAAATATGCTCAATCATCAATCCAATTATACAGACGGATCTGTAGTCCAGTGGTAACACACCAGACTGGTTTATCCAGGGATCGCAGGTTCGATCCCCAGTCTGCCCTAATACAATTAACAGTCTTTCAGATGGGACATTAAACCGAGGTCTCGTGTCGGTGTTATACGCCGTGCACGTAAACGAACCAGGATACTCTGGAATGGGTCTCTATCTGTACCATTGCACTATCCTCTAAAAATATAAAATGACTAATCTCTTCAGGAGGCGTTGCTCATATGGGCAACCGGTAGCGACGATAAATAAACGCAAAACCACCACCAATCCAATTATAGGCGGATACGTAGTACAGTGATTAACACATTGGACTGGTAATCCAGATCGCAGGTTCGATCCCCGTCTGACCATAATAAAATTAACAGCCTTTCAGGTGGGACTTTAAACCTAGGTGTCGTGCACGTGAAAGAACCAGAGGAGACTCTGGAATGGGTCTCTCTGTGTAAACACACACACGCACAGCACACACCACACCACACCACACCACACACACACACACTGTCGGCTATTCACAATTTCATTCAAAATTCCAAATATTAGGTACGACTTGTCTAATCAGATCTTACATGAATTTCAATAAACCAGTTGATCCGTTTCGACCGTAACGTATTTAACAGACAATTGCACTATTATTGCTATATAACAGACGGAGCTGTAGTCCAGTGGTTAACACGCTGTAGTCCAGTGGTTAACACGCTGGACTGGTAATCCAGGGATCGCAGGTTCGATCCCCCCGTCTGACCCTAATAAAAATTAAGCCTTTCAGATGGGACGTTAAACCGAGGTCTTGTGTCGGTGCTGTATACCGTGCACGTAAAAGAACCAGAGGAGACTCTGGAATGGGTCTCTGTCTGTATCATTGCACTATCCTCCAAAATCTAAAATTACTAATCTCTTCAGGAGGCGTTGCTCATATGGGCAACCAGTAGCGACGATAAATAAACGTAAAACACACATTATTGCTATAAATGAACATGGTATCTTTGTCACAAAATGACTTGAATTAACTGCCATGATTTACAGCAATTTAAACCTAATTCCTTATTTTATAGAACGATGTTTTACTACCAATATAAACACGTATTAATTCAAAGATACAGCTTGTTTCATGCGAGGACACAATCTAGTTTGCTTGTGTAAAGTCGGGTAGGTCAACTCGGGTAGATGGAATACTCCAAAGATGTTGATCATATTTAAATGTAACTCGTTAAATAACGCAAGGGACATATTGTGGTACCAATTCTAATATAGTCTTGGTTGCATCAACTGCATTTGGTTAATGAAAAATTAGACACCAGCCAAATAGTAATCACAATACCCCACCTGGATATTTTTTGGCCTTCCAATTAGCGGGCTCGCTTCTCATGAATCCAACACGGGTTCGATCCTCGGACCGGGAACTATGCAAGATGGTACGGTGGTCGCCAGATACGAATGATCACATTTACGCTTTAATCCGCACGAACGAGAGTGATTAATATAAGTTGTTAAAGCTTGTTTCGCAATCGTTGTCAAATAAATAACGTTTAAACTTAAATTTTCTCGGGCATGCATGTGGTCAATTTCAAGAACCCAAGGGAAAGAGAGAGGTATATCCCCCCACTATGAAGGTGGATACGTCACATATCAGAGTCAGGTGACATAATGATATCCTAGAGGAATATTACTAACGAATGTAGCAAGGAAGATAAAGGGGGCAAAGGAGGCACATAATAATGAACTTTTCAAATGTTGTGAAAGAATATATTATGATATAAAGTTATGTCAAAGTCGGAGTCAGATCAAAGTCCCGTTTCAGACACTATCATTTTACATATAATTGGCATCGTTTATATCGAATTTCGTTAAGCCAAACTTCGGTTATGTCAAAGTATTTTGTTCGGTCCGACGGAATTCGACACAACGGATGTACTCTATATGTGATGATAATAAGATATTATGTATAAAACAGTCAAAAACTTTCAACAAAATTCATTTCATTGATCAAGATATATCAATATACACATATTAATTTTATTTCACAAAACAAATATCAACATGATCACTTTACACAGTTATCATAACACACTTATTCCATGTATACTAGAGGACATAGAAAACCTCACACTTCGGATAAGTGTGTTTTTACATGAAAATCAATAAATATATAAATACATAGTTTTAAACATTCTGGAATATTTTTAGTTGTTTAGTTTGCGTTTTGTAATAAAGATGTGATATATATCTTTGATGGAATCCTTCGTATTTCGTTTTCTTGTAATAATAATCATATAATGTATGTGTGCGTTTTCTATGTCCTCTAGTATATAATGTATGTGTGCATTTTCTATGGCCTCTAGTATATAGTGTATGTGTGCGTTTTCTATGTCCTCTAGTATATAATGTAGGTGTGCGTTTTCTATGTCCTCTAGTATATAATGTAGGTGTGCATTTTCTATGTCCTCTAGTATATAATGTATGTGTGCGTTTTCTATGTCCTCTAGTATATAATGTATGTGTGCGTTTTCTATGGCCTCTAGTATATAGTGTATGTGTGCGTTTTCTATGTCCTCTAGTATATAATGTAGGTGTGCGTTTTCTATGTCCTCTAGTATATAATGTAGGTGTGCGTTTTCTATGTCCTCTAGTATATAATGTAGGTGTGCGTTTTCTATGTCCTCTAGTATATAATGTAGGTGTGCGTTTTCTATGTCCTCTAGTATATAATGTAGGTGTGCGTTTTCTATGTTCTCTAGTATATAATGTAGGTGTGTGTTTTCTATGTCCTCTAGTATATAATGTAGGTGTGCGTATTCTATGTGTTCTAGTATATAATGTAGGTGTGCGTATTCTATGTGTTCTAGTATATAATGTAGGTGTGCGTATTCTATGTGTTCTAGTATATAATGTAGGTGTGCGTTTTCTATGTCCTCTAGTATATAATGTAGGTGTGCGTATTCTATGTGTTCTAGTATATAATGTAGGTGTGCGTTTTCTATGTCCTCTAGTATATAATGTAGGTGTGCGACTAGATGTCCTCTAGTATATAATGTAGGTGTGCGTTTTCTATGTCCTCTAGTATATAATGTAAGTGTGCGTTTTCTATGTCCTCTAGTATATAATGTAGGTGTGCATTTTCTATGTCCTCTAGTATATAACGTAGGTGTGCGTTTTCTATGTCCTCTAGTATATAATGGCGTTTTCTATGTCCTCTAGTAATAATGTCGGTGTGCGTTTTCTATGTCCTCTAGTATATAATGTAGGTGTGCGTTTTCTATGTCCTCTAGTATATAATGTAGGTGTGCGACTAGATGTCCTCTAGTATATAATGTAGGTGTGCGTTTTCTATGTCCTCTAGTATACTAACACACAGATAATTCAAATGTGGGACACTGTGCATTGGAAACATTGCATAAATTCAATTTAAAAGAATGGATGTACATTAAACAAAGTCTGCATACATATAAATAAGACGTTTCTATTCTGTTAACAAAGCGTGTATACATGTAAATAGGACGTTCCTATTCTGTCAACAAAACGTGTATACATGTAAATAGAACATTCCTATTCTGTCAACAAAACGTATATACATGTAAATAGGACGTTCCTATTCTGTCAACAAAACGTGTATACATGTAAATAGAACATTCCTATTCTGTCAACAAAACGTGATACATGTAAATAGAACGTTCCTAGTCTGTCAACAAAACGTGATACATGTAAATAGGACGTTCCTACCGAATTGGGCAACCGATAGCGACATTAAATAAACGTAAATTAAAAAACAACACTCGCAGTATTATTATCAAGATTTTTTCCTCCACAATAGAAAAGGCCAATTGTTTATTTTATTTAATTTTATTTACTCAGCAGGCAAAGGGTTAAAGTAAATTTTGAATATCTGATCACAAATGAACTGGGGGTTTATTTTTCTGCGAAATTGCTATTTGCAGATTACCTCCCCTTCCATTCACAGAATCACTAATAAAATTGTAAATACTGGTTGTTTATTAAAGGTAAATTTGATAAATTTGCAAGAAATCTAGCTTTAATTTTCTATTTGAAGAAAATAAAATATATTGTAGACCGGGGAGTTTATAGATATGACAAACTCTGGTTGTTTTCGTATTTTCGTATATATGGATATAAAGAGCCTGTAAAATACAATATATACATAATATTATTATGTACAAATCATTCTACTAAATTTCACAATACAAAATAGTTAGTGAAGACTAGTATATATTATACAAAGACATAGTATGGGACCAGGCTATATAATTATGATATGATTCAGACCAGTGATTTTATTAGGCCATATAGGGAAACTATTGGGTGGTACGCTTGCAGCAGGGTTTGGAAACATTATAATGTACATGTACTAAATATCAATAATTAGTTCCCTTTAACATAAATATGACATGGGTTAATATACATACCGTTACATACTCCCCCACCAAATTGGAATTCTTCCATGAATGTCCATAGGGATAGAGATACATTGTGAAATATTTCTCGGAGTTTATAATGTAACGTTTTCAAACGGGGGGAATGTGTAACCCAGGTGAGAAAAACATGCAGCCAGTCCGGGACTCGAACCCGGGACCTCTCGCTTACAGGGCGATTGCTCTACCGACTGAGCTAACCGGGCTGCCTACATATCACCTCACATATTGGGTTAATATACATACCGTTACATACTCCCCCACCAAATTGGAATTCTTCCATGAATTTCCATAGGGATAGAGATACATTGTGAAATATTTCTCGGAGTTTATAATGTAACGTTTTCAAACGGGGGGAATGTGTAACCCAGGTGAGAAAAACATGCAGCCAGTCCGGGACTCGAACCCGGGACCTCTCGCTTACAGGGCGATTGCTCTACCGACTGAGCTAACCGGGCTGCCTACATATCACCTCACATATTGGGTTAATATACATACCGTTACATACTCCCCCACCAAATTGGAATTCTTCCATGAATTTCCATAGGGATAGAGATACATTGTGAAATATTTCTCGGAGTTTATAATGTAACGTTTTCAAACGGGGGGAATGTGTAACCCAGGTGAGAAAAACATGCAGCCAGTCCGGGACTCGAACCCGGGACCTCTCGCTTACAGGGCGATTGCTCTACCGACTGAGCTAACCGGGCTGCCTACATATCACCTCACATATTGGGTTAATATACATACCGTTACATACTCCCCCACCAAATTGGAATTCTTCCATGAATTTCCATAGGGATAGAGATACATTGTGAAATATTTCTCGGAGTTTATAATGTAACGTTTTCAAACGGGGGGAATGTGTAACCCAGGTGAGAAAAACATGCAGCCAGTCCGGGACTCGAACCCGGGACCTCTCGCTTACAGGGCGATTGCTCTACCGACTGAGCTAACCGGGCTGCCTACATATCACCTCACATATTGGGTTAATATACATACCGTTACATACTCCCCCATCAAATTGGAATTCTTCCATGAATTTCCATAGGGATAGAGATACATTGTGAAATATTTCTCGGAGTTTATAATGTAACGTTTTCAAACGGGGGGAATGTGTAACCCAGGTGAGAAAAACATGCAGCCAGTCCGGGACTCGAACCCGGGACCTCTCGCTTACAGGGCGATTGCTCTACCGACTGAGCTAACCGGGCTGCCTACATATCACCTCACATATTGGGTTAATATACATACCGTTACATACTCCCCCACCAAATTGGAATTCTTCCATGAATTTCCATAGGGATAGAGATACATTGTGAAATATTTCTCGGAGTTTATAATGTAACGTTTTCAAACGGGGGGAATGTGTAACCCAGGTGAGAAAAACATGCAGCCAGTCCGGGACTCGAACCCGGGACCTCTCGCTTACAGGGCGATTGCTCTACCGACTGAGCTAACCGGGCTGCCTACATATCACCTCACATATTGGGTTAATATACATACCGTTACATACTCCCCCACCAAATTGGAATTCTTCCATGAATTTCCATAGGGATAGAGATACATTGTGAAATATTTCTCGGAGTTTATAATGTAACGTTTTCAAACGGGGGGAATGTGTAACCCAGGTGAGAAAAACATGCAGCCAGTCCGGGACTCGAACCCGGGACCTCTCGCTTACAGGGCGATTGCTCTACCGACTGAGCTAACCGGGCTGCCTACATATCACCTCACATATTGGGTTAATATACATACCGTTACATACTCCCCCACCAAATTGGAATTCTTCCATGAATTTCCATAGGGATAGAGATACATTGTGAAATATTTCTCGGAGTTTATAATGTAACGTTTTCAAACGGGGGGAATGTGTAACCCAGGTGAGAAAAACATGCAGCCAGTCCGGGACTCGAACCCGGGACCTCTCGCTTACAGGGCGATTGCTCTACCGACTGAGCTAACCGGGCTGCCTACATATCACCTCACATATTGGGTTAATATACGTTGGGGGGTTGTGACACCGGGCTGTAATCACTACATTTGGGTTATAACATACCGTTACATACTCCCCACAAATTGGAATTCTCATGGGTGTTGTTTTTTGGGTTTTTCAAAGGGGGATGTGTAACCAGTGAGAAACATGCAGCCAGTCCGGGACTCGAACCGGGACCTCTCGCTTACAGGGCGATTGCTCTACCGACTGAGCTAACCGGGCTGCCTACATATCACCTCACATATTGGGTTAATATACATACCGTTACATACTCCCCCACCAAATTGGAATTCTTCCATGAATTTCCATAGGGATAGAGATACATTGTGAAATATTTCTCGGAGTTTATAATGTAACGTTTTCAAACGGGGGGAATGTGTAACCCAGGTGAGAAAAACATGCAGCCAGTCCGGGACTCGAACCCGGGACCTCTCGCTTACAGGGCGATTGCTCTACCGACTGAGCTAACCGGGCTGCCTACATATCACCTCACATATTGGGTTAATATACATACCGTTACATACTCCCCCACCAAATTGGAATTCTTCCATGAATTTCCATAGGGATAGAGATACATTGTGAAATATTTCTCGGAGTTTATAATGTAACGTTCTCCCGCGTGACAGGCGGGGATACTCACCACTATTTTGTATAGTGGTGAGTATCCCCGCCTGTCACGCGGGAGACCGGGGTTCAATTCCCCGACGGGGAGCCATTTGTAGACCGGGGAGTTTATAGATATAACAAACTCTGGTTGTTTTCGTATTTTCGTATATATGGATATAAAGAGCCAGAGTCCGGCTCTCAGCTGATACATATATTATATATATGTATAAAGTTACTAGTATAGTATATATTAACGTAAACAGGATAGCTTTGCAACGTATCCGTTTGACTAGTAGAGATAGAGTGTGGGATAAGGGTCTTGAACAAGTTAGTTGGAAAGTGCACCTAATTAGTTGAGTTAGTTCATTCATTCACACATCTGACCTGATTGTCACTCACAATCACTCACCCATAATACTTTATACACAATAGTAGTGAAGACTAGTATATATTATACAAAGACATAGTATGGGACCAGGCTATATAATTATGATATGATTCAGACCTGGGTTACAATATAATTAGACGATAGATATAGATTTCTAACCCTGTACATAATCCAATAGACAATGCCTTGTAAAATAATACCGATTTAATCTCGACTTTCAATTCATTACTAAATGGACAAATACTTAATGGTAATGTGGAGAAGCATAAAGAACACATGCATGTTCAGAGATATGTGCATATATTAGTGTATCGTCTTACATCATAATAATGGTCGGCTTAGAGCAATACTGGTCCTAGTTCCTATAGATAAAAGAACGCATAGAACAGTTAATGCACTATGCTCACAATAGTCAAACATTAACCCGTTGCCTGTTGAGTAAATAAAATCACATTTGCAAACAATATAGATCCAGATCAGCCACGGTGTAATGCTGCATCTGATCAGGATCTACCTTGTTTGCTATTCAGCCAAATGTTTTAGCTTTACTATCCAAATAGCAAACAGCATAGAGTCTGATCTGGCTCTATGCTGTTTGTAAGTGATTAAAATGTAATTAAATACAGTTTCTTGTATGTGTGTTTACGTGTGTTAGGCGTCGATATATTTTGCCTGGTCAGTCAAATAAATATATTTTAACACCAGACTATTAATTGGGCTGTCATTTTGCCAGAAGTTAAAAAGTGAAAAAAAAACAGACTGGAACACAGGCTACAGGTTGCCCATATGAGCGACGCCTCCTGAAGAGATTAGTCATTTTCGATGTTTGGCGTATAGTGCAATGATACAGACAGAGACACATTCCAGAGTCTCCTCTGGTTCTTTTACGTGCACGGTGTAAAGCACCGACACGAGACCTCGGTTTAAAGTCCCATCTGAAAGACTATTAATTTTATTCGGGTCAGACGGGGGGATCGAACCTGCGATCTCTGGATTACCAGTCCAATGTGTTAACCACTGGACTACAGATCCGTCTGTAATGAATATTCCTGAAAAGTTACAGAATAGATACAGCCTGACATGATCAGAGTTACACATGTATAGACGGACAGATGCATGCAAACCAAGCCACAATCAAGCGGGCTCGACAAGATTTGACCTAAAAAAACAATGAATATTCTATAAAAAAAATTGAAATTTCAACATTAAATTAAATCCCGCCACTACAGGGATACGACCCATTTTCCCTGCAAGTATAACCACACCTTGACCTGATATCACTGACTGAGAAATGAAGCCAAATGAGCAAAATTCACAACTCTGATTTTAATGTTTCTACAGGAACAATAGGAACTACATTCAAGCAGAAATCTTTATTAGTTTTAAAGTTACAGAATTGAGAATGAAATATTTTCCGATTCAAATCTGCGACGCTTCAAACATTAATCTAACATTGAAATTATGGAAGTCGTGATAGCGCAGTGGATGCACATTCGCTTCAGGTGCGAAAGGTCCGTAGTTCGAGCCCCACTGGAGCCGTTACGATTGTGCCCATAGGCAAGGCATTTAAATTCCACATGCCTCTTCTCTCTCATTCATGGCGATGGATTCCATCAGGAATGAGGTCTTGAGAGTTGAAAGAACTTGTTTCGCAATCAAGCTAAAATAAATTTGTATAAACTAAATTACATGTACATAAAAATTGATAAAAGATTTGCTCCTTTTAGACTTTGAAACGTCATTTTTCTATACAATTTTATACTTTCATACATGCAAAGGAACGTGAAATAATTGTATTTCTGGTACCATTACCGTTAAAAAACTATTCTGCTATGAAACCATTTTTGACTGCATATATAATACTGGTTGCTATGGTAACCAATTTCATTTATAACATCTCCGCCTTCTTTTACTGCATTTTGCCCCACGATTTATCAGACAGTCATGAATACCCTTAACTCTGAGATCAACCAAAGCAATATATACCATATTTATTAGTGCATAACACGCCATACATTTTCAGAAATATATTCATGATTATATATATAATAAAATAATCAGTAGCTCATGACGTCTGAGGACACTGTATTGTATTGTTGTAGGCACGGCACCATGTTGTACTGTTGTAGGCACGGCACTGTATTGTATTGTTGTAGGCACGGCACCGTGTTGTACTGTTGTAGGCACGGCACTGTGTTGTATTATTGTAGGCACCGTGTTGTACTGTTGTAGGCACTGTGTTGTACTGTTGTAGGCAAGACACTGTGTTGTACTGTTGTAGGCAAGACACCGTGTTGTACTGTTGTAGGCAAGACACCGTGTTGTACTGTTGTAGGCACTGTGTTGTATTGTTGTAGGCACGGCACCATATTGTACTGTTGTAGGCACCGTGTTGTACTGTTGTAGGCACGACACCGTGTTGTACTGTTGTAGGCACGGCACCCTACATCCTGCTCTCGTGGTCTTTTTCAGCAGGTTCTTCCATGCTGTAGTCCTGCAATTCCATTTCAAAACTGTCTATGTGCATTTCGTCTATATCGTTGTGTTCGGTGTCAGATACACAGTGTCGTATCGTTGTAGGCACTGTACCATGTTGTACCGTTGTAGGCACTGTACCGTGTTGTACTGTTGTAGGCACTGTATCATTTTGTACCGTTGTAGGCACTGTACCTTGTTGTACCATTGTAGGCACTGTACCATGTTGTACCGTTGTAGGCACTGTATCATGTTGTACTGTTGTATTCACTGTACCATGCTGTTCGATTGTAGGTATGACACTGTTTGTTTCACTGTCTTCTAGAAAAGTATAACAAATATTTTAGTACACAATGTCACAAAATGTGCTTACATCGTTAATCTCACACAGTAACCAATCTACATGTACACCATTTACCTCACCATGTTTATCTTAGATGTAGAATTGTCAGAGTGGAACTGTTTACATCGTCAATCTCACCCAGTAACCAATCTACATGTACACCATTTACCTCACCATGTTTTTCTTAGATGTAGAAATGTTAGAGTAGAACTGTTTACACCATCAATCTCACCCAGTAACCAATCTACATGTACACCATTTACCTCACCATGTTTTTCTTAGATGTAGAAATGTTACAGTAGAACTGTTTACACTGTCAATCTCACACAGTAACCAATCTACATGTACACCATTTACTTCACCATGTTTATCTTAGATGTAGAAATGTTAGAGTAGAACTGTTTACACTGTCAATCTCACCAAGTAACCGATCTACATGTACACCATTTACCTCACCATGTTTTTCTTAGATGTAGATATGTCAGAGTAGAACTGTTTACACTGTCAATCTCACCAAGTAACCGATCTACATGTACACCATTTACCTCACCATGTTTTTCTTAGATGTAGAAATGTTAGAGTAGAACTGTTTACACTGTCAATCTCACACAGTAACCAATCTACATGTACACCATTTACCTCACCATGTTTATCTTAGATGTAGAAATGTCAGAGTAGAACTGTTTACACTGTCAATCTCACCAAGTAACCGATCTACATGTACACCATTTACCTCACCATGTTTTTCTTAGATGTAGAAATGTTAGAGTAGAACTGTTTACACTGTCAATCTCACACAGTAACCAATCTACATGTACACCATTTACCTCACCATGTTTATCTTAGATGTAGAAATGTCAGAGTAGAACTGTTTACACCGTCAATCTCACCCAGTAACCAATCTACATGTACACCATTTACCTCACCATGTTTTTCTTAGATGTAGAAATGTTAGAGTGGAACTGTTTACACCGTAAATCTCACCCAGTAACCGATCTACATGTACACCATTTACCTCACCATGTTTTTCTTAGATGTAGAAATGTTAGAGTGGAACTGTTTACACCGTTAATCTCACCCAGTAACCAATCTACATGTACACCATTTACCTCACCATGTTTATCTTAGATGTAGAAATGTTAGAGTAGAACTGTTTACACCGTCAATCTCACCCAGTAACCAATCTACATGTACACCATTTACCTCACCATGTTTATCTTAGATGTAGAAATGTTAGAGTAGAACTGTTTACACTGTCAATCTCACCCAGTAACCAATCTACATGTACACCATTTACCTCACCATGTTTATCTTAGATGTAGAAATGTTAGAGTAGAACTGTTTACACCGTCAATCTCACCCAGTAACCAATCTACATGTACACCATTTACCTCACCATGTTTATCTTAGATGTAGAAATGTCAGAGTAGAACTGTTTACACTGTCAATCTCACCAAGTAACCAATCTACATGTACACCATTTACCTCACCATGTTTTTCTTAGATGTAGAAATGTTAGAGTAGAACTGTTTACACCGTCAATCTCACCCAGTAACCAATCTACATGTACACCATTTACCTCACCATGTTTATCTTAGATGTAGAAATGTCAGAGTAGAACTGTTTACACCGTCAATCTCACCCAGTAACCAATCTACATGTACACCATTTACCTCACCATGTTTATCTTAGATGTAGAAATGTCAGAGTAGAACTGTTTACACCGTCAATCTCACCCAGTAACCAATCTACATGTACACCATTTACCTCACCATGTTTATCTTAGATGTAGAAATGTCAGAGTAGAACTGTTTACACCGTCAATCTCACCCAGTAACCAATCTACATGTACACCATTTACCTCACCATGTTTATCTTAGATGTAGAAATGTCAGAGTAGAACTGTTTACACCGTCAATCTCACCCAGTAACCAATCTACATGTACACCATTTACCTCACCATGTTTATCTTAGATGTAGAAATGTCAGAGTAGAACTGTTTACACTGTCAATCTCACCCAGTAACCAATCTACATGTACACCATTTACCTCACCATGTTTATCTTAGATGTAGAAATGTCAGAGTAGAACTGTTTACACCGTCAATCTCACCCAGTAACCAATCTACATGTACACCATTTACCTCACCATGTTTTTCTTAGATGTAGAAATGTTAGAGTGGAACTGTTTACACCGTAAATCTCACCCAGTAACCGATCTACATGTACACCATTTACCTCACCATGTTTTTCTTAGATGTAGAAATGTTAGAGTGGAACTGTTTACACCGTTAATCTCACCCAGTAACCAATCTACATGTACACCATTTACCTCACCATGTTTTTCTTAGATGTAGAAATGTTAGAGTAGAACTGTTTACACCGTCAATCTCACCCAGTAACCAATCTACATGTACACCATTTACCTCACCATGTTTTTCTTAGATGTAGAAATGTTAGAGTAGAACTGTTTACACCGTCAATCTCACCCAGTAACCGATCTACATGTACACCATTTACCTCACCATGTTTATCTTAGATGTAGAAATGTTAGAGTGGAACTGTTTACACCGTTAATCTCACCCAGTAACCAATCTACATGTACACCATTTACCTCACCATGTTTATCTTAGATGTAGAAATGTCAGAGTAGAACTGTTTACACTGTCAATCTCACCCAGTAACCGATCTACATGTACACCATTTACCTCACCATGTTTTTCTTAGATGTAGAAATGTTAGAGTAGAACTGTTTACACTGTCAATCTCACCCAGTAACCAATCTACATGTACACCATTTACCTCACCATGTTTTTCTTAGATGTAGAAATGTCAGAGTAGAACTGTTTACACTGTCAATCTCACCCAGTAACCAATCTACATGTACACCATTTACCTCACCATGTTTATCTTAGATGTAGAAATGTCAGAGTAGAACTGTTTACACCATCAATCTCACCAAGTAAACAATCTACATGTACACCATTTACCTCACCATGTTTATCTTAGATGTAGAAATGTTAGAGTAGAACTGTTTACACCATCAATCTCACCCAGTAACCAATCTACATGTACACCATTTACCTCACCATGTTTTTCTTAGATGTAGAAATGTCAGAGTAGAACTGTTTACACAGTCAATCTCACCCAGTAACCGATCTACATGTACACCATTTACCTCACCATGTTTTTCTTAGATGTAGAAATGTTAGAGTGGAACTGTTTACACCGTAAATCTCATCCAGTAACCGATCAACATGTACACCATTTACCTCACCATGTTTATCTTAGATGTAGAAATGTCAGAGTAGAACTGTTTACACTGTCAATCTCACACAGTAACCAATCTACATGTACACCATTTACCTCACCATGTTTATCTTAGATGTAGAAATGTCAGAGTAGAACTGTTTACACTGTCAATCTCACCCAGTAACCAATCTACATGTACACCATTTACCTCACCATGTTTATCTTAGATGTAGAAATGTCAGAGTAGAACTGTTTACACTGTCAATCTCACCCAGTAACCAATCTACATGTACACCATTTACCTCACCATGTTTTTCTTAGATGTAGAAATGTCAGAGTAGAACTGTTTACACCGTCAATCTCACCCAGTAACCAATCTACATGTACACCATTTACCTCACCATGTTTTTCTTAGATGTAGAAATGTTAGAGTGGAACTGTTTACACCGTAAATCTCACCCAGTAACCGATCTACATGTACACCATTTACCTCACCATGTTTTTCTTAGATGTAGAAATGTTAGAGTGGAACTGTTTACACCATAAATCTCACCCAGTAACTGATCAACATGTACACCATTTACCTCACCATGTTTTTCTTAGATGTAGAAATGTCAGAGTAGAACTGTTTACACTGTCAATCTCACCAAGTAACCGATCTACATGTACACCATTTACCTCACCATGTTTTTCTTAGATGTAGAAATGTTAGAGTAGAACTGTTTACACTGTCAATCTCACCCAGTAACCAATCTACATGTACACCATTTACCTCACCATGTTTATCTTAGATGTAGAAATGTCAGAGTAGAACTGTTTACACTGTCAATCTCACCAAGTAACCAATCTACATGTACACCATTTACCTCACCATGTTTTTCTTAGATGTAGAAATGTTAGAGTAGAACTGTTTACACTGTCAATCTCACCCAGTAACCAATCTACATGTACACCATTTACCTCACCATGTTTATCTTAGATGTAGAAATGTCAGAGTAGAACTGTTTACACTGTCAATCTCACCCAGTAACCGATCTACATGTACACCATTTACCTCACCATGTTTTTCTTAGATGTAGAAATGTCAGAGTAGAACTGTTTACACTGTCAATCTCACCCAGTAACCAATCTACATGTACACCATTTACCTCACCATGTTTATCTTAGATGTAGAAATGTCAGAGTAGAACTGTTTACACCATCAATCTCACCCAGTAACCAATCTACATGTACACCATTTACCTCACCATGTTTCTTAGATGTAGAAATGTTAGAGTAGAACTGTTTACACCGTCAATCTCACCAGTAACCAATCTACATGTACACCATTTACCTCACCATGTTTTTCTTAGATGTAGAAATGTCAGAGTAGAACTGTTTACACCGTCAATCTCACCCAGTAACCAATCTACATGTACACCATTTACCTCACCATGTTTTTCTTAGATGTAGAAATGTTAGAGTGGAACTGTTTACACCGTAAATCTCACCCAGTAACCGATCTACATGTACACCATTTACCTCACCATGTTTTTCTTAGATGTAGAAATGTTAGAACTGTTTACACCGTAAATCTCACCCAGTAACCGATCAACATGTACACCATTTACCTCACCATGTTTATCTTAGATGTAGAAATGTCAGAGTAGAACTGTTTACACTGTCAATCTCACCCAGTAACCAATCTACATGTACACCATTTACCTCACCATGTTTATCTTAGATGTAGAAATGTTAGAACTGTTTACACCGTCAATCTCACCCAGTAACCAATCTACATGTACACCATTTACCTCACCATGTTTATCTTAGATGTAGAAATGTCAGAGTAGAACTGTTTACACCGTCAATCTCACCCAGTAACCAATCTACATGTACACCATTTACCTCACCATGTTTTTCTTAGATGTAGAAATGTTAGAGTGGAACTGTTTACACCGTTAATCTCACCCAGTAACCAATCTACATGTACACCATTTACCTCACCATGTTTATCTTAGATGTAGAAATGTTAGAGTAGAACTGTTTACACCATCAATCTCACCCAGTAAATAATCTACATGTACACCATTTACCTCACCATGTTTTTCTTAGATGTAGAAATGTTATAGTAGAACTGTTTACACTGTCAATCTCACACAGTAACCAATCTACATGTACACCATTTACTTCACCATGTTTATCTTAGATGTAGAAATGTTAGAGTAGAACTGTTTACACCGTTAATCTCACCCAGTAAACAATCTACATGTACACCATTTACCTCACCATGTTTATCTTAGATGTAGAAATGTCAGAGTAGAACTGTTTACACTGTCAATCTCACCAAGTAACCGATCTACATGTACATCATTTACCTCACCATGTTTTTCTTAGATGTAGAAATGTTAGAGTAGAACTGTTTACACTGTCAATCTCACCAAGTAACCAATCTACATGTACACCATTTACCTCACCATGTTTATCTTAGATGTAGAAATGTCAGAGTAGAACTGTTTACACCGTCAATCTCACCCAGTAACCAATCTACATGTACATCATTTACCTCACCATGTTTATCTTAGATGTAGAAATGTCAGAGTAGAACTGTTTACACTGTCAATCTCACCCAGTAACCAATCTACATGTACATCATTTACCTCACCATGTTTATCTTATATGTAGAAATGTCAGAGTAGAACTGTTTACACTGTCAATCTCACCCAGTAACCAATCTACATGTACACCATTTACCTCACCATGTTTATCTTAGATGTAGAAATGTTAGAGTAGAACTGTTTACACCGTCAATCTCACCCAGTAACCAATCTACATGTACACCATTTACCTCACCATGTTTATCTTAGATGTAGAAATGTCAGAGTAGAACTGTTTACACTGTCAATCTCACCCAGTAACCAATCTACATGTACACCATTTACCTCACCATGTTTATCTTAGATGTAGAAATGTTAGAGTAGAACTGTTTACACTGTCAATCTCACCCAGTAACCAATCTACATGTACACCATTTACCTCACCATGTTTTTCTTAGATGTAGAAATGTCAGAGTAGAACTGTTTACACCGTCAATCTCACCCAGTAACCAATCTACATGTACACCATTTACCTCACCATGTTTTTCTTAGATGTAGAAATGTTAGAGTGGAACTGTTTACACCGTCAATCTCACCCAGTAACCGATCTACATGTACACCATTTACCTCACCATGTTTTTCTTAGATGTAGAAATGTTAGAGTAGAACTGTTTACACCGTAAATCTCACCCAGTAACCGATCTACATGTACACCATTTACCTCACCATGTTTATCTTAGATGTAGAAATGTCAGAGTAGAACTGTTTACACTGTCAATCTCACCCAGTAACCAATCTACATGTACACCATTTACCTCACCATGTTTATCTTAGATGTAGAAATGTCAGAGTAGAACTGTTTACACCGTCAATCTCACCCAGTAACCAATCTACATGTACACCATTTACCTCACCATGTTTTTCTTAGATGTAGAAATGTTAGAGTAGAACTGTTTACACCGTAAATCTCACCCAGTAACCGATCTACATGTACACCATTTACCTCACCATGTTTTTCTTAGATGTAGAAATGTTAGAGTGGAACTGTTTACACCGTAAATCTCACCCAGTAACCGATCAACATGTACACCATTTACCTCACCATGTTTATCTTAGATGTAGAAATGTCAGAGTAGAACTGTTTACACTGTCAATCTCACCCAGTAACCAATCTACATGTACACCATTTACCTCACCATGTTTATCTTAGATGTAGAAATGTCAGAGTAGAACTGTTTACACCGTCAATCTCACCCAGTAACCAATCTACATGTACACCATTTACCTCACCATGTTTTTCTTAGATGTAGAAATGTCAGAGTAGAACTGTTTACACCGTCAATCTCACCCAGTAACCAATCTACATGTACACCATTTACCTCACCATGTTTTTCTTAGATGTAGAAATGTTAGAGTGGAACTGTTTACACCGTAAATCTCACCCAGTAACCGATCTACATGTACACCATTTACCTCACCATGTTTATCTTAGATGTAGAAATGTCAGAGTAGAACTGTTTACACTGTCAATCTCACCCAGTAACCAATCTACATGTACACCATTTACCTCACCATGTTTATCTTAGATGTAGAAATGTCAGAGTAGAACTGTTTACACCGTCAATCTCACCCAGTAACCAATCTACATGTACACCATTTACCTCACCATGTTTATCTTAGATGTAGAAATGTTAGAGTAGAACTGTTTACACCGTCAATCTCACCCAGTAACCAATCTACATGTACACCATTTACCTCACCATGTTTTTCTTAGATGTAGAAATGTCAGAGTAGAACTGTTTACACCGTCAATCTCACCCAGTAACCAATCTACATGTACACCATTTACCTCACCATGTTTTTCTTAGATGTAGAAATGTTAGAGTGGAACTGTTTACACCGTAAATCTCACCCAGTAACCGATCTACATGTACACCATTTACCTCACCATGTTTTTCTTAGATGTAGAAATGTTAGAGTGGAACTGTTTACACCATAAATCTCACCCAGTAACTGATCAACATGTACACCATTTACCTCACCATGTTTTTCTTAGATGTAGATATGTCAGAGTAGAACTGTTTACACTGTCAATCTCACCAAGTAACCGATCTACATGTACACCATTTACCTCACCATGTTTTTCTTAGATGTAGAAATGTTAGAGTAGAACTGTTTACACTGTCAATCTCACACAGTAACCAATCTACATGTACACCATTTACCTCACCATGTTTATCTTAGATGTAGAAATGTCAGAGTAGAACTGTTTACACTGTCAATCTCACCAAGTAACCAATCTACATGTACACCATTTACCTCACCATGTTTTTCTTAGATGTAGAAATGTTAGAGTAGAACTGTTTACACTGTCAATCTCACCCAGTAACCAATCTACATGTACACCATTTACCTCACCATGTTTATCTTAGATGTAGAAATGTCAGAGTAGAACTGTTTACACCGTCAATCTCACCCAGTAACCAATCTACATGTACACCATTTACCTCACCATGTTTATCTTAGATGTAGAAATGTCAGAGTAGAACTGTTTACACTGTCAATCTCACCCAGTAACCAATCTACATGTACACCATTTACCTCACCATGTTTTTCTTAGATGTAGAAATGTTAGAGTAGAACTGTTTACACTGTCAATCTCACCCAGTAACCAATCTACATGTACACCATTTACCTCACCATGTTTATCTTAGATGTAGAAATGTCAGAGTAGAACTGTTTACACCGTCAATCTCACCCAGTAACCAATCTACATGTACACCATTTACCTCACCATGTTTTTCTTAGATGTAGAAATGTTAGAGTAGAACTGTTTACACCGTCAATCTCACCCAGTAACCAATCTACATGTACACCATTTACCTCACCATGTTTTTCTTAGATGTAGAAATGTCAGAGTAGAACTGTTTACACCGTCAATCTCACCCAGTAACCAATCTACATGTACACCATTTACCTCACCATGTTTATCTTAGATGTAGAAATGTCAGAGTAGAACTGTTTACACTGTCAATCTCACCAAGTAACCGATCTACATGTACACCATTTACCTCACCATGTTTATCTTAGATGTAGAAATGTTAGAGTAGAACTGTTTACACCGTCAATCTCACCCAGTAACCAATCTACATGTACACCATTTACCTCACCATGTTTATCTTAGATGTAGAAATGTCAGAGTAGAACTGTTTACACTGTCAATCTCACCAAGTAACCAATCTACATGTACACCATTTACCTCCTGCATACATACATTGATAAATACATACATTCGTTCTGGCTTGCATACATACATTGATAAATACATACATTCGTTCTGGCTTGCATACATACATTGATAAATACATACATTCGTTCTGGCTTGCATACATACATTGATAAATACATACATTCGTTCTGGCTTGCATACATACATTGATAAATACATACATTCGTTCTGGCTTGCATACATACATTGATAAATACATACATTCGTTCTGGCTTGCATACATACATTGATAAATACATACATTCGTTCTGGCTTGCATACATACATTGATAAATACATACATTCGTTCTGGCTTGCATACATACATTGATAAATACATACATTCGTTCTGGCTTGCATACATACATTGATAAATACATACATTCGTTCTGGCTTGCATACATACATTGATAAATACATACATTCGTTCTGGCTTGCATACATACATTGATAAATACATACATTCGTTCTGGCTTGCATACATACATTGATAAATACATACATTCGTTCTGGCTTGCATACATACATTGATAAATACATACATTCGTTCTGGCTTGCATACATACATTGATAAATACATACATTCGTTCTGGCTTACATACATACATTCGTTCTGGCTTGCATACATACATTGATAAATACATACATTCGTTCTGGCTTACATACATACATTCGTTCTGGCTTGCATACATACATTGATAAATACATACATTCGTTCTGGCTTGCATACATACATTGATAAATACATACATTCGTTCTGGCTTGCATACATACATTGATAAATACATACATTCGTTCTGGCTTGCATACATACATTGATAAATACATACATTCGTTCTGGCTTGCATACATACATTGATAAATACATACATTCGTTCTGGCTTGCATACATACATTGATAAATACATACATTCGTTCTGGCTTGCATACATACATTGATAAATACATACATTCGTTCTGGCTTGCATACATACATTGATAAATACATACATTCGTTCTGGCTTGCATACATACATTGATAAATACATACATTCGTTCTGGCTTGCATACATACATTGATAAATACATACATTCGTTCTGGCTTGCATACATACATTGATAAATACATACATTCGTTCTGGCTTGCATACATACATTGATAAATACATACATTCGTTCTGGCTTGCATACATACATTGATAAATACATACATTCGTTCTGGCTTGCATACATACATTGATAAATACATACATTCGTTCTGGCTTGCATACATACATTGATAAATACATACATTCGTTCTGGCTTGCATACATACATTGATAAATACATACATTCGTTCTGGCTTGCATACATACATTCGTTCTGGCTTGCATACATACATTGATAAATACATACATTCGTTCTGGCTTGCATACATACATTGATAAATACATACATTCGTTCTGGCTTGCATACATACATTGATAAATACATACATTCGTTCTGGCTTGCATACATACATTACATGATAAATACATACATTCGTTCTGGCTTGCATACATACATTCGTTCTGGCTTGCATACATACATTGATAAATACATACATTCGTTCTGGCTTGCATACATACATTGATAAATACATACATTCGTTCTGGCTTGCATACATACATTGATAAATACATACATTCGTTCTGGCTTGCATACATACATTGATAAATACATACATTCGTTCTGGCTTGCATACATACTTGTACATACATACATTCGTTCTGGCTTGCATACATACTTGCATACATACATTGATAAATACATACATTCGTTCGGGCTTGCATACATACATTGATAAATACATACATTTGTTCTGGCTTACATACATACATTCGTTCTGGCTTACATACATACAATCGTTCTGGCTTGCATACATACATTGATAAATACATACATTCGTTCTGGCTTGCATACATACATTGATATATACATACATTCGTTCTGGCTTGCATACATACATACATTGATAAATACATACATTCGTTCTGGCTTGCATACATACATTAATAAATACATACATTTGTTCTGGCTTACATACATACATTGATAAATACATACATTTGTTCTGGATTACATACATACATTCGTTCTGGCTTGCATACATACATTGATAAATACATACATTCATTCTGGCTTGCATACACACATTGGTATATACATACATTCGTTCTGGCTTGCATATATACATTGATAAATACATACATTCGTTCTGGCTTGCATACATACATTGATAAATACATACATTCGTTCTGGCTTGCATACATACATTGATAAATACATACATTCGTTCTGGCTTACATACATACATTGATAAATACATACATTCGTTCGGGCTTGAATATATACATTGAAAAATACATACATTCGTTCTGGCTTGCATACATACATTGATAAATACATACATCCGTTCAAGCTTGCATACATACATTGATAAATACATACATCCGTTCTGGCTTGCATACATACATTGATAAATACATACATTCGTTCTGGCTTGCATATATACATTGATAAATACATGCATTCGTTCTGGCTTGCATACATACAATGATAAATACAAACCTCCGTTCTGGCTAGCATACATATATTGATAAATACATACATTCGTTCTGGTGTGCATACATACATTGATAAATACATACATTCTATCTGGCTTGCATACATACATTGATAAATACATACATTCTTTCTGGCTTGCATACATACATTGATAAATACATAAATTTGTTCTGGCTTGCATACATGCATTGATATATACATACATTCGTTCTGGCTTGCATACATACATTGATAAATACATAAATTTGTTCTGGCTTGCATACATACATTGATAAATACATACATTCGTTCTGGCTTGCATACATACATTGATAAATACATACATTCGCTCTGGTTTGCATACATACATTGATAATTACATGCATTCGTTCTGGATTGCATACATACATTTGTTCTGGCTTGCATACATACAATCATAAATACATACATCCGTTCTGGCTAGCATACATATATTGATAAATACATACATTCGTTATGGCTTGCATAAATACATTGATAAATACATACATCCGTTCTGGCTAGCATACATATATTGATAAATACATACATTCGTTATGGCTTGCATAAATACATTGATAAATACATACATTATATCTGGCTTGCATACACACATTGATAAATACATACATTCGTTCTGGCTTGCATACATACATTGATAAATACATACATTCGTTCTGGCTTGCATACATACATTCATAAATACATACATTCGTTCTGACTTGCATACATACATTGATAAATACATACATTTGTTCTAGCTTACATACATACATTCGTTCTGGCTTGCATACATACATTGATAAATACATAAATTCGTTCTGGCTTGCATACATACATTGATAAATACATACATTCATTCTGGCTTGCATACATACATTGATAAATACATACATTCGTTCTGGCTTGCATACATACATTGATAAATACATACATCCGTTCATGCTTGCATACATACATTGATAAATACATACATCCGTTCTGGCTTGCATACATATATTGATAAATACATACATTCGTTCTGGCTTGCATATATACATTGATAAATACATACATTCGTTCTGGCTTGCATACATACATTGATAAATACATACATTCGTTCTGGCTGCATACATACATTGATAAATACATACATTCGTTCTGGCTTGCATACATACATTGATAAATACATACATTCGTTCTGGCTTGCATACATACATTGATAAATACATACATTCTTTGGCTTGCATACATACATTGATAAATACATACATTCGTTCTGGCTTGCATACATACATGATAAATACATACATTCGTTCTGGCTTGCATACATACATTGATAAATACATACATTCGTTCTGGCTTGCATACATACATTGATAAATACATAAATTTGTTCTGGCTTGCATAAATGCATTGATATATACATACATTCGTTCTGGCTTGCGATACATACATACATTAATAAATACATACATTCGTTCTGGCCTGCATACATACATTGATAAATACATAAATTCGTTCTGGCTTGCATACATACATTGATAAATACATACATTCGTTCTGGCTTGCATACATACATTGATAAATACATACATTCGTTCAGGTTTGCATACATACATTGATAAATACATGCATTCGTTCTGGATTGCATACATACATTTGTTCTGGCTTGCATACATACAATGATAAATACATACATCCGTTCTGGCTAGCATACATATATTGATAAATACATACATTCGTTATGGCTTGCATACGTACATTGATAAATACATACATTCTATCTGGCTTGCATACACACATTGATAAATACATACATTCGTTCTGGCTTGCATACATACATTTATAAATACATACATTCGTTCTGGCTTGCATACATACATTGATAAATACATACATACGTTCATGCTTGCATACATACATTGATAAATACATACATTCGTTCTGGCTTGCATACATACATTGATAAATACATACATTCGTTCTGGCTTGCATACATACATTGATAAATACATGCATTCGTTCTGGCTTGCATACATACAATGATAAATACATACATCCGTTCTGGCTAGCATACATATATTGATAAATACATACATTCGTTCTGGCTTGCATACATACATTGATAAATAAACACATTCGTTCTGGCTTGCATACATACATTGATAAATACATACATTCGTTCTGGCTTGCATACATACATTGATAAATACATACATTCGTTCTGGCTTGCATACATACATTGATAAATACATACATTCGTTCATGCTTGCATACATACATTGATAAATACATACATTCGTTCTGGCTTGCATATACATTGATAAATACATACATTCGTTCTGGCTTGCATACATACATTGATAAATACATACATTCGTTCTGGCTTGCATACATACATTGATAAATACATACATTCGTTCTGGCTTGCATACATACATTGATAAATACATACATTCGTTCTGGCTTGCATAAATACATTCATAAATACATACCTTCGTTCTGGCTTGCATAAATACATTCATAAATACATACATTCGTTCTGGCTTGCATACCTACATTGATAAATACATACATTTGTTCTGGCTTGCATACATACATTGATAAATACATACATTCGT
>CM026391.1:69835205-69851875 GCA_014843695.1 Archivesica marissinica
GGATGCAGCATTATGTGTATGTAGGATACAGCATTATGTGTATGTAGGATACAGCATTATGTGTATGTAGGATACAGCATTATGTGTATGTAGGATGCAGCATTATGTGTATGCAGGATGCAGCATTATGTGTATGCAGGATGCAGCATTATGTGTATGTAGGATGCAGCATTATGTGTATGTAGGATGCAGCATTATGTGTATGCAGGATGCAGCATTATGTGTATGCAGGATGCAGCATTATGTGTATGCATCATCACATAACCCTTTCAACACCACAGACCTATAAATAGACTTACAAAAAGTATAGATCCAGATGAGATGGCTCATCAGGATCTGCACTTTTTACCAGTAATATTACTATTTTTAGACAAAATTACCCATGTTGATAAATGGACTGGTCCAAATGTAATATTCTTATTAATTTATTGGTCTAAAAATATCGTGCACCGGTCCATGTCAGTTACTTGGTGTTGAATGGGTTAATTGATTAAGACATGTTGAGGATGGTGTGTTTGTAAGTGTCATGCACCAAGACAGTGTTTGCAGTTAATTGTGTATTCATTGATGATGTAGAATGTGTGATGTCAGTGTGTATGTAGCATGTATTAGTATGTTCCCCGCCCCCATCAGGGACAGACAGATCGTTTTTTGCCTGTTTGTTCGTCTGTTTTACCGTGTCCATGCTTCATCACCAAAACACCGTTGCATTTTCTTGGCAGGAGGCATCAGTAGTATGTCGAGTTAGGCATGTTGTGGATTTACGGCCCTTTGAATATTTTTGTAAAAAACACGAAGCTTGTCTGCGCTACATCTCCAAAACTTCATAAATACTACATATGACTTTTCATTTGCAATGACTTCATATATTTCGGGAATGGCCGTAATTAATGTTGCTAGAACTTGTGGCCCGACCCGTTTGCCTTTATTTAATTTGGCATGTTTTGTATTCACATGTATATGTAAAACGAATCAAGCAATAAAATATGATTCAACTAAATTTCATATAACGTAATCGTGTATGTATAAGATGCACTTTTTTCCCTCCAAAATAGTATCCAAAAGTCTGGTGCATCTTACACTCCAGCTTAGAACTAAATTCCATTGTTTCAAAGACTCAAAAACGACAAATGGCGTATTACAACAAAGGGAAATAAATGTTTCATAATATTTTTCTCTAAGTCCCGTCGTAACGTGCTGTATTTGTTCCGGATTTCGTTCGAGTCTATATATCTATATCATGTGGAAAATTATTCAAAGCTTTTCTTCAAATAAGTTTCCCCCCCTGGAATTTCTCTGTTTTTTAACTGCGTCTTATACTCCAGTGCGACCCATACATACACGATTATGGTAATTAACTTTCATACGTTTATTACTCCACTGAAGAGTGACATTCTCAGTAAAGTGCCACAATTGCTGTCTATGGTATTAGTTTATACAAATTTATTTCAGCTCGATTGCGAAACAAGTTCTTACAACTTATATTAATCACTCTCGAGACCTCATTCCTGATGGAATCCATCGCCATGAAGGAGAGAGAAGAGGCAACGTGGAATTTAAATGCTTTGCCTAAGGGCACAATGGTAACGGCTCCAGCGGGGCTCGAACTCCGGACCTTTCGCACCTGAAGCGAACGCGCATCCACTGCGCTATCACGACTTCCACTTCCATGTCTGGTATTCACTTAGGAAAGATGTTCTATACATTGTCCAGTTAACAGAAAAGTTCTAAAATATGAATCAATACTGAACTATGAAAAAATCCATTTTCTAGCATTCCAATTCTCACCTTTAGCTGAGAATGAGTCTGAAGTAACAGTGAGTGGGAGGGGGTGGGGGAAAGACATAGAAACACAATTTCTAGTTACTGTACACATTGACACTTCAGTCTATGTGTAACATCAGGGCTTGTTCTAGAGGGCGACATGGGCGGAGTAGTCACCCTTGGGACCCTGATTTCGCCCCACCTGTCATGTAAAAATTTATAATAATTAATGGACGCTAACATTTGAGTCTAAGTAAAACATGTTTCATAATTCCTGTACAATTTGTCGTTTCAGTCTGTGCCGGCTGCAGGCAAGTCAACTAGCCAGGAGAGTGAAGGGAGTCTCATTAGTGTGGATGGTTCAGATGAGGTAATCACCATGCCCTATAACAGTCCTTATCTTTATGACAGGCGGGCATTTAGCTGTCAATTACATCATTATCAGTTAATTCAAAGAAATTGAAGTGTACATTCAATGATTTAAAAGGCATTTAATTTCTCATAGTAACAAATGTGTGTTGCGTGTCGTGCATGCGCGCAATTCGTCCATGCGCGCAATAGATAGATGGACAGCAAACATACATGTTTGTGTGTGCTAGTCCATACCCTACATTATCCTTGGATATACTACACCATACCCTACAGTATCCTCAGATATACTAGACCATACCCTACATTATCCTCGGATATACTACACCATACCCTACAGTATCCTCGGATATACTACACCATACCCTACATTATCCTCAGCTATACTACACCATACCCTACAGTATCCTCGGATATACTACACCATACCCTACCGTATCCTCAGCTATACTACACCATACCCTACATTAGCCTCAGCTATACTACACCATACCCTACAGTATCCTCGGATATACTAGACCATACCCTACAGTATCCTCAGATATACTACACCATACCCTACAGTATCCTCGGATATACTACACCATACCCTACAGTATCCTCAGATATACTAGACCATACCCTACTGTATCCTCAGATATACTAGACCTACAGTATCCTCAGATATACTAGACCATACCCTACAGTATCCTCGGATATACTAGACCCTACCCTACAATATCCTCAGACATACTAGACCATACCCTACAGTATCCTCTGATATACTACACCATACCTTACAGTATCCTCGGATATACTAGACCATACTCTACAGTATCCTCGAATATACTACACCATACCCTACATTATCCTCAGATATACTAGACCATACCCTACATTATCCTCAGATATACTAGACAATACCCTACAGTATCCTCGGATATACTAGACCATACCCTACAGTATCCTCAGATATACTACACCATACCCTACATTATCCTCATATATACTAGACCATACCCTACATTATCCTCAGATATACTAGACAATACCATACATTATCCTCATATATACTACACCATACACTACATTATCCTCAGATATACTACACCATACCCTACAGTATCCTCAGATATACTACACCATACCTTACAGTATCCATCGGATATACTAGACCATACTCTACAGTATCCTCGGATATAATAGACCATACCTTACAGTATCCTCGGATATACTAGACCATACCATACAGTATCCTCGGATATACTAGACCATACCATACATTATCCTCCGATATACTAGACCATACCCTACAGTATCCTCAGATATACTACACCATACCCTACATTATCCTCAGATATACTACACCATACCCTACAGTATCCTCAGATATACTAGACCATGCCATACATTATCCTCGGATATACTACACTATACCCTACAGTATCCTCAGATATACTAGACCATACCCTACAGTATCCTCAGATATACTACACCATATCCTACAGTACTCTCAGATATACTAGACCATGCCCTACATTATCCTCAGATATACTACACCATGCCCTACAGTAACCTCAAATATACTAGATCATACCCTACAGTATCCTCAGATATACTAGACCCTGCCCTACAGTATCCTCAGATATACTAGACCATGCCCTACAGTATCCTCAGATATACTAGACCATACCCTACAGTATCCTCAGATATACTACACCATACCCTACAGTATCCTCAGATATACTAGACCATGCCCTACAGTATCCTCAGATATACTAGACCATGCCCTACAGTATCCTCAGATATACTAGACCATGCCCTACAGTATCCTCATATATACTAGACCATGCCCTACAGTATCCTCAGATATACTACACCATACCCTACATTATCCTCAGATATACTAGACCATGCCCTACAGTATCCTCCAATATACTACACCATACCCTACATTATCAGTAACCTCTGATATACTAAACCATACCCTACATTATCCTCAGATATACTAAACCATACCCAACAGTATCCTCATCACGAGCCGGCTCATCAGGATCTGCACTGCTTGCCAGTAATATTACTATTTTCTAGACAAAATTACCCGTTTTGATAAATGAACTGGTCCACTGGTAATTTTCTTGTAAAATAATCGGTCTAAGAATATCATGCACAAGTCCATGTCAGCTACTCAAGTGTCGAATGGGCTAACAATATGTACGATACTTCACTCTGTAGTCTGCATTTAACCGTCGGCATGCTGCAGGCGTAATGAGCAGATGACAAATGTGTTATATTTCCCTTATTTTTTCTGGAAAGTAGGGCTTGTGACAATTCATTCAAATCGTCATCATTTCGCCTACAGCATGCTACAGGTTAATTAATGGAACACATGACTGCACTTTCTCTAATAAACATGCAATAGTTTCACTTCAAAGTAGTTCTTGCACCGAATTACCCCTGCATATGCTACATACCTATAATTTCCCTACGGGGAAAGGAAATCCTGCCATATTTCGAGATATTAAGCATTGAACGTCGGCAGCAGCTGCTGTTTTTCCGTGTTGTATTGATCAAAGAAACAAACAGATGTTATCGGGATATGCTTTGGCAAGTGAAATGACCATTTCCAAGAATTAATTGGATTATTTCAAAAATGTAGAAGAATGGTGAATGGTGAATGATGGTACACGTTCAAACCTGAATGAATACTCACGCAGCACCCTATGCAAACACAACACATTATTGTTAAATTGCAACGGAACACAACATTTTTTTATTCAAATATACTAGAGGACATAGAAAACCCACACCTACATTATCTTATTATTACATGAAAACGAAATACGAAGGATTCCATCAAAGATATATCATATCTTTATTACAAAACACAAACTGAACAACTAAAAATATTCCAAAATGTTTAAAACTATGTATTTATATAGTTATTGTTTTTCATGTAAAAACACACTTATCCGAAGTGTGCATTTTCTATATCCTCCAGTATAGCTAAAATCAAGACTGTGTTTCTGTTTTCAGGAATGCATAAACGATACTGAACTTGCTATAATAAACACTGCAAATGAATCTGAAATGTTTAACCCTTAAATTGCTGAATAAATTGGATCAGGATCTATGTTGTTTGCTATTCAACCAAGTGTTTTAGCGCCACTCTCCGAATAGCAAGCAGCATAGAGCCTGATCAAATGGCATGATCTTTGCTGTGCCATCAGATCTGGCTGTATGCGGTTTCAAAAAATATATGAATATACGCGTTTCTAGAAAAGAGTTTTAATTGTACCACAGGTAACTATACTAGTTGCCAAATATAACTTGGACAATATGCATACGCGCCTCACACAGTCCAATATTTTACATATTGGATCGTTTTCGGCCTATATCCTATGCATATCTGTATCATTCCGCTGGAATGCATAGTTATAAAAACCCAAATTGCACAGAAAGCCCCTAAAAACCCAACTTGCACAGAAAGCCCCTAAAAACCCAAATTGCATAGAAAGCCCCTAAAAACCCAAATTGCATAGAAAGCCCCATCTAACGTCATATGTATGTGCTTATTAAACAAGATTTGATTGACAGCTGGTCGATGAAGTGGCTGATTGGCCATTGGCTTATATACATGTAGTAACCAGGTACCAAGACGGGTCAGTTGTCCGGTGGTTAGCACTGACTAGGAATCCAGGGAGCGCAGCAGGTTTATATTTATTTCATGTAGCAGTGCATTGTATTCCCTGAAAGAACATACAGTCAAACCTGTCTACAGCAGCCAGCCAAGGGAATCACCAAAAGTGGCTGCTTAGCACAGGTGGCTGCTTAATAGAGGTCAAATGTATAATAAAACAACATATTCGGAGTATGGAAACTGGCTGCTAATGCAGGTTGGCTGCTTAATGGAGGTGACCACTAACACAGGTTTGACTGTATATAAATGTCTTCAGTGTTGATGAAATAGGCTTCATCTTTCTGTCTGCGGTATGTCGGTGTCTTTTCAATGTATATCTATCACTAGAGATATAGCTGGTTCAGAGTATTTTCTGAACATGTCTTCAGTTTTGAGGAAAATTAACCCATTCAACACCAAGTAACTCACATGGACTGGTCCATGATATTCATAAACCAATAAATGAATCAGAAAATCACATTTGGACAAGTTCATTTATCAAAATGGGTAATTATGTTTAAAAATAGTCATATCACTGGCAACAAGTGCAGATCCTGATGAGACGGCTGGTCATGAGCCGGCTCATCACGAGCCGGCTCATCTGGATCTACACTTTTTGTAAGCCTATAAATAGAGGTCTGTGGTGTTGAAAGGGTTAATAGATTTCAGTTATGTCGTTCCTATATGTTACAATTTTTGTATATTCTCCGCTAGATACATTGATATTACACTTTGCAATGACTGTGGCAATTAATGAAATAATTACAGCATCTTCCAGGGGAGATTCTGGGAGGGGGGGAATTGATAACCTGTCTTTGGCTTGTCATTTAACCGAGAAGTTTGCTCACGTCTTACAAATGAATTATGTCAAAAATATGAGATTAGATTTTCATGTTACTTATACTGATCATGAAGAAATGCTACAATCTGCTTCCCACGATACTGCTGCTGGAGATGTATACAGAGGTAATATACAGTGCTCGTATACCAGTAAATTAGAATCCATGTCCGTATACCAGTAAATTAGAATCCATGTCCGTATACCAGTAAATTAGAATCCATGTCCGTATACCAGTAAATTAGAATCCATGTCCGTATACCAGTAAATTAGAATCCATGTCGTATACCAGTACATTAGAATCCATGTCCGTATACCAGTAAATTAGAATCCATGTCCGTATACCAGTAAATTAGAATCCATGTCCGTATACCAGTAAATTAGAATCCATGTCCGTATACCAGTAAATTGGAATCCATGTCCGTATACCAGTAAATTAGAATCCATGTCCGTATACCAGTAAATTAGAATCCATGTCCGTATACCAGTAAATTAGAATCCATGTCCGTATACCAGTAAATTAGAATCCATGTCCGTATACCAGTGGGAATTTATGTTTATTTATCGTCGCTACCGGTTGCCCATATGAGCGACTAAGATATTAGTCATTTTAGACTTTTGGAGGATAGTGCAATGATACAGACAGAGACCCATTCCAGAAAATCCTCCAGTTCTTTGACGTGTACGGTGTAAAGCACCAACACGAGACCTCGGTTTAAAGTCCCATCTGAAAGACTTAATTTTATTAGGGTCAGACGGGGGATCGAACCTGTGATCCCTGGATTACCAGTCCAGCGTGTTACCACTGGACTACAGATCCGTCTGTATGGAGGGAATTCTGCTTTAGAGGGGTTCTGGTTTTAAGGGGTTCCATCCACTGCAGGTGTTCCTTTGTTTGTCAGTGTATATGGAATTAGTAATTGTATGTTTTGTCTACAGATTATCTATATTAGTGGTATACACCAAATTTCGGGAGTTCTGCTGCAGTTTTCCAACCATACTCGCATTTTCATTTTCACACTATTATCATGTATGCTCAAGTAGTTGGGTTTTTCTTCAGGATCTGTTTTCCAACAACTGGAAGTCGGGTGTGGCATCAGTGAAAACTGCTCGAAGTGCATCCATGGACAGCTTACCAGGTAGGAACCACAGCGCCATACATAGCCCCATCTTGATGTTGTGCCAAATTATGGATTAACTCTTTGTATGCTAGCGGTGGATAATGTTTGCAGTTTATTTGGCCTCCCCATTAGCCTTTGTGTGTGTTTCACGTTTATTTAGCGTCGCTATCTGTAGTTCATTTGAGCGATGCCTCCTGAAGAGATTAGTCATATTAATTTTGGAGGATAGTGCAATGATACAGACAGAGACCCATTCCAAGGTCAAAAAATCTTCAACGGGAGAGTTTTAACTGTGAATAACATTATCAATAAAATGTGTTTCCACTAACGTGTAGGTTTATTCGGCAAAAATGTACGTCAAAAAGAGATTTCGTAGAATTTTTCAATTTGTTTTGAAAATGTCTAAAGCGGCGCAATTCGTGTTGAAACGAGCATTGAAACGAGCGTTCTGATTGGATTATTAGAATGTAACGTTTTTTTATATATGAAGAATAATCATAATCCAATCAGAACGCTCGTTTCAACGGCTCGTTTCAACGCGAATTGCGCTGCTTTAGAAATTTTCAAAACAAATTGAAAATGCTACGAAATCTCTTTTTGACGTACATTTTTGCCGAATAAACCTACACGTTAGTGTAAACACATTTTATTGATAATGTTATTCACAGTTAAAACTCCCGTCGAAGATTTTTTTTGTTGCTGACAGAACCCGTGTCCTAGTATGGAAATGTGACCTGCTATGGCCAATGTATGTGGCAATTGTTTGCAAAGTATACATGCATGCAGATTAAAGTTGTGTTTTATTTGAAGAACAATATAAAGACTCGGGATAGGCGTTATATTTGGACAGCTTTGTACAAAATTGTTTCAGATAGGGCCATTTTACTGATCGATGCGAAATCTGACATCCCACAGAGTAGAATCCCTGTACTTAAATATATATACTAGTACCCCAAACGTGCCAAATCCCTGTGATCTATACCATTAGACTTTATGGGGGAGAGATTGTTAACCCTTTCCCTCATAGAAGCACCTCTTGACGCCATTACCAATATGACATACATTGACAATGTAGTAGCCAAACCAATAATAAAGTCCAGAATTTCATGTAGTCCCAGTAATATCTTACGAGGTGCGATAGATATGGCCAATACTAATCCACTGCATGATAGCTAAATGGCTGTCATTTGTATGGAGATATAATAATATATTAACCTATATCTCTATGAAGGAAAGGGATAAGTACTAGAACAACATATAATTCTGTCCGCCTCCGTGGTCGAGTGGTTAAGGTCGCTGACTTGTATACCACTGTAACCTATCATCACTGATGGTCACGGGTTCGAGCCCCGCTCAGGCCGTGTCTCATTTATATGAAAAAGTTGGCAGTTTCTTACGGAGGTTGGTGCACCCAAGTACTGGTTAACCGCTGGAGCCTGCCCAGGAAAGGTGTTGTTAGGTAAACTGCCCGCCGGCGATATAGCCCAAAATGGTGCTGATGCTGGCGTAAAACCCGAAATATAAATAAACATATAATTCTCATTTATTTGTTACATTGTCCATCTCTTCTGTGTCTCTTTCTTCTCTGGTAATTGTGACACGTTTTATTTCTAGAGAACGCAATGGATGTGAATGAGTTTGAGGTAGTGCAGTTGAGGACTACAAGCCTCAGTAACAATGCTGCCAAGCATCGCATCTCCGTGAAACCCAAATCGCGCAGACTATCTGCTAAAAAGTCTGTAAAGAAAAGGGAGGTAAGAATAAATACATGACTTTTCTGATATTGCATATATAGTCTACATTCGCTCTGTGAAACAGTGGATGGTGGCATTTTCTCTGTGACTGCTTAACACCCATTCTCAATAAGAAGGTGCAAATGGTGTCGCCACCGTACCACTATCTATTCGTGAGAAATATCTTACATTTAACAAAGGCTGGTGAAAGGCCAACCGTTTATCTTTAAATTATGTGAAACACATAAAAAAAATCCAAGTATTTTTTATAACCTAAAATGACATGTTCGTTACTGTCGCCATGGGTGATGTTTAAAATTTAAGATTTATTTGTTTTGATAGTGACAACTATACGACAAAACATAGTACTTCTTTCTAAAGTTGCACAATAACGAAATTGTCTGAATATATTATGAAACATAAAAAGTCAGAAATACAATGTTTGTAGGCTTTTGATTCTGCAAATATACATGTCGCCAAAATGTTGAAAATATTCGTTACATAGTATATACACACCCCTTACACGTCGTTTTTCTGTATGTACTAAAGAGTATACATGGTGTGTGGTTCTAGCATCACTACACTTTATGACGGTATTGGACTTGACATCTTTCGTTGCGCTTAAGAGTAAATATTAAATATCAAACATATGATCTTGAGATTTTTCATATCAAGCTAACATGTTCGATACATGATTTCAAATAAAATACCCATCTAAATATGCATATCTTACTTTGTTCATATCATTGAAATATCCAGACAGACAAAAGATACACACCTATATCAACAATAATAAGCATAGTTACTTATAAAATTGACAAAAATGCCATTTTTGAAATGTACGTGATCAAAATATTCGTTACCATAAATGGACGACAACGACACAGAATGATATGGGTTTTATTTCAGACAGTGACGTAGTTCATTTCGTCATTGCTTACGTATATATATCGAAACATGGCGGAAGGTCATCCTTGAAATTGTGAAATTTTGATGAAAAAGTTATTCTGATTGCTGTTATGGTAAGTCATTTAGTTTTAAAGAATGTTTTTTCAAGACATTTGACTTTTGCAAGTTTGTCGTGATGTAATTGCTTTCAGAAAGGGCCATTGATTGTGTGTACTATATGTGTTATGGTTGAATATGTGTGTATGTTTGGTAATCTTGAGTGTTTATGGGAGAAATGTTCGTTACTAAACGGTAACGGACATTTCTAATTATTTGGCAATGTTGTGACCAAAAATATATGTCATAAACATGCCTCTGGTTTGAATCTTCATTTCATATGTCTTAGACAAAGTTTACATATATAAAAAAATCATTTTTAACAATAATAGTGTTTCTGTTTGTTGTTAAAAGACTTAACAAATCTAAATGTAACATTTGATTTTTCCAAGTTGGTGAATTGGTTAATCAATTAATTTCGCTGCGATACTGTATTTCTTGGCAAAATATTTGATATTTAAATTTGAAGATTAAATACATTTTCCACATGTTTATAGTCAAACACAGACACTAAGTCCTGTGTACGAGGATAGTTTGCTTCTAAAATCAATGTATCGAACATTTCAGATTAAAGTAACGGACATTTCACTGTGTTTCTTTTTCTTTTTTCAGAAAAATGGTCAAGTCCAGAGCAGAAATTCAAAAGGCATATAAGCAACGATTGAAAGAGAATAACAATGAGCAATACCTGACAAAAGAAAGGACACGAAGGAAAGCCAATTATGTCCCCAGTAGTCAACTCAGCAAAAGAGAACGATCAAAACGAAATGAAAAGAACAGGGTATATCTGCAAGTGCTCAGAAAGAAAAGGAAAGCAATGGTAGAGGTAATTCAGAATGCTGCAGAAAATCAGTTGAATCAAGATAATGATGAAGAAAGATTAACCAGCGGTTATGAAAGTATGGGATCGGTAGCATCACGAGGAGATCTAGCAGGTCCAAGCAACCTGGTTGTTCAGATGAATTTTCCAGCTAGATCACGTGGGTCAAAGGTTCGTATGCGTAATGCCCTGGACGCATGTAAACGAGAGTTAAAGGCCATGCAGGAGAAGTATGACAACATCAAGACCAAATACAAATCAACACTAAGGTCAGTCCAAAGATCAAGAAAAAGAAACGCTTCAGTGCTTACCCCAAAGTCGAAGACAGAGAGCCAAATGAAAGATATTGGTCTGAACAAAGGTCAGAAAATAAAGAGTCAGGCGTCATCTCCTCTTTAGTAACGCAGTTTGTGAAGAAATTTCAACTACCCGCAAAAATATCCCTAAACATCAGAGGCATACATTACACAATCTAGTTGGAGGGAGGATTCTGAAGAAGTACAGATGTATTGAAAGGGCAAGTAAAGCAACTGGCCTTAGCCGAAACAGTTTAGCAAGTAAAAGTACAGGCATACCACCAAAAGATAAGTTCATGCGTCAGAGAGAGGTTAGAAGGAGTAGAGAAAATGTTATTGCTTTTATGCAACGAGACGATATCAGTCGAATGATGCCAGGAAAGAGAGATTGTCAGAAAGTTGATGGGTGTAAGGAACAGAGGAGAGTCCTAACAGATTATCTATCAAATCTGCATCGGAAGTTTTTGAGTGAAAACACATCCGCAAAATTGTCCTTAGCATCCTTTTGTCGAATCAGACCAAAAAACATTTTACTTGCATCATTCATTAGCAGATCAACTTGTTTATGTACAAAGCACCAGAACATGACTTTAACACTGAAAGCAGCCAGACACGAGAATGTTCAAGTAACAATGAACGGAGACCAGATGCTTAAGACAAAAGATGCCTTCCTGGAAGATGTAAGACAAAATGTGGTAAATGAAGAAGTATGTGTGAGCCAATGGAAAAGAGTTCCAGTTGAAGAAAAAGGAAAGAGGAAAATGGTCATGAAGGTAGTCGAAAGCCGTATGTCAAATAATGAGTTCATTGAACACACAGTAAAACAGACACATGAGTTTGCTGATCATGTTTCAAGAGTACACAAGCAGTATGGTGAGATGAAACGGTTAAAGGAAGAACTGCCACAAAATCATGTTATTGTTCAGATGGATTTTGCGGAGAATTACAGCTGCAAGTCCCTAAATGAAATCCAGTCAGCCTACTGGAACCAGACAAGTGTGACACTACACCCAGTTGTCATTTATTTCCGACAGAATGGATCAAATGAACTATTTCATAAAAGCTTCGTGATCGTATCTGATGAATTGGCACACGCCACAAATACAGTCTTAACCTTCATGAGAGCTGTTATTCCTGAAATTCGCACAATCTGTCCAGATGCTAGCTGTGTTCACTACTGGACAGACAGCCCAACATCCCAATATAGGAATAAGTTCATATTTACTGAAGTTGCCAACCATAGGGAAATACATGGTCTTGCTGCAAAATGGAACTATTTCGAGGCTGGCCATGGGAAAGGCCCATGCGATGGTCTTGGGGGCATCACAAAGCGGATGGCTGATAAAGCCGTCAATACAGGAAAAGCATCAATCCAAGACGCAGATGATTTCTTTGCCTGGACACAGTCGAGTGTATGTAACTTACAAAATGTCACATTCCTGTTTGTTGCAAAAGAGCAATGTGAAATGATGGCAACTGAATATGCCGGGCGGCAAGTTAAAGGTGTAAATGGTACCATGAAACTTCATGCTGTTGCAGGCCATGGACATTCAGAAATTTCAGTTCGCGAAACAAGCTGCTATTGCGAAACATGCCTCAGTGTCGAATTCACCTGTCATTCCTGGAAGAGAGAATATGTTTCTAATGTCATCGCAGTTGACGGCCGTCAAAGTGAAGCATTACCTTTGCGGGATGAAATTCCAGAAGAAATGACTACAAACACTTCACCTGAACCAGAAACGATTTCGTATGAAATAAATGATTTTGTTGCTGCAAAATACAATGACCAGTGGTATATCGGCAAAATAGTAGATCAAGATGAAGAAGATGGCGAGGTAGAGGTTTCCTTTATGGAGAGGAAAAAGACCATGTTTCAATGGCCAAACCGTCAGGATATAATGTGGGTTAAGTACTCGGACATAATAACAAAAATACAAGAGCCATTACCAGTAGGAAAGAGCAGAAGGATGTTCAAACTATGTAATGATGATAAAGAGCAGATCGAACATATGTGTATTTGATGCAAGCTAGTGTAAAATGAAACTAATAAAGGAACCCTGTATTAACTAAAACTGTAGTATTTTATAGAGTATATGTGTGCTGGTAATGTTCGTTACCAGTAAACATATACTCTATAAAATACTACAGCTGTAGTTAATACAGAGTTCCTTTATTAGTTTCATCGAATAGCCAAGATATGGTTACTTTTTTGTTTTGCATTGAAGATTGCAATTTTGAACTACGTTTGAAGATTGGACTATGAAAATTAGTAACGAAGTTTTCTTTTTCAACACTATATATTTTAACATTCAAGCTGTTCCTTGTCATGGTTTGTTCAGTTGCTAGTTAGTACTTAGTTCTTAATACGGTAATGGTGAAAGGAAATCGCCAATTGACATGTTTGTAGGTGAGTCAATCAGTTCGAGTGTTTTTATCTTGTTAGCTATTATTACTCATGTTCTGTTCAAATCTGTGCTACCAGAAATCTGAAAAATATCAACAAAACAATGTAATTCTACTTTCTGTTGGTTTTTATGTTTAATTCTAAGAAAATGTCTTCATTAAAAATAGTAATTTACAAATTATTCCTTCAATAATAGCAATACCAGAAACATATTCCATTTAGAAATGTCCGTTACAATGTATATGAAATTTAAAAAATGTTGATGAAAAAAAAATTCCCAAGTCACAAATATGTCATAATAGGTTTTACTAAACATTCATTGTGTATTATAAGTAATCACCAAACTGCTTCCTTAAAACATATTCATCTGTTTTTGAAAATGTGACTTGATATATTTGTTGCAACATAATATAAATAATTTGCATTTCTATATGTTCTAAGTATAATAATAATTTTACATGTAAACAATGTTTTCAAAACATGATATACACTCTATTGTGATGTTTGATCAATATTCATAGAAAAAAAAGTTTTAAAATCATGACTGTGTTTGTAAACTGTCACAATTGATGTTTTAATTCACATAAGCTCTTTTAACGGACATTTTTAAAGAGAAAATTCTGCATGAGGGTGCTATTTTATGAACCACAGGTTTAGTACAATAAACATATTTCTTGATAACGAAATTGTGTTTTTTCGTCCCAACAAAGGTTATTCTTTAACCCTTACTACCTAAATGTAAAGAAATTTAACCTCTAAAATACCGATTTGTCTATCATCAATTTGCACATTGTTACTGAGAATGGGTGTTAAGCTTCTTATTCCTCCGCGATTGGTATACGTTTTGTATTTTAGCAATTTTCTGACAATTGTGAACGGTATAAAGTGATATATTCTAATCAAGTTGTTTTGTCTGTAGTTTTTCAGTTTGTCAGCAACCAGAAATTAACATGAAATTTATGACGGAACTATTTCTTATTACGGACTTATTACAACACCAAACTACTGAATATCATCAACTCAGTTCTCCAAACAGTGTGTCATACAGTCTACATCCGTTATGTCAAAGCCGGTTATGTCGAATTATCCGGTTATCTCGAAGTCGGATCAAAGTCCCGTTTCAGACACTATCATTTTACATATAACTGGCTACGTTTATATCGAATTTCGTTAAGTCAAATTTCGATTATGTCGAAGTATTTTGTTCGTTCCGAGGATGTAGACTGTATAATGTTATCTTTTTATGTAAATATACCTAGGTGTAGGTTGTGCTTGTCTGTAGATAAATGTTGGCCTTGTCCTTGTGGTGATCATCAATTCTATGTTAAGTATACAGCCAACCCTGTGTTAAGCAGCCAGCTAATGCAATCACATAATGTGGCTGTTTAGCACAGGTGACTGTTTAATAAAGGTCAAATTTATAACAAAGTAACATATTTGGAATCTGAAAACTGACTGTTTAGCACAGGTGACTGTTTTATAAATGTCAAATGTATAACAAAGTAACACATTTGGAATCTGAAAACTGACTGCTTAGTGCAGGTTGGCTGCTTAACCCTTTGCCTGCTGAGTAAATAAAATCACATTCGCAAACAACATAGATCCATATCAGATGCGGAGACACCGTTTTGAAACAGTGAAAGATGGCATTTTCTCTGCCACCGGTTGCGTTTCATATTCCTGCGCTGTTTGATGTACTTGCGTGTTTTAACTATATTCTGAACAGTTAATTATAAAGTAATATATTCTAATGGATTTATTTTGTCTGTAGTATTTAATTAAACAGAAACTAACTTGAAAATTATACCGGAACTATTTTTTATTACCGACGTTCACACTAACAGAAGTGGTTGTGACGTAGTGTATTGTAGTACAATGAGGCTCCAGACAGGGGCAGTTAAATGAATAAAATTTGAAAACAAATATTATATTAGCCAAAATCGTTGGAAATCATAAAAGAAAAAAATATGTGTTTATTAGTGTAAGATTTTATTTCATCGAGTGATCACCAAATTATAAATTTCCACTCATAGTTAACGCCACTCGTGGACATACAAATGTCGGCGATCACTCGATGAAATAAAATCCTATCTTACACTAATAAACACAAATATCCTCCATAAAGTAAAAGTAAAGTGTTTGTTTATTATAGTGTCACCCCTATTGAAAGGGCCAGGCATTTCTGACTTATGAGACACCTGTAATGGACATCAGTACTTCCCGAATTCTATCTTTGTGAGCAGGGCTGGTAGGCAATTGGTAATCATTATTTAACTAGCTGGCAACTCACCACCCGGCCATATCAGAATGAACCCCTGACGAGGTTCGAACCTTCGACCTCCCGCTCCGTAGGCCACGGATTGTTATGATAGAGCACATTCAAGTTTGTCAAATTGTGTATATTGCAGAGATCGCCAGTCCCCTCACAACTACCAGATGTGAAAGAGGAATCTCCAACCAAATCTCAAAATCATGACAGTCCAGGTAAGAGTGTGTGTTTTACGTTTATTTATCGTCGCTACCGGTTGCCCATATGAACGACGTCTCCTGAACAGATTAGTCATTTTAGATATTTGGAGGATAGTGCAATGATACAGACAGAGACCCATTACAGAGTCTCCTCTGGTTCTTTTTACGTGCACTGTGTACAGCACCGACACGA
>CM026391.1:69853895-69894306 GCA_014843695.1 Archivesica marissinica
ACACAAAACAAACGATATTAAAAAATATAACGTAAATATTCAAAGTCATTTGACCTTGACCTTCGACCCGGGGGACAGCACGGGTGGGGCGCAGAATGAAAATATGCATCATGATTAATAAGCTGGTGAAGTTGTTTCAAGTCAATCCTATACACGGTTGCAGAGATATAAAGAAAAATAGTTCGGACAGACGGACGGACAGACAGGACGCCGACTATTCTATATTTCGGGGCGCATAATAAGCACATTCTGGCGGATATACCATGTCGCATTGTATAGTAACGCATTGTATAGTATATGGTGATTATTAATAACAAGTATTTATTTATATTTCTTAAGACTTAGCCCAACTGTGCCTATATTACGGAGCCCCGGAGGGGACATGGAAACTTTTATTTTATTCCGTTCCCACGCATTAGTATTCCGTTCCCACGCTTTAATAATCCGTTCCCACGCTTTAAGTATTCCGTTCCCAGGGATGGGGTGGGGCAGGGATGGGGTGGGGCAGCGATGGGGTGTGGGGTGGGGGCATGGGGGGGATGTGGGGTGGGGGCATGTATGGAATGTGGGGTGGGGCAGCGATGGGGTGTGGGTGGGGGCATGGATGGGGTGGGGGCATAGATGGTGTGTGGGGTGGTGACAGGGATAGGATGACTGGTCAAAATTCCGCCTGGATTGTAGTTATTGCGGTACGGCGGCGCAATTGAATTCCATTCCTACTGCAATGTCACCGTCATTCGTTTCCCTTCATTTAGCGGTTTGTAAATGAAAGTTTCAAGAAGTACTTGCAATCAGTGCAGATCCTGTTGAGACGGCTCGACTATTACCGCTGCCCCACCCACACTACATATATGCCCCCACCCACACCCCAACCCTTCCTACGACACCACACCCCACCCCTGCCCCAGCCCGCACCCCATCCGTGCCCACACCCCATCCCTGCCCCCACCCCACACCACATCCATGCCCCCACCCCACACCACACCCTTGCCGCCACTCCACACCCCATCCCTGCCCCACCCCACACCTCATCCCTGCCCCATAGTAAAGCGTGGGAACGGATTACGTAAAGCGTGGGAACGGAATAATAAAGCGTGGGAACGGATTACTTAAAGCGTAGAAACGGAATAGTAAAGCGTGGCAACGGATTAGTAAAGCGTGGGAACGGAATACTAATGCGTGGGAACGGAATAATAATGCGAGGGAACGGAATACTAATGCGTGGGAACGGATTAGTAAAGCGTGGGAACGGAATACTAATGCGTGGGAACGGATTAGTAAAGCGTGGGAACGGATTACTTAAAGCGTGGGAACGGAATAGTAAAGCGTGGGAACGGAATACTAATGCGTGGGAACGGAATAAAATAAAAGTATCCATGTCCCCTCCGGGGCTCCGTACTATATTACTTTAGATACTAAAAATTCTTAAAACGCGATCTCGCGTTCATAATTAACTATTTTATCATGAATTATTATTAGTAGTCAGTACATGTATGTGTTTGGGGACGGTGCATGTGTTTGTCTGACTGTGTCCGAGTGTGGTAGTGTCTGAGTGTGGGAGTGTCTGAGTGCGGCAGTGTCGGAGTGTGGTAGTGTCTGAGTGTGGGAGTGTCTGAGTGCGGCAGTGTCGGAGTGTGGTAGTGTCTGAATGTGGTAGTGTCCGAGTGTGGGAGTGTCTGAGTATCGGTGTGTCGTTGGAGCGTGGCAGTGTCGTAGTTTGGTTTTGTCGGAGTATGCGAGTGTAAATTTAGGGGGCGTAATTAAAAATGCAATATTACATGTTCAGACTTGCTTTATATGGCAGGTGCGCCATGCTAATTGCTAAATGCTTTTAGCTAAATGCTAATCGTTAAATGCTTTATTTCTAGGGTCGGCCTGCCAGGAAATGCACCCCGTTTACTCTATATACATGCACGTATGCATGTACAGGGGTGTGGTAGAATTTCCATGGTCGGCCTGCCAGGAAATACTATCCTTATACCTACGTATAATTGTACAGGAGTGGGGTAGAATTTCCAGGGCCGGTCTGCTGGTTAATACACCCCTCCACGCTAAATACATACATGGTGGGGAGGGGCGGTGGGGGAGTGGGGGAGGGGTGTGTGGAATTTCCAGGTTTAGCCTGCTAGGTTTCTGGTTAACATTGGTCTAAATATTGAAATATATATATATATACAAAACGTCCACACACGTCCCGGCACAAGTACAAATTTAAATGTGAATTTGTGCTATTTCTTTTTATTTATTTATTATATATATACATGTAGTATGAAAATGTTTGTGCACGTACAAGGAATATATATAATTAAAATAAAGTCCGATTCCACTTCACGATTTAATCATTATTTCATGTACCCAACCGGTATCACTGCTCACTGGCAGATCATCAGGGGATTTGTTTGGTACATGAAATAATGATTAAATCGTGAAGTGGAATCGGACTTTATTTTAATTATATATATATATATATATATATATATATATTTACATACAAAACGTCCACACACGTCCCGGCACAAGTACAAATATAAATAAAAAGAAATAACACAAACTCACATGAGTTTGTTACATTTTTAGTAGCCGACTTAGAATGTATTTGATCTGCCTGGTACTCCAACCACCTAGTATTCACTCTCTCTCTCTATATATATATATATATAAAAATATTATAAAGCCCTGACGAATTGAAACCGGTCGGCTACTAAAAATGTAAAGAACTCATGTGTCGTATATAGAGAGAGAGAGTGAATACTAGGTGGTTGGAGTACCAGGCAGATCAAATACATTCTACCCCTCCCACCCATGTACATGTATACGTGCATGTATATAGAGTATGTGGTGGGGATTTCCTAGCAGGCCGACCCAGGAAATTGTAGCAGGAGTGGTATTTACCAGCAGGCCTACCCTGGAAATTCTCCCACCCACCCATGTACCCACCCATGTACATAACATATCACGACATGTCGATATAACGTGAAACTATCTTGACATGTTGAGGTAAATTTTGTTAATTTGTTGCGATAATTATCTCAACATGTCTATCGCAACTTCTCAACAAGTCTACAGTATGTGCCCAGATATGCGATAAAAGTATGTTCTGTAAAAGTGTCACGTTATGACAACACGTTGAGATGAACTATCACGTTATGTCGACATGTTGTGATACTTTATCGCAACAAGTCGACATACCGTGATAGTTTAACACAATATGTCGGCATAACGTAATACGTTAAGACAACAAGTCGAGATATCGTGATAGTTTAACTCATTAAATGCCGACATAACCTAATAAGTTATCACAACATGTCGACATAACGCGATAGTTCATCTCACAACAACGTGTTGACATAACGTGATACTTTAACAGAACATAAATGTTGTGGCATATTTGGGCACATAATGTCGACTTGTTCAGAACTTGTGTTAATATTTTTCACGGCTTATCAACATAAATATGTCAACATGTCGACATGTTGAGACAATTATCGCTTCAAATTGACAGCATGTCGACATAGTTTCACGTTATACCGACATGTCGTGATAGCTAAGTCGACATATTTCGATCAAGTATATGAACATCACGACATATCGATGGCAAATATATGCCACCATAGTCGTGGGTGTCCGCATAATGCGTCCTGTTCTGATGGCGTATACCAAGTGATCGAGACGATGGGAAAGCCCTTGAGAACGTTCGTTCCTTTTATTGACCGTATACGCACATGGGTGGCGGAACGGGGCGGGGGGAGCCTAGGCACCCCCCACCCCGTGTTGAAATATGCATATACGTAGAAGCAGGAAAAATGAGAGTAATATAATGTGTTCAGACTTTACTGATAACGCAGTAAATGGCGTTTTAGATCACTTAGATAAAACAATAATGACCGGAACCCCCTACTGGCCCTAGCGAATTCGATCCATTTGGCCGCTCGACTCTGCCCCCCCCCATCACCCCTCAAATAATAATGTTCCCATTCCCCCATGACACACATATATATATTACTCTTAATACATAAGTATGCACTGATATTTAAACTGAAACAAAAGTAAAAACAATACTTACTTTATCTATTTATCTAATTGGCACCACTTTGTTGTTCTGTACCCTGCAACGCATCTAATTAGAATGACTCGGACTTGCCGCCGAATTTAACCACGTGATAATGTGACTGCTTTCCAACAATGTGGCGTGTTTGATGTCTTCAGACAGTAACCATCAAAAGAAACAACTACGATTCAAAATGTCTTTGAAATAAAACAAATGCCGCAATTTACACAGGCGCGGATCCAGAGCGTGCTGCCAGAGATCCGGAACCACCCATGCTCCCCAGAAAACGCTCACATTTATATGACGATGTAACATGAGCCAAGACAACCATCACGTCGATAAAAGTGCATCTGGATTTTGCAGTCGTCAAAACGTCCATTTTTGATATTTATTTATAATATATACACCTGCTTAAAAAAAGGTCACTTGCAATATTTGCCTCCAAAGCACGACACTGAGACTAGGAGTTGCGCATTGTCACCTCCGCATAATAATGCTGTTTATTCTGTCAGAACAGACATTACAAAACACATCCAATGTAGGAACGTGCAGTATTTCAGTCCAAAAGTATGTATTGTGCGGTTTTCAAAATGGCCGCCAATGTGGATGTTTCTCTGGTTATCGCGGTCACTAAATGAGGTACAAACATAATTTCAGTAGCTATACCAACATTATTAGAGGTTGATGTGCTATGTTAATGTGTAAAAATGCGTATATATACGACCGTCATCATGAATTGTTAGATGGCGTTTCCAAAGATACATTTCTTTAACGATGGCAGTATTCAAGCATGTAATAACATAAGTTCAGGTCTTATTCCGTTTCTGAGCCATTGTGTGAGAAATGCGTTTATACCGAAAAGTGAAAAACAATGAGGTGACGTTTTCGGTTTGTGACGTTTGCGTTCGAATTCGGCCAAATTGTGTGAGTAATCCGCACGAATTCTTCACACGTGTGAGGAATTCGTTTATGTGACATATAGGGCTACAGCTATATGCAAAATGATAGCATCTGAAACAGGGACTTTGACCTGACTTCGAGATAATCGGAGAATTCGACATAACCGACTTTGATATAACGGATGTAGACTGTATATACATACAGTCAAACCTGTGTTAGTGGTCACCTCCATTAAGCAACCAACCTGTATTAAGCAGTCAGTTTCCAGATGCCCAATGCGTTGTTTTATTATACATTTGACCTCTATTAAGCAGCCACATGTGCTAAGCAGCCACTTTCTGTGGTTCCCTTGGCAGGCTGCTTAAGACAGGTTTGACTGTATTCACAAACAAATTATCAGTAGTAATTTCACTGAAATAAACAGTTCTTTTGTGATGAGATGTTCAATGCTCGTAGTGGGTTCGACTCTTTACCGGAACTGTTTTCCAGCATTTCACATGATATATGCTTGGAACCGATAAGGCGACGCACCGAGGAAAGTGCCGGAGATGCCGACAGCAAACCTCAAAGCACCACATGTCTTTACTTAGAATGTGATACACAAAGGAAGGTATGCTTACATGTCACTGTCATATATTTTCTATACTTACAAATGAGCATGTTTTTGCGAAATCAGTGTTTGAGTTGCGTGTGTGTGTTTTACGTTTATTTATCGTCGCTACTGGTTTCCCTATGAGCGACGCCTCCTGAAGAGATTAGTCATTTTAGATGTTTGGAGGATAGTGCAATGATACAGACAGAGACCCATTCCAGAGTCTCGTCTGGTTCTTTTACGTGTACAGTGTAAAGCACCGACACGAGACCTCGGTTTTAATGTCCCATCTGAAAAACTGTTAATTTTAATAGGGTCAGACAGGGGATCGAACCTGCGATCCCTGGATTACCAGTCCAGTGTGTTACCACTGGACTACATATCCGTATGTACGAAACAATGTCCGCTTCCGCTACAGATCCGTCTGTTTGAGTTGCGATGTTGGAAGACCAACACAATTGACAAGATAAGTTATGACTTGTGAACAGGCAGAACGGTAAGATAAATATGCACATACCTGCCCGAACCCAATGGTATAATAGTGTAGCATATCACCAAGTGTCCAATTACAAAGTCGTACGTATATAAAGAAAGTGTATGTTTATTATTCAGTCTTTCAGATGGGACTTTAAACCGAGGTCTCGTGTCGGTGCTTTACACCGTGCACATTAAAGAACCAAAGGAGACTCTGGAATGGGTCTCTGTCTGTATCATTGCACTATCCTCCAAAACTCTAAAATGACTAATCTCTTCAGGATGCATCGCTCATATGGGCAACCGGTAGCGACGATAAATAAACGTAAAACACACACATGTTTATTATAGTGTCACCCCTATTGAAAGTGCCAACAATTTCTGATTTATGAGAAACATCAACATTCCTGAATCATATTCGCGCAAGCCAGGCACCAGGGTGGGTGATATGCAATTAACTAGCTAGTCAATCAGTATGAACCCCTGCCGGGGTTCGAACCGTTCACTTGCCGCTCCGTTGGCTGACACTTTAACTACTAGGCCAGGGAGACGGTAATATGTGTATATACATGTACTTATATATATAGTGCCTCATTACTGGGAGGACAATAGTAAAACCAACTACAATATATACGGTCCTTTAACTCCATACCCCTTCTCCCCTCTCTCCCTCTCCCTCTCATTCTATAGTGCCTCATTACTGGGAGGACAATAGTAAAACAACTACAATATATACGGTCCTTTAACTCCCTACCCCTTCTCTCCCCCTCTCTCTCCCTCTCCTTCTCCTTCTATATAACCTTTCCGTTAACTTATTTAACCTCCTTCAGTGGAAGTGTGGTAGTAAACTTGAACAGGAAACTGTAGTAATGTTCTGAACAAGATTGAGAAAAAAACTAGGGAAAAAAACGTCACAATTATAAATGTTAACAGTGGAAAACAATACATTGACAACTATACTCACACGAAAAAGAAAGTGTGCACTTGGTTAGAGCGAACATTATATACTTATATCCACACGTATAATCATCAATTTTCAATTAAGAGTAAAACATCGTGTATCAAATATATTTGTGCACATTTTAATTCTAAATTTGCCTGTTTATTTCTTCTATATGTAAGTATAAAAATGTCCCCTCTAACAAGTGCACACTTTCTTTTTCGTGTGAGTATATGTAAACTGCGTGGCTACAGATACTAACTGAGTGCGGTATAGTGCAACTGATACTCCTATATAACACTGAACTTGTATCGATCACTTTTGCACGACTCTAATCATGTTATCATCATCACTAGTTAGATGATATATGATCCTTTGAATAATTAATTATCACCATTCAATCTATACTACTGGTGACACAACTTTAACTGTGAGATGTATATATATATAGTACCATCAGCTTAAGATAAGCTCAATGTCTTACTTAGGTGAACGTGTTTTACGTTTATTTATCGTCGCTACCGGTTGCCCATATGAGCGACGCCGTCTGAAGAGATTAGTCATTTTAGAATTTTGGAGGATAGTGCAATGATACAGCCAGAAGCCCATTCCAGAGTCTCCTCTGGTTCTTTTACGTGCACGGTGTAAAGCACCGACACGAGACCTCGGTTTTAAGTCCCATCTGAAAGACTGTTAATTTTACTAGGGACAAGACGGGGAATCGAACCTGCGATCCCTGGATTCCCAGTCCAGCGTGTTACCCACTGGACTGCGTATCCCGTCTGTAACATCACACTACATATGCTTGCTAAATGTACAAGATCCCTGGATTCCCAGTCCATCGTGTTAACCACTGGACTATGTATACCGTCTGTAACATCACACTACATATGCTTGCTAAATGTACAAGATCCCTGGATTCCCAGTCCAGCTTGTTAACCACTGGACTACGTATACCGTCTATAACATCACCATACAGATGCTTGCTAAATGTACAAGAAACGTCCTTGCCTTGTGTGCTACATATGTTTCTATTGTTTAATAAATGTGTCACGTGGCATTGTTCTTTTGACGTTACTGATTTAATTACTTATATTGCATATCTCACAACAATTGCGCATTGTTCATCTCAAACAATGTAGGACATTTAATTACGACGATGATAAACATTTTGATTATTCGTTGTTTTTTAAATTAAGAGATGTCACGATTAATGTACAGTGCTGTGACATCTGTCTGTAGATACCACATTTTATGAATGAATCACCGGTATGGCGCTAACTTCTTTCACACCTGGACCTATGTAGCCGTTTACAAGCCACAATGCCCTCTCTCTCTCTCTCTCTCTCTCTCTCTCTCTCTCTCTCTCTCTGTGTCATGCCATTGGATGCCATCAGAAATGTGGCCTCGAGAGCGATTAATATAACATTGTAAAAAATTGTTTCGCAGTCGAGTTAGAAAATCTAACTACATATGTCGTGTTTAAGGTGTGTATCTAATTGTTGAGGACACTTTTAAATAAACGTACTTGAACATGGCCACCAGGCCCGTAGCCACACGGAGGCACACCTAGGCAGCTGCATCGGTTAACATTTCAATAGCAAAAAAGAAACATTAGATGATGATGATGATTGAGATTATTTACTCCTCGCCTCCGGCGAACCATATGGGCGAGCGAAGAAAAATTAAATAAATAAAAAATATCCCTTTGCTGTAAAAAAAAAAATGGTAAAAATTATACGTCTAAAATCAGAAAACGTTTGAAATCGCTTCTATTCCCCAACACGTTTAAGGGGTAAATGCCTCCGGGCCCCCTAAATTGCCTCGGTTGAAATTTACCTCTGGCTACGATACTGTAACTGACAACATAGAAATATAAGACGATTTCTAATAATCCACAGTGACTGCTTGTAGTATCTCAGTGTACAATACTGTACATCACATTCTAGATAAATGAACTCAAATCATTGAGGCTTTACACGCTTTTTATGATGGCCATTCCGTATAATTATAGACAACGCCCACATGGTGTGTCTATTATTCTTGTGCTGTGTGCAAATCAGTTAGCATGTTATTTTAAAACTTCGTCTGGCATAGAAAAAGTGACAGTTGCAAACCGTGTAATTTCGTTTGTTATTGAACAGGATTATGCCGTTAAGATATATTTTACTGAAAAGCCTTTTGAGAAATGTTCTTTGTGTACCCAGCACCTTTTATCTGCCCATAAGGCCTTGGTTTCAATACCTTGTCCAGACAAGAGAGTGCCAGTTTCATAGCATGTAGTCGCTGTGTGTGTTTACGTTTATTTATCGTCGTTACCGGTTACCGGTCAGTTTAGATTTTTGGAGGATAGTGCAATGATACAAACATAGACCCGTTCCAGAGTCTTCTCTGGTTCTTTTACGTGCACGGTGTGCAGCACCGACACGATACCTCGGTTTCAAGTCGTATCTGTTATTAGGGTCAGACGGGGGATCGAACCTGCGATCCCTGGATTACCAGTCCAGCGTGCTACCACTAGACTACAGATCCGTCTGTATGTTGTCGCTGTATATCCCTATTTCTATTTATAGTTATACTGCCGATCAATCAAATTTCTGATTATGACTGGCATGTCTTTTTCATATTTTGGGACACACTCAATCCCGATGTAACCCACATAGAAAGAGAGAGAGAGAGAGAGGGGGGGGAGAGATAGAGATATAGAGGGAGAGAGAGGGAGAGAGAGGGAGATAGAGAGAGGGAGATAGAGAGAGGGAGATAGAGAGGGAGGGGAGGAGGGAGGGGAGGGAGGGAGAGAGATAATACGGAATTCCAATGCATTACCTAAGAGTACAACCGTAAGGGCTATAGCTAGGGGCGAACTCAGGGCATATCATACAAATTCTACACGAAATCACTACTGTAAAACCTTTATCATTTCGTGAACACTTTATTTCGCGATTTTCACAATTATTAACATGTTAAATTAATTAGCTGAGTTAGCGAAATATAAATACTCGCGAACAAATATTGTTTAACAGTATCACGACTTTCCTCTTCCTACAAGTATTATTCAAGTTAATTTCACGTGTCGTCCGATACAGCGCAGTTGCTATTGTTTTCAGCGAACACAGAAAAGTAGTTCCATACTATATGGAATAACACAGAAAAGTAGTGCCATAATATATGGAAGAACACAGAAAAGTAGTTCCATAATATATGGACGAACACAGAAAAGTAGGAAGAACACAGAAAAGTAGTTACATAATATATGGAAGAACACAGAAAAGTAGTTCCATAATATATGGAAGAACACAGGAAAGTAGTTCCATAATATATGGAAGAACACAGAAAAGTAGTTCCATAATATATGGAAGCTGCACTCTGGAGATAATATAACTCGGTGACACCGGACGAGAAACAATCAAAATTGATTTATTGGAGCTTAATGTTACACGATATTTGTCTCCAGAGCATTAAGATCACAATATACGACACTTTTGAGACGGGTTTTAAGGTTTTTTTCGTGCGCAATGATAATAGAAGGGTCATAAATAGCTCCCAAGTAGTTGACCTCGTTGTTATTAATTTATTACGAATATTGCAAAGCTGCGAAACACTAAATCGGTCATTACCGAAAATCAATTGTCTATGAATTCTTTATACTGCTAAGTGTAAAAAGCTGAAAAGAAAATGTGGATTTCATCTATACGTATTTTCTGCGATAACTGTAAATTTTCCGGTATTGAGTATTGATATACTTTTAATCAAAGATAGTATTTGGTGCTATAAATATTTAAACAGCAGAATAATTGGGTTACAGATAAAGTTGGCTTAGCACGCAATGCGGACATTCAACATTGTGTACGTTTCTCCGTTTATGATTCGGTTAATGTATTGTTCATACTACATTGTATTAGGTTACTAAGCACAGCGGAAGGGTCAGTGGTTCAGTGGACGTTGGATTGCCAATCCAAGGACCCAGTCTGACCCCTATTAATATTAACAGTGCTTCAGATGGTACTATGAACCGAGGGCTCATATTATCGGACGGTCCTATACACCGGGTGTTTTGTGGAAGTCATGATAGCGCAGTGGTAGCGCGCTCGCTTCTGGTGCTAAAGGCTCGATGTTCGAGCCCCATTGGAGCCGTTACGACTATGCCCTTAGGCAAGGCATTTATATTCCACATGCCTCTTCTCTCTTTCTCGTGGCGATTGATTTCATCAGGAATGAGGTCTCGAGAGTGATTAGTATAAGTTGTATGACCTTGTTTCGCAATCGAGCTAAAATAAATTTATATTAACTAATACACCGGGCATATAAAATAACCAGGGATGCTTCTGGAATTTTTGCGTCTTCTGTATCATGTCCTCCGACGTATAAAATGACTAATACATTCCTGAATGTCTCAGACGGATATGTAGTCCAGTGGTAACACGCTGAACTGGTAATCCAGGCATCGCAGGGTTCGATCCCCCGTCTGACCCTAATATAGAACAGAACAGAACAGAACATATGTTTATTTTAAGACTTGTACATGGTACATCGTCATAAACATACAAATATACAATTACATATTGGTCACGTAATACAATAGATTTTACATTCATATATTCACATAAATCGATTGACATGTAGTATTATAATAATGATGATTCAATTTACGGAATAGAGGATGAACATAATTAATTGTTAGCAGTTACAATAGTACTTCTTAGTACAATGGCTTCTTTTATATATTTCGCCAAGTTTAATATATCAACTTTTTTGATCGAGGTTACCAGTTCAATAAATTTGAACATAGAGGGACGATACTGATGGTATCTTTTGATATATTTCTTTCTTATATCTTCAAAGCATGGACATATTAAAATGAAATGGTATTCGTCTTCAATATCCAAAGTGTTACAACATAAACAATATCTCTCATTACGTGGTATTCTGTTTTGACCATATCGTCCAGTTTGAATTCTTAATACATGTGCAGATACTCTAATTCTAGTAATGAAAAACCTCAAGTTCTTAGGCAATAAATCTAGATAACTTTCATATGCAAGTGTTGTTTTACAATTTCTATAAAGGTCCAATACTACACTATTTTCAACAGACGTATGCCAATTTTGTATGTAACTATCTACAACTCTTTGCTTAAACAATTTAGGAAACATTTTACAATCTATCTTATTAGTATTAATGAAATATTCAGACAAACCATATACATCTAACATATCTTTGACGTTCGTGACCCAATTTTTCAAACCATTATAATAATCATCGACACATTGTTTATAAATTGTTCGTAAAATTATGTTGTCCGTATTTATTATTTTACACCAATATTTTATTATTCTAACATATCTGTTAACATAAAGTGGGTATCGACCTAATTCACCATATATACTTGCATTACATGTACTAATTCTAACATTCAATATCCTTTTACAAAATTTCATGTGTATACGTTCAATATCTTTAGATTTTGTGTGACCCCATACTTCTGAAGAATATGACAAAATAGATCCGACAAAGGAGTCAAATAACTGACATAATAACTTAGGTTTGAGGTCAAATTCTTTACAATTATACAATAAAATATTTAAAGCTTTTAAAGCCTTACCAATAAGATGTTCCTGGTTTAATGAGAAATTACCTGTATAGCTGAATATTGTACCAAGATAGTTAAAACAATCTACAACTTCTAATGGCTGTCCATTATATAACCATCTCTCTCTATCAAAGGTGATACCTCTTTTTCTAAAAACAACTATTTTAGTTTTCATAATATTAACTTCTAATCCCCAATGATTACAGTATGTATATAGTAGATCAAGACTCTTCTGCAGATCTTCAGGAGTTTTTCCAAAAATTGCCATATCATCGGCGAACAGTAATAATATTAATACAATGTCATCTATTAGTAATCCTGAATTTAAATTGTCTTGCAAATGTAACTCTAGGTCTTCAACGAAAAGTGAGAACAAAATTGGCGAAATTACCTCCCCTTGGCGCAAGCCCACTGCATACTGGAAGAAATATAATTAACAGTCTTTCAGATGGGACGTTAAACCGAGGTCTCGTGTAAGTGCTTTACACCTTTACACCTGGAATGGGTCTCTCCCTGTATCATTGCACTATCCTCCAAAAATCTGAAATGACTAATCTCTTCAGGAGGCGTCGCTCATATGGGCAACCGGTAGCGACGATAAATTAACGTAAAACACACACACTGAAGGTCTCGCCCCGATTACGTCGTTATATTACGGTGGATTGCATTATATACATGCGGTATTGAGCTTAACTTACGATGTCGTCTACATGCTTTACCCCACATATATAAATAAAAACTGTTTAAAGCGAAGTGACATTTCTATTGTCTAATCTTGCATAGCTACCACGAGTGACAGGTACATGAACGTTTAAGTGGATATATGCATTTACCTTGTCGACGTACAGTTCCCATTAGTAAACCAGTTAGTGGTGTTGTATTTGTATGTATTGTAACCTTTGTTTAGCCTCATCAACATGTACATACAACACGTCACCAATCATTCTCTGGTGGAAGTCGTGATAGCGCAGGTGTGAAAGGTCCGGAGTTCGAACCCCGCTGGAGCCGTTACAATTGTGCCATTAGGCAAGGCATTTAATTTCCACGTTGCCTCTTCTCTCTCCCTCGTGGCGATGGATTCCACCAGGAATGAGGTCTCGAGAGTGATTAATATAAGTTATAAGAACTTTTTTCGCAATCGAGCTAAAATAAATTTGTATAAATTAAATTAATCATTCCCAAATTTCTTGAACTTCTAGCAACAGACAATGTTAATAACTTAATAGTATACACCGAATAAGTTATCTATTTTTTGTCTTTAAAGCTTTTGAAATAAGAAATCACATGTTTCTCCTCGTAATGATTTATCATGTAATATTATGTATTCCTGAACTGTTCATAAATAGTTAAACCTTGATGAGATAGCTAGCTTCATGTTTATCGCAATTTGGAATACTGCACAGTTGAAGATGTTGTAAGAATGTATACATGTATTTCCTTTGATGCTGATTAAGTGTGACACTATAAACCACCATTGTCATACAGATACATGAGATGTATTTATAAACCACCATTGACATACAGATACATGAGATGTATTTATAAACCACCATTGACATACAGATACATGAGATGTATTTATAAACCACCATTGACATACAGATACATGAGATGTATTTATAAACCACCATTGACATACAGATACATGAGATGTATTTATAAACCACCATTGTCATACAGATACATGAGATGTATTTATAAACCACCATTGTCATACAGATACATGAGATGTATTTATAAACCACCATTAACATACAGATACATGAGATGTATTTATAAACCACCATTGACATACAGATACATGAGATGTATTTATAAACCACCATTGACATACAGATACATGAGATGTATTTATAAACCACCATTGACATACAGATACATGAGATGTATTTATAAACCACCATTAACATACAGATACATGAGATGTATTTATAAACCACCATTGACATACAGATATATGAGATGTATTTATAAACCACCATTGACATACAGATACATGAGATGTATTTATAAACCACCATTGCATACAGATACATGAGATGTATTTATAAACCACCATTGACATACAGATATATGAGATGTATTTATAAACCACCATTGACATACAGATACATGAGATGTATTTATAAACCACCATTGCATACAGATACATGAGATGTATTTATAAACCACCATTAACATACAGATACATGAGATGTATTTATAAACCACCATTGACATACAGATACATGAGGTGTATTTATAAACCACCATTGACATACAGATACATGAGATGTATTTATAAACCACCATTGACATACAGATACATGAGATGTATTTATAAACCACCATTGACATACAGATACACGAGATGTATTTATAAACCACCATTGTCATACAGATAAATGAGATGTATTTATAAACCACCATTGACATACAGATATATGAGATGTATTTATAAACCACCATTGACATACAGATACATGAGATGTATTTATAAACCACCATTGACATACAGATACATGAGATGTATTTATAAACCACCATTGACATACAGATACATGAGATGTATTTATAAACCACCATTAACATACAGATACATGAGATGTATTTATAAACCACCATTGACATACAGATACATGAGATGTATTTATAAACCACCACTGACATACAGATACATGAGACGTATTTATAAACCACCATTGACATACAGATAAATGAGATGTATTTATAAACCACCATTGACATACAGATACATGAGATGTATTTATAAACCACCATTGACATACAGATACATGAGATGTATTTATAAACCACCATTGACATACAGATACATGAGATGTATTTATAAACCACCATGGCATACAGATACATGAGATGTATTTATAAACCACCATTGACATACAGATATATGAGATGTATTTATAAACCACCATTGACATACAGATACATGAGATGTATTTATAAACCACCATTGCATACAGATACATGAGATGTATTTATAAACCACCATTAACATACAGATACATGAGATGTATTTATAAACCACCATTGACATACAGATATATGAGATGTATTTATAAACCACCATTGACATACAGATATATGAGATGTATTTATAAACCACCATTGACATACAGATACACGAGATGTATTTATAAACCACCATTGACGTACAGATAAATGAGATGTATTTATAAACCACCATTGACATACAGATACACGAGATGTATTTATAAACCACCATTGACATACAGATACATGAGATGTATTTATAAACCACCATTGACATACAGATACACGAGATGTATTTATAAACCACCATTGACGTACAGATACATGAGATGTATTTATAAACCACCATTGCATAGAGATAAATGAGATGTATTTATAAACCACCATTAACATACAGATACATGAGATGTATTTATAAACCACCATTGACATACAGATAAATGAGATGTATTTATAAACCACCATTGACATACAGATATATGAGATGTATTTATAAACCACCATTGACATACAGATACACGAGATGTATTTATAAACCACCATTGACATACAGATAAATGAGATGTATTTATAAACCACCATTGACATACAGATACACGAGATGTATTTATAAACCACCATTGACATACAGATACATGAGATGTATTTATAAACCACCATTGACATACAGATAAATGAGATGTATTTATAAACCACCATTGCATACAGATACACGAGATGTATTTATAAACCACCATTGACATACAGATACACGAGATGTATTTATAAACCACCATTGACATACAGATACATGAGATGTATTTATAAACCACCATTGACATACAGATACACGAGATGTATTTATAAACCACCATTGTCATACAGATAAATGAGATGTATTTATAAACCACCATTGACATACAGATAAATGAGATGTATTTATAAAACACCATTGACATACAGATAAATGAGATGTATTTATAAACCACCATTGACATACAGATAAATGAGATGTATTTATAAACCACCATTGACATACAGATAAATGAGATGTATTTATAAACCACCATTGACATACAGATAAATGAGATGTATTTATAAACCACCATTGACATACAGATACACGAGATGTATTTATAAACCACCATTGTCATACAGATAAATGAGATGTATTTATAAACCACCATTGACATACAGATACACGAGATGTATTTATAAACCACCATTGACATACAGATACACGAAATGTATTTATAAACCACCATTGACATACAGATACATGAGATGTATTTATAAACCACCATTGTCATACAGATAAATGAGATGTATTTATAAACCACCATTGACATACAGATAAATGAGATGTATTTATAAACCACCATTGACATACAGATAAATGAGATGTATTTATAAACCACCATTGTCATACAGATAAATGAGATGTATTTATAAACCACCATTGTCATACAGATAAATGAGATGTATTTATAAACCACCATTGACATACAGATAAATGAGATGTATTTATAAACCACCATTGACATACAGATAAATGAGATGTATTTATAAACCACCATTGACATACAGATAAATGAGATGTATTTATAAACCACCATTGACATACAGATAAATGAGATGTATTTATAAACCACCATTGACATACAGATAAATGAGATGTATTTATAAACCACCATTGACATACAGATACATGAGATGTATTTATAAACCACCATTGACATACAGATACATGAGATGTATTTATAAACCACCATTGACATACAGATACATGAGATGTATTTATAAACCACCATTGACATACAGATAAATGAGATGTATTTATAAACCACCATTGACATACAGATACATGAGATGTATTTATAAACCACCATTGACATACAGATAAATGAGATGTATTTATAATGAACAACAACTATTAATGTCATTGTTTAGTATTATAAACTGTTGTATGTATAACTGTATAAATGTACCATGCACTCATGGGTTTATGACCTTTTGTTCAATAAAATCTATCTATATAACATACATTGTATTGTATTTTGCTTTCAGTATTTTTCATTACATTTCAACTTAATAAGATTTGAAATTTCAATTAGCGACTGCTTTTTCAGCTTTATCTCACACATGTAGTTATCACATGTACATGTATATACTATAGTAGTGCAATATATTATAGATGAATGATGTATATATACATAGTCTCTTGTAACTCTGAATTGAGTGACAGTGTACTTTTTAATATGTAAACTATATGTTGTGTTTGTTATATTATATATATGCTGTACATTGATGAGACTGAAATAAAGCATACAATACTAAATACACTGTACTTTGAACCTATGTATTCTAATTCGTATTTACCAATTTGAATTTTCAAGTCAAGTCAAAGTTTTTATTGGCATAAACATGTACATGTCCATCGCCAAGAAACATGTTTGGCGGTTACATACAAAGTTACAGAAAAGCATGATATTATATAAGGTTTGAGTAAGCATAGTATTAACATTTACGAAATATATTGTTTGTTTAACAATAATTTATAGAATGCAAATACTAATTAGCAACAGTTTATAGGTGTTATGTTGTAAATACCTTGGTGACTGTAATGATGTTATAGTTTTACATGTTTATTTCAGTCTCATCTATGTATATTACAGCAAATATAAACAAACACGAAATAAACAACCTACATATCCATTCAATAGATAGAATTACAAGAGACTTGTATCACAGTTACTGATATCATTACATGCAATCAAAGCATTACATACATGGTCAAACTGAGGACCAGTCGCTAATTGAAAGCCAAACGTGAATTACAATGTGCTAAGAATCGGAAGGAAATATGGGCACTAATGCGCAATTAGGAAATGGTTTTAGAAAAACAAGTATCATTCTCAATCAGATTGACGGTGACCTAATTAGCAGCCGCTTCTCAGAATACATACTGTGATATAGTCTCTTGTAATTCTTCACAGACGGATACGTAGTCCAGTGGTTAACACGATGGACTGGGATCCCCCGTCTGACCATAATAAAATTAGCAGTATTTCAGTTGGGACTTTAAACCGAGGTCTCGTGTCGGTGATTTACATCGTGCACGTATACGAACCAGAGGAGATTGTGGAATGGGTCTATGTCTGTATCGTTGCACTTACCTCCAAACATCTAAAATGACTAACCTCTACAGGAGGCGTCGCCCATATGGGCAACCGGTAGCGACAATAAACAAACGTAAAACACAAATTGTAATGGCCATATACTGTTGTTAAAGTACACGATATGTATTACGTTTATTTTAGCAATTCAAATTATGTCGGCTAGCGGAACCCGATACGAGGAAGTTAGCTCAATAATGTTATCTCAATAAAGTTTTATAACTGAGATTACAATTAACATTATATAACTATATTATTGTACCTTGGCATGATTCTTCTAGGATTAATATGTATTAAGTTTTCCCTAGCAGGCAGTACCTGTGTCTTTATATAATACTTCCTATATATGCTAGAGGACATAGAAAACGCACACTTCGGATAAGTGTGTTTTATATGAAAAACAACAACTATATAAATACATAGTTTGAAACATTTTGGAATATTTTTAGTTGTTCAGTTTGTGTTTTGTAATAGAGATTGATGGAATCCTTCATATTTCGTTTTCATGTAATAATAATCATATAATGTAGGCGTGCGTTTTCTATGTCCTCTAGTATATAATGTAGGCGTGCGTTTTCTATGTCCTCTAGTATATAATGTAGGTGTGCGTTTTCTATGTCCTCTAGTATATAAAGGTGTGCGTTTTCTATGTCCTCTAGTATATAATGTAGGTGCGCGTTTTCTATGTTCTCTAGTATATAAAGGTGTGCGTTCTCTATGTCCTCTAGTATATAATGTAGGTGTGCGTTTTCTATGTCCTCTAGTATATAATGTAGGTGTGCATTTTCTATGTCCTCTAGTATATAATGTAGGTGTGCGTTTCCTATGTCCTCTAGTATATAATGTAGGTGTGCGTTTTCTATGTCCTCTAGTATATAATGTAGGTGTGCGTTTTCTATGTCCTCTAGTATATAATGTCGGTGTGCGTTTTCTATGTCCTCTAGTATATAATGTCGGTGTGCGTTTTCTATGTCCTCTAGTATATAATGTAGGTGTGCGTTTTCTATGTCCTCTAGTATATAATGTAGGTGTGCGCTTTCTATGTCCTCTAGTATATAATGTAGGTGTGCGTTTTCTATGTCCTCTAGTATATAATGTAGGTGTGCGTATATTATAATAACAAATCTATAACACAATTGGAATTAATGTGCTTTTGTATCAGTAACAATATAAAGTAGCGTGTATGTAAAGTATAGGGTGGGGATACACGAACAGTATTTGAAGTATTTAATCGATGAATTAATGGATATTTAAACTATTAGTATTTTCGATTTGTAATCTATCTTAATGCAACGTGTGAACATCATAGCGTTACGCTATGCTTTGCATGTATTTGTTACTGTTAGCTTAGTTTATACAAATTTATTTTAGCTCGATTGCGAAACAAGTTATTTCAACTTATATTAATCACTCTCGAGACCTCATTCCTGATGGAATCCTTCGCCACGAGGGAGAGGGAAGAGGCAACGTGGAATTTAAATGCCTTGCCTAAGGGCACAATCGTAACGGCTCCAGCGGTCTGTTCGTGGTTTTCTATCTGCTATTCTCGTTTGATAATAAAGCAATTTGTGGGTAATTGTCACACGACTGCTTAGGCCATATGGTGACTCTAGCTCCGGATGCTCACATCCGCCCGCCCGCCCGCCCGCCCGCCCGCACGCACGCACGCACGCACGCACGCACGCCCGCCCGCCCGCCTTTCGAACAGTATTTCAGGTACAGATGGGCACTCGGATATAATCAACGACCTTCTGCAAGTAGCTCGATATAGTTTTCTCACATGAAATAATTCGACACCCTCAGTGTGCACACGCAGTGAGAGTCGGACCGCGGTGGGAGAATGTGATTTGAAATCATTGACCTTACTAACTCGGCCACTGTGCCCTCCCCACAATGTATGGCTAATGTTAACGAGTACTTATGCATGTGGGGGTTTTATGAAAAGTGACCAAATGGGTGAAACTTTCTAAATTATCTTTTTCATTCTTTTCCTTATACGAGTGTCAACAATTTGGTTAGTTTATACACATTTATTTTTGCTCGATTACGAAACAAGTTATTACAACTTATATTGATCACTCTCGAGATCTCATTCCTGATGGAAAGCATCGCTACGAGGGAGAGAGAAGCGTCAACGTTGAAACTAAATGCCTTGTCTAAGAGCACAATCGTGACGACTCCAGTTGGGCTCGAACTCCGGGTCTTTCGCACCTGAAGCGTACGCTCCACCACTCCGCTATCACGACTTCCACTAACAATTTGGTTAATATAGGGTTAGCCTATTATTCTTCTAAACATGTAGGTATATCGTGATTGTTGCTGTTATCGTTGGCTTCAAACGGAACGCCGCTTACGTTTAGACGTCATTTCTTGATATATCGTCCTTTTTGATCAAGGACGTCACATATAGATACAGTAGATATATACACAGAGAATGGGATATAAAGAAGAACATGTTATATAATTCTATACTTACAGAAAATCCATTTTGTTCAATAAATGTTGCTATCCCGGCTCTAACCCTATTTTTGAAACCCCTAATGCTTCCTCGTGAGCTAACGATTCGCTTCTCACTTATTGTAGTGGGGTTAGAAACGTCTCTGCGACCCACAAAATGATCGGGTTCGAGATTAAGGTCACCGTTATCAATAAAATGGATGCAATTTAGAGATGCAACTTTTACTATCCCGTTATTGTTGACATTTTCCTTAATTTGTGAACAACGATTACCCAATTTTGAATAGTTTTTCTCCATTTTTTGTAAGTGGTAGAATGTCTGTTCCGATGCGCTTCTTTTAAAGACGCTTGGCCCCTGGTGCGCGTGTGCATTACACGGCGTCTCGCGCACCGAGTCGTCCTGCACGTGCTCATTTGAATCCCTCATGATCACAGACGCACTACACTACAACGAAGTTTCACTTCCTGTCTAGTATTTTTATGAGTACGAAAAACATAGATCTATTTCATTGCTTTGCACGAAATGAAAACGTACGCTCAAATTGTAAAACTAAAACACATCATCAATTATTCATTCCTTATTGCAATATTGATTGCCAGGGCGCGGTTGTGTATTATAATAATGATATTTCAGAATACTAAATCCATAACGATAACTGAAACAACACGACACACGATGCTTTCCTATCCTATCCGTTTGAGCTTTATCGACATAATAAACACACTGTTTTGAGATCAAAGAGTCGTTCACAGGTAAACGTGTCACGTGAATGCTATATTTACCTGGATGACGTCACGGAATCCCCCGGCTTTGATGGCGATAAGATTGGGATGAAACATACTTGCACTGCAATGAAATCTTTCATTCTCTACTTTTGACCAAAAATGACATTTAATAATACATTAAAGTGCCTTATTACCTTTATAATCGGGGTATATAAATACAGGCTGTACAGGATTGGATAATTTGACGTACCGTAATTGATATGTGCGGTCGACAGCAACAACTAGTGCGGAGTTTCTATTGTCTAATGTTCTCAATTACTGTCGGTAGGTTCCACAGTGTCAATGATATGTCAGTGTACTCTGTTAGCTTAGTACTTTATTACAGTTGATCAATAAAGCTATATCAACCTCACACCACGGTGTGCCAAGTAACGCTGGGAGTCCGGTTCATACTACTCTGTGCCAAGTAACGTTGTGAGCCCGGTACACACCAATGTGTGCCAAGTAACGTTGGGAGCCCGGTTCATACAACTGTGTGCCATATAACGATGGGAGCCCGGTTTACACTACTGTGTGCCAAGTAATATTTTGAGTCCGGCTTACACTACTGTGTGACAAGTAACGTTGTGAGTCAGGTTCATACCACTGTGTGCCATATAACGATGGGAGTCCGGTTTACACAACTGTGTGCAAGTAACGTTTTAAGTCCGGTTTACACTACTGTGTGACAGGTAATGTTGTGAGTCCGGTTCATACCACTGTGCGCCAAGTAACGTTTTGAGTCCGGCTTACACAACTGTGTGACAAGTAACGTTTTAAGTCCGGTTTACACTACTGTGTGACAGGTAATGTTGTGAGTCCGGTTCATATCACTGTGTGCCAAGTAACGTTGGGAGCCCGGTTCATACCATGTGTGCCAAGTAACGTTGTGAGCCCGGTTCACACCATGTGTGCCAAGTAACGTTGCGAGCCCGGTTCACACCATGTGTGCCAAGTAACGTTGTGAGTCCGGTTCATACCACTGTGTGCCAAGTAACGTTGTGAGTCCGGTTCATACCACTGTGTGCCAAGTAACGTTGTGAGTCCGGCTCATACTACTGTGTGCCAAGTAACGTTGTGAGTCCGGTTCATACCACTGTGTGCCAAGTAACGTTGGAAGTTCGGTTTACACCATTGTGTGCCATATAACGATGGGAGTCCGGTACACATAACTGTGTGCCAAGTAACGTTTTGAGTCCGGTACACATAACTGTGTGACAAGTAACGTTTTGAGTCCGGTTTACACTACTGTGTGACAAGTAACGTTATGAGTCCGGTTGACACAACGGTGTGCCACATAACGTTTTGAGTCCGGTTTACACTACTGTGTGACAGGTAACGTTGTGAGTCCGGTTCATACCACTGTGTGTCAAGTAACGCTGGGAATCCGGTAAACACCACTATGTGCCAAGTAACGTTTTGAGTCCGGTACACACCACTGTGTGTCACGTGACACTGGGAGTCCGGTTTACACCACTGTATGCAAAATAACGTTGAGAGTCTGGTTCACACCACTGTATGTCAGGTAACGTTGGGATTCCGGTTCACACTAATGTATGCCAAGTAACGCTGGGAGTCCGGTTCACACCAATATGTGCCAAGTAACATTGTGATTCCTGTTCACACTACTGTGTGCCAAGTAACGCTGGGAGTCCGGTTCACGCTACTGTGTGTCAAGTAACGCTGGGTTTCCGGTTCACACCAAAGTGTGTAAGTAACACATGGAGTCCGGTTCACACCACTGTGTGCCACGTGACACTGGGTTTTCGGTTCACACCACCAAGTAACATTTGGTGTTCGATGCCGCAGTTGTATGTTAGTGCTAGACATCGCCGTGACGGGCCGGGTTCGAAACCTGGATTATATTTAGGCGATTGGTTTGCACTATGTAAGCTTATCACCCATACACTATTAAAGATATCAGACAATATTTTTATTAGGCATTTATTCATCGACGCCTTATTATTGATTTTTAATGAGTGGCATCACTGGCTTTTCTATTACCTCCCTTGACAGCTAATGTCATATATATCCTGAAATGTAAAACTGTCCTTTTAATTGGAATCCTTTGTTTTTACTGTTATTCCCTACACAGATGTTGCGTTATGGTAAATGGTATTTTATCAACATTATGTTAATTAATTTATAACATTTGTTTTACATAGTTATATGTACCCATTGGATATACTGTATAGGATATGAGTCCAGATCTATTAATTTACTAATTGTAAGATGAGAAATTGGATGACAATTGATAGCATGCTGTGCAAAGGACACAACGATAACACTAGAGGAAACCATTTAAGTGGACCTATGTACTCACATGGAGTATTCAGGGGAAGTAACTGACCGATGCCTCTCATTGTTTGATTATATTGCACATGCATGTTGTACAGTCAAACCTGTCTTAAGCAGCCATCCAAGGGAATCACAGAACATGGCTGCTTAGCACAGGTGGCTGCTTAATAGAGGTCAACTGTATAATTAAACAACCGATGGGAATCTGGAAACTGGCTGCTTAATGCAGGTTGGCTGCTTAATAGAGGTCAAATGTATAATAAAACAACATGTTGGGAGTGTGGAAACTGGCTGCTTAATGCAGGTTGGCTGCTTAATAGAGGTCAAATGTATAATAAAACAACATGTTGGGAGTGTGGAAACTGGCTGCTTAATGTAGGTTGGCTGCTTAATAGTGGTGACCACTAACACAGGCTCGACTGTACATGTATAGCCATATTTGATATGTTAGTCTGTTTCTGTTGTAGTTGTAAGGTGAAAAGCATCGTCATGTATCATCACGTCTCACCCGCCATACTATGATGGGTGGCGTCCGTGGTCCATTGGTAGAGCGTCGGATTTCGAATCGAAAGGTCCCGGGTTCGTTACTCGGTCAGGCCACGTATGTAGTGTCATTGAGCAAGGCACCTCACATACATTGCTTAGTACTGGTTAATCGCTTAGGTCGGCTGAGCCTGCCCAGGAAAACATGTCTAAGTCCCCGCGAGGGGTTTGACATTAAAGGAACATCCATACATGATTAGTTATGCTAGCAAGACGGAGCCGAGACTCGAACTCGGGATTCCTGTATTTCGAGACAAGCGTGTTACTACTGGATCGTGACGTCATACCTAGTTTATACAAATATACTTGAGCTCGATTGCGAAACAAGTTCTTACAATTTATATTAATCACTCTCAAGACCTCATTCCTGATGGAATCCATCGCCACGTGGGAGAGAGAAGAAGCAACGTGGAATTTAAATGCCTTGCCTAAGGACACAATCGTAACGGTTACAGCAGGGTTCGAACTCCGGGCCTTTCGCACCTGAGTAGGCTACGTAAACATGCATGCTATTTAGAGGTTATTACGTGGCTAGTTTCATATCAGCATCGATACCTAGGCTGAATGAAACTAGCCACGTAATAACGTCTTTATTACTTTGATATGCATTTGAACATTTAATAATCGAAATCATGCTCTCCGTTATCCATTTATTAGGAATAACTCACAATTACTGAATTAGATACATAAACACGATTGAAATATTACAAAGAAACTACAAACATCAAATCTGTTATCTATCAAATTTGACATACTTTGACGCTACAGGAAGTAAACAACCTAGCACCGAGTGCGCATGCGTTATTATCTCAGGAACTAGTGATGATACGGCTTTTTCTTGTTTGATACGGGCTCGTGACAGTATTCATAGTCCGACGGATGCACTGTTTAGTTTAGTTTAATCATGTTTTATTGCTCGAATCGTTTTACATATACATGAGAGTACAAAACATGACACATTAAATAAAGGCAAACGGGTCGGGCCACAAGTTCTAGCAACATTAGTTACGACCCTTTCCGATGTCATGATCTTACCGAAACGTATCAGAACACCATGACTGATCGTTGTTCAGTTGTATACACCGATACCGGGAACGCCTTCTGGAATATCTTAAATATCTCAAAATGTGCTCGAAAGTATGTGTGTTTTCCATTTGTTTATACACATTTATTTTAGCTCGATTGCGAAACAAGTTATTACAACTTATATTAATCACTCGAGAGACCTCATTCCTGATGGAATCCATCGCCACGAGGGAGAGAGAAGAGGCAACGTGGAATTTAAATGCCTTGCCTAAGGGCACAATCGTAACTGCTCCAGCGGGGCTCGAACTCCGGACCTTTCGCACCTGAAGCGAACGCCAACTACTGCGCTATCACGACTTCCACTAATATACCAAACACCAATTGCAGTGCATCTGCACAGCTTTTGTATAAGAGAGAACTCCATGTGTTTTCCATTGTTGGCGGAATGCAACGAGGCGGATAATTCGGCTGGTGATTACGTCAAGTCAGTTGTTAAGGACCATTTATATCCCCTGATGATCACACTATAGTGAAACCGGTTGGGAAATGTCAAATTAATTTTTATAAATGATGTAAAATCGAAATTATTTTATAATAGATATTATCTCCTTACATACGTATACAGTTAATATTTAATATACTAATTAGCGAACCGTTTTTCTATTTAAGGCACACAGAGGTTACTATATAGTAGTTAAAACATAAGGCAAACATAGGTTACTATATAGTAGTTAATAACATAAGGCAAACAGAGGTTACTATATAGTAGTTAATAACATAAGGCAAACAGAGGTTACTATATAGTAGTTAATAACATAAGGCAAACAGAGGTTACTATATAGTAGTTAATAACATAAGGCAAACAGAGGTTACTATATAGTAGTTAATAACAGAAGGCAAACAGAGGTTACTATATAGTAGTTAATAACATAAGGCAAACAGAGGTTACTATATAGTAGTTAATAACATAAGGCAAACAGAGGTTACTATATAGTAGTTAATAACATAAGGCAAACAGAGGTTACTATATAGTAGTTAATAACATAAGGCAAACAGAGGTTACTATATAATAGTTAATAACATAAGGCAAACAGAGGTTACTATATAGTAGTTAATAACATAAGGCAAACAGAGGTTACTATATAGTAGTTAATAACATAAGGGAAACAGAGGTTACTATATAGTAGTTAATAACATAAGGCAAACAGAGGTTACTATATAGTAGTTAATAACAGATGGATACTCTCTCTTTGAACTAAGCCGATGGTGAGACCTTAGCTCCCCCTCCAAACAACAAACCAACCAACATACCTCCACCAATTTCAGTGCATCTGCACAGTTTTTGCATAAGAAAGAACTCCACCAATGAAACAACCGCCATCATGGTAGATCAGCTTGCAACGATACTTAAAGACAAGGCTGTCCGATTAGAGCAGTGGTTAGCGTGCTCGCTTCTAACCAATGCAACCTGGGTTCGATCCTCGGACCGGGAAGTATGTGAGATGGTACGGAGGTCGCCAGGTCGGACAGGTGGGCTACTTCGGTTTCCTCCCGCACGAATGACCACATATACTCTTTCATCCGCGCCAACTAGAGTGATTAATATAAGTTGTTAGAACTTGCTTCGCAATCGTTGTAGAATAAATAAAGTTTAAACTTAATTAATGACACAACCACAGGTAGACGTAGTCCAACACGTGCACGTTATTATTACGTAACTAATCTGTGGATGAAATGTAAGGGGAGGTAACTAGAGCCACAGAGTGAGGCTAAGACATATGTAATAGTTCTTTGATAGTATAATGGGTGCTGAACAAAAAACGTTTTATCTTTTCTATAAAATGTTTTTTATTTAAAAAAAATATTTGTTTAAACCCAAATCTTCTACCAAGGCATATATAGATATATGTCTTCAACAAAATCCGGTTTTTATTAATAAAAAGATCCTTCATCTTTTATAATACTATCAGCCAAAAGTCGTTGTATTCGTACATTACATTTTGTCTTGTTCAGACAGAAGAAATCCCGGACGCCAGGAAGGAGACTCGTTTTCACTGGCATGAATATTCCATGGACCCCAGTTTCCCAACCCAAATCTTCTAGGCGAAGTTCTTCAGATCCTTTCCAGACTTGTACTAGTTCGTGAAAAGAAGCACATAAACGAATAGTCTATGACATTTCAAGCCAGCAGATTATTTTATACAAATTTATTTTAGCTCGATTGCGAAACAAGTTCTTACTATATTATATTAGGCCTAATCACGCTCGAGACCCCATTCCTTGTGGAATCCATCGCCATGATGGAGAGAGAAGAGGAAATGTGGATAATAAGTGTCTTGCATAAAGATACAGTCGTAATGGCTCCAGCAGGGCTCGAACTCCGGGCATTTCGCACCTGAAGCGAACTCGCTACCACGATTTCCACGACTTATAGATACAGTTGGAATAAGTAAGGCAGGAAGTAGAGAGAGAAAAGGAAATGTGGATTTTAAATGTCTTGCATAAGGACACACTCGTAACGGCTACAGCTGGGTGCGAACTCCGGCCTCTCGCACATGAAGCAACAGACGTCCCGGTGGGTGGAAGGGCGTGCACCTGTACAAATGAAGTATTTGTCATAACCTTTAGCGAAACCGTAAACCTGGCTGTTTCCAGATTCACAGTCAAGTCACTATTATCAATAGGCCTACCAATAATTACTGCTAACTAGCCACATTTTGTAATATCATGCGGTGCACAACTTTCAATGTTAATCTTAACATCCAGCGATTTGACCGACATGTCTTTTATCTTAAAGCATGTTTCATGTTTAAAATGTCTAATGATTTTTATCCTAATTATCTCCATGACATGTTCCAACAAAAATCACAAATTGATAATGCATTTTTAACACTTCGTTCAAATACAAATCTAAATTTTTATATACCTAACACAAAATGTGAGATGTTTAAGGGTAGCCTTTTATACTCTGGACCAATTGTTTGGAACTGTCTACCCTTGGAAATAAAAACTTCAAGCTCACTTACTTTGTTTAAATCGAATTGTTTAAAATGGCTGGATGTCTAATATTTACTAATACTGTCAACTACTGTTCATAATCCATGCATACAACTTGTAGTTTATGTAGATGCGTTCTTACTTTTATTAGTTCTAATACCACGTCTTTTAGTTCAGTTGTTTTGTATGTCATGTGTGTATAAATATGTTTTATGTTTAAGAGGGCCCCATGGAAGATTAGCCTTGCTAAATGGGTTACCTTCTCTAAATAAAGAATTTACTTACTTACTTACTTACTTACTTACTTACTTACTTACTTACTAATGAAATTTTTAGTAATTATTTGGATTTTCTCGAATGCATTTAAAAACGACAATTACCTCCCTTATAGACGCTTACACCATTTGTCTTTACGTATTTGACAACTAATAATTCACAATATATTATGTTAATTTAAATAAATCATGGGTATTGGAAACAGGAAAGTTATTGCAGCAATTTCTATATGTTCTGCTCTCATAATATTATACAGATTTATGAGACACTGGACAAAAGACAGGCGGTAATTTCGTTATACTTTTGAAATTTCATATCACGATTTCGTCATGACCATTCACCAGTACAGTGTTCACCATAGACAGCCGCATGTGTAGATACACCCCATGCAACTCCGACATATACATAAACACGGTCAACCCGTACTCTAGCCAGGCGCGTAGCTGCCAAAAGGCCCGGGCCTGCACATCATTTTGACAAAAAAAATATATATATATCATGTTTATTTGTTATAAAAACATGTCCGAATTTGTCTTAAATGCAGCAGAATGTTGGAAATTGCATCCTAAAAACCAAAAAATTACGGGTGCGCATGCCCCTAGACCCCCTAGCAACCTTGTTCACTACGCTCACTCAACATTCTTTACCCCGGGCCTGCACATAATTTGCCTCCTGGCTACGCCCCTGGTAATTTCATTATACTTTTGAAATTTCATATCACGATTTTGTCATGACCATTCACCAGTACAGTGTTCACCATAGACAGCCGCATGTGTAGATACACCCCATGCAACTCTGATATATACATAAACACGGTCAACCCGTACTCTAGTCAACTAGGCCCTTGGCCTTGTTTTATGCCGCAGTACCGCTGGCCACAGCACCGTACCCATGGCCGCACTTCACTGTGTTCAAAGATCAACACACTTTATTTAATAAAAACCTTGTTTTAAAAATGATAAAAAATTATTGATTGTACTATATAAGTATATTTATAATGACCAGAGCCTGGGGTACTGTGTCGTAAGACGAGGCCAAGTGACGAATTGGCTAGGGTACTTGCTGACCGCGTATAAACATGTATATATATGTCAGAGTTGCACAGGGCGTATCTATGCAATCGGCTGCCTATGGTGTTCACCATTATCGTCATGTATTTCTAATTAATGGCCAAGGGATCTCCGGTCATATTCGAGATACCACATTCGATTATTTTAAATATTAATCTGTCAGTGATAGCTACTGTGTGGCGTCCGTGGTCCAGTGTGGCGTCCGTGGTCCAGTGGTAGAGCGTCGGATTTGGAATCGAACGGTCCCGGGTTCGATTCTCGGAAAGGCCACGTATGTAGTGTCATTGAGCAAGGCACCTCACACACATTGCTTAGTACTGGTTAATCGCTTAGGTCGGCTAAGCCTGCCCAGGAAAAATGTATAGGTCCCCGAGAGGGGTTTGACATTAATGGAACATACATACATACTGTAGTCTACATCTATTGTGGATTGTAATATTACATATCAAATGTTATCTTGGTAAATTTGCAAACTAAAAACTTGGTTGATTATGATAGGTAGGCCTATGCTGTCTGCAGCATGTCTATGGAGTAGTCCTGCATTCATCGGTGTTAATGATTTAGTATAATGACAATGGGATACATAGCCGCGCTGCATTAGTTTATACAAATTTATTTTAGCTCGATTGCGAAACAAGTTCTTGCAAGTTATATTACTAGGAATCACTCTCGAGACCTCATTCCTGATGGAATCCATCGCCATGAGGGAGAGAGAATAGGCATGTGGAACTTAAATGCCTTGCCTAAGGGCACAATCATAACGGCTCCAGCGGGGCTCGAACTCCGGGCTTTTCGCACCTGAAGAGAACGCGCTACCATTGCGCTATCACGACTTCCTCTTGCGCTGCATTGAACACACACCAGCGTTTTGGAAGTGGCCCGGCCAAATAGGAGCACTAGAGGTGCGCTATGCCTAGGGGCTGCTGGGTCATGTTTCCCCTGAAAGTAACTAGATTTTGAACATGTTGTTCTATTATCCGTAATGATGTTCTATTATCCGTAATGGTGTTCTATTATCCGTAATGATGTTCTATTATCCATAATGATGTTCTATTATCGTATGAGTTCATACCATAATGATGTTCTATTATCCATAATGATGTTCTATTATCCGTAATGGTGTTCTATTATCCGTAATGATGTTCTATTATCCATAATGATGTTCTATTATCCATAATGATGTTCTATTATCCGTAATGGTGTTCTATTATCCGTAATGATGTTCTATTATCCATAATGATGTTCTATTATCCGTAATGATGTTCTATTATCCATACCGATGTTCTATTATCCATAATGATGTTCTATTATCGGTAATGATGTTCTATTATCGATAATGATGTTCTATTATCCGTAATGATGTTCTATTATCCGTAATGATGTTCTATTATCCATACCGATGTTCTATTATCCATAATGATGTTCTATTATCCATAATGATGTTCTATTATCCGTAATGATGTTCTATTATCTGTAATGATGTTCTATTATCCGTAATGGTGTTCTATTATCCGTAATGATGTTCTATTATCCATAATGGTGTTCTAGTATCAGTAATGATGTTCTATTATCCATAATGGTGTTCTATTATCCATAATGGTGTTCTATTATCCATAATGGTGTTCTATTAGCCATAATGATGTTCTATTATCCGTAATGATGTTCTATTATCCGTAATGATGTTCTATTATCCATAATGATGTTCTATTATCCGTAATGATGTTTTATTATCCGTAAAATCTAAATAAGCTACTAGCTTCCGATTTAATCCATTTGTTCTTGTATATTAATGTTACAACCTGATGTAAATATTGATAAAATAAAATATGTTTAAACTATTATCCGTAATGATTCTCTGTTATCCGTAATGATATTCTATTATCAATTTAACAGTATGATGTTCTATTATCCGTAATGACGCTCTATTATCCGTAATGACGTTCTATTATCCATAATGATGTTCTATTATCCATAATGCTGTTCTATTATCCGTAATGCTGTTCTATTATCCATAATGACGTTCTACTATCCGTAATGATGTTCGATTCTCTGTTATCCGTAATGATATTCTATTATCAATTTAACAGTAATTATGTTCTATTATCCGTAATGACGTCAGTAATGATGCTCTATTATCAGTAATGATGTTCTATATAACCATATATTTACCAATGTCTTACAACTGATTAAGGTTGACATTTTCTATTGGGAAAACATGGGATGGAAATGAAATCCTGCACGCCAGAGCTGAGGTTAGTCTCTCCAAGGCTGATACAACTCATGTGGAGTTGAAGATTCGAGCACCGTTTTACAACGATCCTGTCACTCCTGATGGTCCTGTAGGAGAGCCCTTCCCACAACTCTGGGACTATGAAGGTAAATGTCTAATGTATCGTTTATTTATCGTCGCTACCGGTTACCCATATGAGCGATGCCTCCTTCAAGTCCCATCTGAAAGACTGTTAATTTTATTAGGGTCAGGCGATCCCTGGATTACCAGCCCAGTGTGTTACCACTGGACTACATATCCGCCTGTCATGTTCAGCGTAGTGTGTGTGTTTTACGTTTATTTATCGTCGCTACCGGTTGCCCATATGAGCGACGCCTCCTGAAGAGATTATTCATTTTAGATAGTTGGAGGATAGTGCAATGATACAGACAGAGACCCATTCCAGAGTCTCTTCTGGTTCTTTTATGTGCACGGTGTAAAGCACCGACATGATACCTCGGTTTTAACGTCACATCTGAAAGACTGTTAATTTTATTAGGGTCAGACGGGGGATCGAACCTGCGATCCCTGGATTACCAGTCCAGCGTGTTACCACCGGACTACAGATCCGTCTGTCACGTTCAGCGTATCTGACGACTGACCTATTTAAATGTAACGTGGAAGTCAGAAGTAGTGGAAGTCGTGATAGCTCAGTGGACGTGCGTTCGCTTCAGGTGCGAAAGGTCCAGAGTTCGAGCCCCGCTGGAGCCATTACGATTATGCCCTTAGGCAAGGCATTTAAATTCCACGTTGCCTCTTCTCTCCCTCATGCGATGGATTCCATCAGGAATGAGGTCTAGAGAGTGATTAATATAAGTTTAAGAACTTATTTCGCAATCGAGCTAAAATAAATTTGTATAAACTAAACTAAATGTAACGTGCTTAAAGGGAGATAAACCTAATAGATGAGAATTTCAGAATGAATAATTAATTATCTATCATTAGAACTTCTTTGCTATGTTACTGGATAAACTAGTATATTTGGTAACTAACGTGATGCATGCTGTTTGATGTATGCCCTGTGATACTGTAACCATAGAGCCACCATGGTCTAGCATGCCGTTGTTAGAACTCGCCTTTCACCGCTAGCATCAGGGCCGCGTGTTCGTTCCCTATCGGGGACAAGTGATAACACGATGAAAAGTGAGAAAATTGTCAGTCACTTTGTGAGGTCGATGAGTGTTTGTGTGTGTTTTACGTTTATGTATCGTCGCTACCGGTTGCCCATATGAGCGACGCCTCCTGAAGAGATTAGTCATTTTAGATTTTTGGAGGATAGTGTAATGATACAGACAGAGACCCATTCCAGAGTCTCCTCTGGTTCTTTTACGTGCACAATGTAAAGCACCGACACGAGACCTTGGGTTAACTTCCACTCTGAAAGACTGTTAATTTTATTAATGTCAGACAGGGGATCGAACCTGCGATCCCTGGATTACCAGTCCAGCGTGTTACAACTGGACTACATATCCGTCTGTAGAGGTCGGTGAATTGAGTACTGGGCTTTATAAAACTTTTCTCCATTCTCAAACTCAGTTTCAAGCTTCGGCTTGGTTCAGCTGAGTGTGAAATCTGAGAAAAGTTTTATAACCTCGGGGCCAGGTTTCTTCTACGCAGGAAATGTGGGTGGTCTTCTCCACCACAACATACTGACTTTGTGCGATAATACTCTATGACCCTGTACCACTATAATGATAAGATGAATCAATTTTATTTTGAGTCGGCAATATATCAACAGTACAACACAAGCTGAGTGAGCTTTTGAACCGACTATATAATCGGTGAAACCGACAATAGAAATCGGTGGCAGTATTGTATACCATTGTATACCATTGCAATTCTTGTTGTGCCCCAATGTGAGGGACTCACATCTGCTCGTGTGCGTGCGTGCGTTCGACTGAGTTGTTTGTACTACCGCGCTATTAGGTCACGGTATTGAACCTTGGTCATTGTAGACAAAAGAAGAAGCTGGAACACATGTGTCTTGTGAACATGTTCTTAATTACTTTGTACATTGATAACCCACATGAATTGTGAACAGCGCCATATTTTTCAATTTTCAATTTATTAATCTAATGATCAGATCACTTCTGTTCACACTATATAATTATTATTGAATGCATATTATTAGATGACTTATAGGCCCACGGGGCCGGGTGCGTCTTCTTGTTGTTTAATATTTGCTATATATATTTGTTGAAATATACACATGTCACTTTAATAAACACCTACCTACCTACCTACCTACCTACTTATAACATACAGTATAATGATAACAATTGTACAACAGCTATAAAATTAGAATCATTGATAATGAATAGTATGCATATTTATGTTAATTTATTTCTAAGATAAATGCTGACAATGATATCAGGGTCACATGGCAATAACAATGTTACTTTTGCAGTTGTGGAGGCGTTCTTTCTGTCAGATTCTGGGAAGTATTTGGAGGTTGAATTTTGCCCGTGAGTATAAGTTTGTTAATGTATTGAGACTTAGAATTGCTACTAGCTGAATAGTCTTATTCTCCTCGGGGTTCGAACTTGTTAGGACGCGATCCCACAATACTATATCGTACATCGTCACTAGCATGGGAACAGGCGTAGATATATTTTGCCTGGTCAGTCAAATAAATATATTTTAACACCGATACTATTAATTGGGCCGTATTGAGCTTCTGATCATATCAACTTGTCATTTTGCCAGAAGTTAAAAAGTGAAAAATCGACAGACTAGAACCCAGGCTAACTCGTCACACCAACCCACTTAACTGATGCACTCTAGCGTGGTATTGGTTCGAATCCTACTAAACGTGTCGAATTGTCTCATGTGAGGAAGCTATTCACCTGGCTTGCAGAAGGTATGTGGTTCTACCCGGGTGCTTGCAGAAGGTATGTGGTTCTACCTCGGGTGCTTGCAGAAGGTATGTGGTTCTACTCGGGTGCTTGCAGAAGGTATGTGGTTCTACTCGGGTGCTTGCAGAAGGTATGTGGTTCTACTCGGGTGCTTGCAGAAGGTATGTGGTTCTACTCGGGTGCTTGCAGAAGGTATGTGTTCTACTCGGGTGCTTGCAGAAGGTATGTGTTCATACCCGGGTGCTTGCAGAAGTATGTGGTTATACCCGGGTGCTTGCAGAAGGTCTGTGGTTCTACCCGGGTGCTTGCAGAAGGTATGTGGTTCTAACCGGGTGCTTGCAGAAGGTCTGTGGTTCTAACCTGGTGCTTGCAGAAGGTATGTGGTTCAACCCGGGTGCTTGCAGAAGGTATGTGGTTATACCCGGGTGCTTGCAGAAGGTATGTGGTTCTACCCGGGTGCTTGCAGAAGGTATGTGGTTCTAACCGGGTGCTTGCAGAAGGTCTGTGGTTCTAACCTGGTGCTTGCAGAAGGTATGTGGTTCAACCCGGGTGCTTGCAGAAGGTATGTGGTTCTACTCGGGTGCTTGCAGAAGGTATGTGGTTCTACCCGGGTGCTTGCAGAAGGTATGTGGGTTTAACCGGGTGCCAATTCAATTCAAACATTATTTATTGTTAAGAGTTTTACAAACAAATAACATTAGCATTATAGCTATATACCGACATTCAGTAGATAATGTTTAATGTAACAGACAAACAGCGCCGGCAAAAGTCATGACTTTTTTGACTTTATTGATTTAAATAAAAAAATCGATTTAAATCACCAATAAAAGTCAACAGTTTGAAATAAAAATGTTATTACATTTTAAAAACAATAAGTTCAATTCTTTGACCAAGTAATCAAAATTAACACACATTTCTTATTTTTCATATTTTTATTGTTAATGTTTTCACTCATTGATCCACACATTTAATATTTTTCATATATTGTCAGTGTTTTCACTCAATGATCCACACATTTCATATTTTTCATATATTGTCAGTGTTTTCACTCAATGATCCACACATTTAATATTTTTCATATATTGTCAGTGTTTTCACTCAATGATCCACACATTTAATATTTTTCATATATTGTCAGTCTTATCACTCAATGATCCACACATTTAATATTTTTCATATATTGTCAGTGTTTTCACTCAATGATCCACACATTTAATATTTTTCATATATTGTCAGTGTTTTCACTCAATGATCCAGAGATGAATAACTTGTTTATTTCACTTTAATTGTAAGAAGTCTTTTTAAATGAATTATTATTATTATTTTTTGGGGTGATTTAAATCATGCCGGCCCTGCAGACAAAGGCGTCATAATCAATAAAACAATATCAGCATTCATTATGTGTCATTAAATAGGATTAAAGGGTCAGTCACAGACGGATATGTAGTCCAGTGGTAACACGCTGGACTGGTAATCCAGGGATCGCAGGTTCGATCCCCCGTCTGACCATAATAAAATTAACAGTCTTTCAGATGTGACGTTAAAACCGAGGTATCATGTCGGTGCTTTACACCGTGCACGTAAAAGAACCAGAGGAGACTCTGGAATGGGTCTCTGTCTGTATCATTGCACTATCCTCCAACTATCTAAAATGAATAATCTCTTCAGGAGGCGTCGCTCATATGGGCAACCGGTAGCGACGATAACTAAACGTAAAACACACATACATAAAGGGTCAGTGTAAAGTACATGAGGTACTGCTGGGAGACCCAATCGGTCTTTCTCCACCAATAGTAACTTGAGAGTCGCCATATGACCTAAGCTGTCGGCACGACTTTAAACCAATAAAAGAAACAAATATATTGTATTATTATTTGACATGGACGCAGGCTGGACCTATCAGCAACGCACATTGGTATGTTAGTATCAATGTCATTGTGTAGCGTGTATAACTATACTTGTGATTATAGATAGTTACTTACACAAATTTATTTTAACTCGATTGCGAAACAAGTTCTTACAACTTGTATTAATCCCTCTCGAGACCTCATTCCTGGTGGAATCCATCACCACGACGGAGAGAGTGGAATTTAAATGTCTTGCCTAAGGCCACACTCGTAATGTCTCCAGCAGGGCTTGATCTCCGGGACTGTTCGCACCTGAAGCGACCGCGCTACCACAGCGCTATCATGACTTATAGATCGTTGGAATAATTAAGGCAGGAATTACTAGTATAATATAAACATGTTTCACTGCATAACATGAAGTCTACGCAAAAACATACTACCAAGATTGCTATATATCTGTATATAAAGCTTTATACCATTCCGATCTTATTTTTATACTTTATTTATTTTACAACGATTGCGAAGCAAGTTTGAACAACTTATATTAATCACTCTCTTTGGCTCGGATGTAAGCGTATATGTGGTCATTCATGTGGGAGGAAACCGGAGTACCCGGAGAAAACCCACCTGTCCGATCTGGCGACCATCGTACCATCTCACATACTTCCCTGTCCGAGGATCGAACCCGGTTCGCATTAGTGAGAAGCGAGCGCGCTAACCACTGCGCTAATCGGATCTTATTGACGTATTGGATAGAGAAACGCACCCTATCTCCATCATGTATATGCCTATGGCAATGACATATGCTTGCTAATGATAAGAGGTTATTGTATTCAGCATAATATGATTAGTATTATATATATTATATATCAGGTCCGCCTCCGTGGTCGAGTGGTTAAGGTCGCTGACTTGTATACCACTGTAACCTATCATCACTGATGGTCACGGGTTCGAGCCCCGCTCAGACCGTGTCTCATTTATATGAAAAAGTTGGCAGTTTCTTACGGAGGTTGGTGCACCCAAGTACTGGTTAACCGCTGGAGCCTGCCCAGGAAAGGTGTTGTTAGGTAAACTGCCCGCCGGCGATATAGCCCAAAATGGTGCTGATGCAGGCGTAAAACCCGAAATATAACATAACATAACATATTATATATCAGAACAGAATCCCACTGGGGGTATCCAATTATTTCATGTAAAGAAGCTATTCAGCTGGCGTATGGCAGGTCGGTGGTTGTACATGGGTGCCTGTTTGTGCGTGACAAGGGAAACTGCTCGGAGAGGCACCCGGGGTCTTCCTCTACCAATAATAGCTGGAGAGCCGCTATATGACCCAAGATGTTTAAAGTTTAAACTTTATTTATTTTACAACGATTGCGAAGCAAGTTCTAACAACTTATATTAAAAACTCTCATTGGCGCGGATGAAAGCGTAAATGTGGTCATTCGTGTGGGAGGAAACTGGAGTACCTGTAAACCGACCTGTCCGGGGGATCGAACCTGCGATCCCTGGATTACCAGTCCAGCGTATTACCACTGGACTACAGATCCGTCTGTAAATATTCAAAAACTCAAAAACAGAACATGCACACCATATATACACGCTTACTGGGAACATACACTCTCGTTACATGTTCAGTGGTCACACGTTTACACAACGCTTCAAAGCAGCGTAGATAACAGATACAAGCAATATAAATACAAACTTATTAACAATATCTTACCAACAAGAGAACATTTTATTCAAATGGAAAATAACAAATTCTCCAAACTGTTTGTTATGTAACCGTGTTGATACATGTTATGAACATTTGTTCATATCTTGCAACAGCGTGGTACGTTTTTGGCAAACAATTATGCATATTATATATATACTCAGACAATGTGGAATAAATAAGAATTTTAATAGACTATCTGCAATTGTGTTAGGTTACAAGATAGACTATTTTGAATATCGAGATATCAATTTGTTGTTCACCATAATTGGGTTTTCTATATGCAAGTCTTATATTATCAGTGAAAACAGACGGAAATATGTTGATATAATGAAAATAATGAAACGTGAAATAACAATTATGAATGAATATTCTAAACGTAACAAAAATACTTTGTTCTTTAGGAAAATTGAAAATATTTGAAATCTTAATTCAATTCATATATATCTATCTATACATTATTATAATGTACATTGCTTTTGAATGTATGATTATTGTGTTAATACATGTGTGTATTATTCTGTAAATATTTGTAAATAATGAACTGAATAAAACTTAAAAAAAATAGTATAAAAAAATTATGTGCTGTTTAGATGTATTTAGAAATTATATATACATGTAGTTATATTATTATATATGTATTCCGACAACAGTTGTGACCAATGTAGATACTTGGCAGACTGTTTAGCAGTGTTGGGATGTAGCCGGCAAAAGCACAAGTCGTGATAGAGCGCAGTGATAGCGCGTTCGGTGCAGTTGCAAAATGCCCGGAGTTCGCACCAAACTGTAGCTGCTACGATTCTGCCCATAATTATGCAAGGCACTTAATTTTCACATTGCCTATTTGATTTGATAATAATGTATTGCTATATATACATGTATGTAATAACTACGTTAACATTAAATTGCAAATACATAGTTATGAAATGGGTTGGGCCACAAATGATAACAACATTACATTCCCGCATGGCAATGGATTCCATCAGGAATGAGGTTTCGAGAGATATTAATCTATTGTTGTTGCGCAATCGAGCTAAAATGACTGTTGAAATTAATCTTAACTAAAAACCTGTTTTTGCCAAGACGGTGTCAAAAACAGGTCAAACCATTTCAACCAAAACCTAACCAGTTCAGCACACACCAACATGCTATCTTCTGACTTCAGTTTTGTAATTATGGTATTAATTTATTAGACCTAATCAGTGCAATATTATAACAACTAAGTATTACAGAGAGAAATTGCAGATAAATTCCCTTTTCTTTTTAATTTTTTGGACACTTATAAATTTGACCTATGAAGTTTTTATTGTCTTCGTATTATCGTAGCAAGCACCTGCTAACCCCGCTGTTTATCTAACCCTCCATTACTTTGTATTCTCGTAGCAAGCACCTGCTAACCCCGCTGTTTATCTAACCCTCCATTCCTTCGTATTCTCGTAGCAAGCACTTGCTAACCCCGCTGTTTATCTAACCCTCCATTTCTTCGTATTCTCGTAGCAAGCACCTGCTAACCCCGCTGTTTATCTAACCCTCCATTTCTTCGTATTCTCGTAGCAAGCACCTGCTAACCCCGCTGTTTATCTAACCCTCCATTTCTTCGTATT
>CM026391.1:69895306-69967807 GCA_014843695.1 Archivesica marissinica
GTTATGTAACCGTGTTGATACATGTTATGAACATTTGTTCATATCTTGCAACAGCGTGGTACGTTTTTGGCAAACAATTATGCATATTATATATATACTCAGACAATGTGGAATAAATAAGAATTTTAATAGACTATCTGCAATTGTGTTAGGTTACAAGATAGACTATTTTGAATATCGAGATATCAATTTGTTGTTCACCATAATTGGGTTTTCTATATACAAGTCTTATATTATCAGTGAAAACAGACGGAAATATGTTGATATAATGAAAATAATGAAACGTGAAATAACAATTATGAATGAATATTCTAAACGTAACAAAAATACTTTGTTCTTTAGGAAAATTGAAAATATTTGAAATCTTAATTCAATTCATATATATCTATCTATACATTATTATAATGTACATTGCTTTTGAATGTATGATTATTGTGTTAATACATGTGTGTATTATTCTGTAAATATTTGTAAATAATGAACTGAATAAAACTTAAAAAAAATAGTATAAAAAAATTATGTGCTGTTTAGATGTATTTAGAAATTATATATACATGTAGTTATATTATTATATATGTATTCCGACAACAGTTGTGACCAATGTAGATACTTGGCAGACTGTTTAGCAGTGTTGGGATGTAGCCGGCAAAAGCACAAGTCGTGATAGAGCGCAGTGATAGCAGCGTTCGGAGCATTTGACAAAATTCCCGGAGTTCGCACCAAACTGTAGCTGCTACGATTCTGCCCATAATTATGCAAGGCACTTAATTTTCACATTGCCTATTTGATTTGATAATAATGTATTGCTATATATACATGTATGTAATAACTACGTTAACATTAAATTGCAAATACATAGTTATGAAATGGGTTGGGCCACAAATGATAACAACATTACATTCCCGCATGGCAATGGATTCCATCAGGAATGAGGTTTCGAGAGATATTAATCTATTGTTGTTGCGCAATCGAGCTAAAATGACTGTTGAAATTAATCTTAACTAAAAACCTGTTTTTGCCAAGACGGTGTCAAAAACAGGTCAAACCATTTCAACCAAAACCTAACCAGTTCAGCACACACCAACATGCTATCTTCTGACTTCAGTTTTGTAATTATGGTATTAATTTATTAGACCTAATCAGTGCAATATTATAACAACTAAGTATTACAGAGAGAAATTGCAGATAAATTCCCTTTTCTTTTTAATTTTTTGGACACTTATAAATTTGACCTATGAAGTTTTTATTGTCTTCGTATTATCGTAGCAAGCACCTGCTAACCCCGCTGTTTATCTAACCCTCCATTACTTTGTATTCTCGTAGCAAGCACCTGCTAACCCCGCTGTTTATCTAACCCTCCATTCCTTCGTATTCTCGTAGCAAGCACTTGCTAACCCCGCTGTTTATCTAACCCTCCATTTCTTCGTATTCTCGTAGCAAGCACCTGCTAACCCCGCTGTTTATCTAACCCTCCATTTCTTCGTATTCTCGTAGCAAGCACCTGCTAACCCCGCTGTTTATCTAACCCTCCATTTCTTCGTATTCTCCTGGCAAGCACCTGCTAACCCCGCTGTTTATCTAACCCTCCATTTCTTCGTATTCTCGTAGCAAGCACCTGCTAACCCCGCTGTTTATCTAACCCTCCATTTCTTCGTATTCTCGTAGCAAGCACCTGCTAACCCCGCTGTTTATCTAACCCTCCATTTCTTTGTATTCTCGTAGCAAGCACCTGCTAACCCCGCTGTTTATCTAACCCTCCATTTCTTGGTAATCTCGTAGCAAGTACCTGTTAACGCCGCTGTTTTATCTAACCCTCCATTTATTTTAGACTGCAGTTATAATTAGAACATATTATATTTTAGACATGGACAACATCTTATTCTTATGCTAGATGGAAGGCGAAATATAATAAAGGTAGATACCATTTTAGTGAGTTGGGTACCATTATGTGTGCATTATGACCGGAAGCGTTGCTGTGTGATAATAAATCGTGTATACATACATGGACACGTATGTATGACATTTCTAATATACAGGTTGTATCTGTGTTGATTTCTGAGCCTGTATCACACACGTACTGTATGCCGTGTCGCCGGAAAACTCGCGTATTCTGTGATGTTCCGTGTCTATATCCATATCATTAGTATTTCACTCTCGTCTCCCTTCATTCATTTTCCAACACTTATCTAATCATATAATCACTCCTGTTTCTTCTATTATAGTGACTTCTTAGTCTCTGACTATTACATTGTAACAACATGTATTGCAATCGATGTTTACTATGTATTATATTGCCATGTACTCGTATAATATACATGTATCTCTGCCATATGTAAATGTTGTAAAATCAATGAACCAATTGGGAAGCGTCGAATCTAATGTTTTGAGAACTTGTGACCCGACCCACTTGCCATTATTTATGCTGTAGTTTGCTATGATGTATTATATTGTATAAGCACTTTAATATTGGCAATAAAATACGTTTAAACTAAAATATCATTAGTACTTAAAGCGACGTTACAAAAGCTCTGAAATTGCTTTATTACGTATGCATAGCATTGTTACTGCAAATGCTTTCGAAATAATTCGAACACTAACTTTCTATACATTAACAGTGTTTTTGTGGTATACAAACTCTCAAAAGCGAAAGTAGGATGTCATATAACGGTCAGCTACGCTCCTCAATTGACCTTTCGTTTATTATTGGAGTATATACCAAGCGCGTGCTACTGTCACTTAGAGATATTTAATATCGAATTAGTCTAAAAATAAATATGTACATGCACAATGGTACAGATGTAACAGTAAATTTGTACCATAACTCGTGTTATTCAGGATGCACACATGGATGATGACCCCATTTACATTCATTTCTTATGTCAAGAAACGTCGTATACGACGTTTTTTATTAGTTGAAATACTCAGCAAATATTTGGTAAACAATTATACCGATGTAGTGTTGCTTTAACTATTCTGGCTGGACATGCTGTTTACCTCACATTTATATAATAATTGAAGTATTACGTTGGTACATGCATGTTGTGGGTTTGTATTACTAGTTTGTCCACCCTCGGTCGGTTTGTATCATTTCTCATTTGTCTACCCTCTGTCTGTCCGATTAGCGCAGTGGTTAGCGCACTCGACGAAACCTGGGTTCAATCCTAGGACCGGTAAGTATGTGAGATTAGTTTATACACATTTATTTTAGCTCGATTGTGAAATAAGTTATTACAACTTATATTTATCACCCTCGAGACCTCATTCCTGATGGAATCCATCGCCATGAAGGAGAGAGAAGAGGCAATGTGGAATTTAAATGCCTTGCCTAAGGGTACAATCGTAACGGCTCCAGCGGGGCTCGAACTCCAGACCTTTCGCACCTGAAGCGAACGCGCATCCACTGCGCTATCACGACTTCCACACCACAGTATGTGAGATGGTACGGTGGTCGCCAGATCGGACAGGTGGATTTTCTCCGGTACTTCGGTTTTCTTCCACACAAATGACCACATGTACCCGTTCATCCGCACCAACGAGAGAGATTAATATTAGTTGTTAAAACTTGCTTCGCAATCGTTGTAAAATAAAGTTTAACATGTAGGAAACCTGGGACGTAGGTTATACTGCAGTGATTCCATTGGTTGATTCTGAGATTTACTCTCAGCTGAACCAATCAGAAGCTTGAGTTGGAGAAAACATTTTATAAATACATCAATTTACATGCTTGTGTGCGCTTGCAACTTTTGATTATTGCGATCAATTACAATTAAATGGGTGCATTTGTAGAACAGAACAGAACAGAGGTCATGTAGTATGCATACTCCAAAACTCCACACGAACTCCGTATTGATAGCATCTATATCGACATCATTCTAATTCACTGCATTATCCATTACCTTTGTATAGATAGTACAATAATAAATTATTCATGTATTTGCAGTTAGATTAACTTGTATCTTGCAGGAACAATTACCTGTTAAATATACAAGTCAGATTGCCAACAGGGAATGGATTGGTACTGCAATGATACCGGTGACATATTTCCCGCCAAATGTGTCTAAATTTAATGCGTACGCAATACATGGATCGGGCGAGGACAGGAAGTATGAATCATTCATGGCTGTACCCGGAGACCAACCTGACTTGTAAGTACTCTCTATAAACAATACTAACTCTATATAGTGTTCTATTTATTGAGTTAGTCAGTGTTGGATCAGTAGTTTGTTTGTTAACAAACTTTGTTGTTTTGCAGCCCCCCACCCCCCCATTCAATACTATCTGTCTGAATATGATGTCCAACCCTACGCGGGGATGTAGACATGTTTGCGCTTTTGAACACTATTGTGCTTATATAGAGCTGCCAGAACATATATGTAACTAAAGACGGATCTGTAGTCCAGTGGTTAACACGCTGGACTGGTAATCCAGGGATCGCAGGTTCGATACCCCGCCTGACCCTAATACTTTTAACAGACTTTCAGATGGGCCGTTAAACCGAGGTCTCGTGTCGGTGCTTTACACCTTGCACGTAAAAGAACCAGAGGAGACTCTGGAATGAGTCTCTGTCTGTATAATTGCACTATTCTCCAAAAATCTAATATGACTAATCTCTTCGGGAGGCGTCGCTCATATGGGCAACCGGTAGCGACGATAAATAAACGTAAAACACACACACATATATGTAGCCTACAGACCGCTTTCCATGAAGCATACTTTATATGCGCCATTTTGTCAGCACTACTTTTGTCGGAGCGTACGTTCGGTGAAAGTCGTTTCCATGTAAGCGGATATTACTAGCAGCTTTTATTATTATACGCGAGCGGATTTCGGTCATAAATTCAAAATGGCGATGTCTAAGCATGCACTCACGTTGAGGCTCTTATTTTCACAGTTACGAGAACAGCTAGACTTAAGCTAGACGATATGTTGTTTGCCTTGCCCCTGAAGCAGAAACAGTTAAATAAAAGGCAACACAGATTTTGGGTGCATCAAATAGTGCAAAAAAGGAAGACATTTGATGCATATTACCATTTGGTCAAACATCTGGAGCTCGATAAGTATCGAGAATACTTCAGGATGTCACCACAACAAATGGAAACAATACTGGGATTCGTAGGACCCATAATCAACAGGAGTAAATGGTGGAAATGATGTAATTTCCTATGACATATTACATAAACTAGTATAATATATAACGCGCATACACAATTCGAGGAAGAAGAAGATGATGAAGAAGATGACGAAGAATTAGGAGAATGCTTTATTAAGACGTCTAAACGTTACAGTTTCTCGCGTCCGCCTCGGTGGTCGAGTGGTTAAGGTCGCTGACTTGTATACCACTGTACACCTATCATCGATGACGGTCACGGGTTCGAGCCCCGCTCAGATCGTGTCTCATTTATATGAAAATGTTGGCACTTTCTTAGTGAGGTTAGTTTATACAAATTTATTTTAGCTCGATTGCGAAACAAGTTATTTCAACTTATATAAATCACTCTCGAGACCTCATTCCTGATGGAATCCATCGCCACGAGGTAGAGAGAAGAGGCAACGTGGAATTTAAATGCCTTGCCTAAGGGCACACTCGTAACGGCTCCAGTGGGGCTCGAACTCGAGGCCTTTCGCACCTGAAGCGAACGCGCATCCACTGCGCTATCACGACTTCCACTTAGTGAGGTTGGTGCAGCAAGTACTGGTTAACCGCTGGAGCCTGCACAGGAAAGGTGTTGTTAGGTAAAACTGCCCGTCGCTCAATATGGCAACCAGTAAATAAACCTAAAATAAACGTTTCTCGCCATACATTCAACAAGCACATCGGAAAACTACTTCAGGGAGACCAAGTTCAAAGTTGACGATGGTCTGATTAACTGATTAATCCAAATATTCAGTTGATTGCTGTTTAATGTTCACAAATCTCTCCTGCTTGCTTGATTAAGTGTCCAATAATTGCTCTAGGCTTATCAGCACTGATCTCAACATGCTCGAGTTATGTACTCTCCATTGATGTGCAATTCCACACTCATCTGAATATTCACACTAATTAGTTGTTAAACCTCTTGACCTCACGTATGTCACTGTCATTGTTTACTCGTTTGTTTTCTGCTCAAGCTGCGTTTCTGTATCTGGATACAGTCAAACCTGTGTTAGTGGTCACTTCCATTAAGCAGCCGATCTGTATTAAGCAGCCAGTTTAAAGATTCCAAATATGTTGTTTTACTATACATTTGACCTGTATTAAGCAGCCACCTGTGCTAAGCAGCCACTTACTCTTACTCCCTTGGCTGGCTGCTTAAGACAGGTTTGACTGTAATTATGTTACAATGTAGGGCCTGTTACAGCTTCACACACTTGAGAGAGGCGCTTAGTTACTATGTAGGGCAGACTTGAACCCTTGTATTGTCCCTGCGTTGTGGTGACCAACAAGGATAGTTGATGCGTACTAGTAACTATGCAGTTAAACATGTGTTAAGCAGTCGGCCAAGGGAATCACAGAAGTGGCTGCTTAGCATAGGTGGCTGCTTATTAGAGGTCAGCTGTATAATAAGACAACATATTGGGAATCTGGAAACTGGCTGCTTAATGGATGTGACACTAACACAGGGTTGACTGTACAAAGTGGCTGCTTATTAGAGGTCAGCTGTATAATAAGACAACATATTGGGAATCTGGAAACTGGCTGCTTAATTGATGTGACACTAACACAGGGTTGACTGTGCACATCGAAGTAGGGTAGAAGACAACTCATTACTAATGTGTGCATATTTGTGACCTCAATTTGTGACTTCCATGTGATACAAGCAAGTTCAAGGTAGGAATGCCGAGAATGGCTCCAATGCTATGTTTGTACGTACCTGTCTAAACGGTGTGAACTATCTTAATTGTGGTTTAAGCTTCATTTATTTTACAACGATTGCGAAGCACGTTTTAACAACTTCAATTAATCACTCTCGTTGGCGCGGATGAAAGCATATATGTGTCATTCTTGTGGGAGGAAACCGGAGTATCCTGAGAAAACCCACCTGTCCGATCTGGCGACCACCGTACCATCCATCTCACATACTTACCGGCAGAGGATCGAACCCGGGTTGCATTTGTGAGAAGCGAGCGCGCTAACCACTGCGCAATATAATTGTGGTTCAAATCAGCAAATACATGGCGTTGTGTCTGTTTTAATTGTTCAAAAATCGAGTTTTCATTCATCGCTGTACATTTGTGTAGTTTATACAAATTTATTTTAGCTTGATTGCGAAACAAGTTATTTCAACTTATATAAATCACTCTCGAGACCTCATTCCTGATTGAATCCATCACCACGAGGGAGAGAGAAGAGGCAACGTGGAATTTAAATGCCTTGCCTAAGGGCACAATCGTAACGGCTCCAGTGGGGCTCGAACTCCGGACCTTTCGCACATGAAGCGAACGCGCATCCACTGCGCTATCACGAACTTCCACTTTTGTGTAAGAGATCAGCTGTAATATAATACTTTAGGGCACCCATGTACGGGCAGCATTTATTCAATGCCATATTCGATTGACTGAGTCTATTTTCTACATTGGACAGTAAGATTTAGTTGGGAGAAGTCATACATATTGTTATGAAGGCAAGCTCACGATTGGCTAGTGGCGTCGATGGAATATAGCAGGTTGTGTAGTGAAGTTGTTCTATGTAGTGATACTCTTTGCAATACATGAGCTGTTCCAAATAATATATAGAAATCTATTGTTATTACATGTGTGGTAATTTCATACCATGTTTAATAGCAACATTCCAAAACGAGTTTCGTAAAATATGGTATGAAATCACCAGGAGTGTAAGATCCTTTTTATCGCATTGCCATATTGGGTTTTACTCATATTTGTGCACACAATAACGTTGCCACTTTCATTTTGACGCCAAATGTCACCGCAAATTATCATGACGTCACTAAATTGGCATGACGTCACTACGCAAAGCAGTAGTTATATTTATGTTTTAAACAGCGTTATCATTGTATCAAAGACTTCTTTTAAATAATAGCTTGTCTTGTTATGTACCATTTCGTATGTAAATATATAAATATGCATACTTTAAAGTTTAATTTACAAATTAAAAGGATTATTCTCTCAACCTATCATAATCCTTCCAGGTGTTATTACACGTGTGTACATATAAGAAATTATGATATGACTGTATTACACTGGATACAAGCACAGTTATGTGATAACTATCAGTATTAACGTACCGTCGAATAGGAGAAAAGCCATCTATTTTCGATATTAAACAGCCTGTGAATTGAAATAACAATTGACTTTTATTGGGGATATAAAAGCGTCCATGAATACCATCCTCATACCAGGTTCGATCCTCCGCCTGACCCTAATAAAATTAATAATCTTTAAGTTGGGACTTTAAACCGAGATCTCGCGTCGGTGCTTTACACCGTGCACGTAAAAGAACCAGAGGAGACTTTGGAATGGGTCTCTGTCTGTATCATTGTACTATCCTCCAAAAATCTAAAATGACTAATTTCTTCAGGAGGCGTCGCTCCTATTGGCAACCGGTAGCGACGATAAATAAACGTAAAACACACATAAACATCCTCACTGTGGCATATCACAATGTGTGGCAGTTAGAACCATGCCACCCAAGAACTACTTTGATATTCAGGATGTACTTATTGTGTTACTAATAGACAGATGGGTGGGGGCACATCAATATCAGCAGGTGTGCGTACACAAACACACACGCTAGAAATACACACGCAGCATTATAATAGTATTTGCTTCTGACGGTATCGTCAGTAGATTTAATTGCATGACAAACGTAATGAATTCAATATTGATCAAACGTGAGTATATAGGATCTTACACTCGTTGTGATTTCATACCAGGTCTCTCCTCCACTACGTGCACGTCGTGACCTAGGCACAGCTCACAACAGGAATATGGTTCAAGGACTTCGCTGACGGAAGCCGGGCCATCGGAATCGCGTGACTCTATACATTTACATATAGAGTACTATACGACTAACTTCCAATCTTGGCGAGACAGCAACACTTATTGCTGGCGACGACGGATAGCTGGTTTTCTTTTAGCCGTCTCCTTCAAGGGGAGCGATCTCCTTCAAGGGAGACGGTGGGACTTCTTGATGGCGTGAGGACTCCAGCGAAGAAACCGGAACCATTATTGCTGCTGTGAGCTGACAAATCGTGGAGGATGTGGCCCTACAAGGGACCCCTTCGAAAGATGATACAGGACTTGTCACCCTGAGAAGGACGAAGATGCCTTTCCAGTTGTCTACATAAACAACTTAGATGACAACGTAAACTTCTTAGAGAAACCAGTCGCCCAAATGCCTCGGCGGAGGCGACTATAAAGAAAACTTATTTGGATTGTGATTTCATACTATATTTGATCGAGTTTCTTAAAACATGGTATGAAATCACCACGCGTTTAAGCGATCCTTTTTAAGGCTGTTTTGCGTTGTGACGTCATGAACATTTAGTGCCGTCATGAAATTTAGGGACGTTACAATTTGCCCCGACGCTTGGTGCCGAAATGACAGTAGTAGCCTAATGTTATTGTGTGCAAAATATGATTAAGACGAGCGCTATATGGTAATGTGATAAATAGGACCTTACACTTGTTCATGCCATATTTTATGAAACTTGGAATTTTGCTATTAAGCTCACCAAGACACGATTTGGAAGTTAATTAGTAAGCTCGCCAAAATGCTCGCTTAATAGCAACATTCCAAAACTCGTTTCATTTATATAATATATCAAATAACCACTCATGTAAGTCCCTTTATGCATCAAACAGTCTAGTCCCAGGTACACATTTTTTTTGACATATACTGACATCATAAAAAAAACCTGTGCACTTATACATTGAGTGTTACTTTTTCGTTGAAATTTTAGAATTATGGATTTTACTATCATGAGTGAAGACAACAATCCTTCATACATCCGTTGTAGATTCACGGTTATTTAGTGTCGTGCGACCTGTCGACACATGTTGCTCCGTCGTGCTGCATTTAATGTTGTTATAACAATCAACACCGTCACTATTTTATACTGATACAATAAAAATACTGTGCACTTTTTATAGTGGGTGTTCCTTTTTCGTTACAAATTTTAGAATTATTGGTTTTACTATCATGAGTGAAGAAAATAACCCTCCACTCATTGCACTAATTTACCCAATATTTCGCATATTTTGATACCAAATGTGCCTATATTTGTTTCTAAAAGGATATAAATTTTACCTCTAAGGCAAGTGTACAGTTTCTGTTTGGTGTCAGTACATATATATGTGACGCGATTTACCAAACGGGACCCACTGGGTGGATGATGTTACGTCGAGAAATGACGTCTAAAGTTACGTCACGCAATCGAAAACGGCAATGTTCTCGATATACATTTAAGTTTAAAATTCATTTTTAGAACAACTAATCTAAACGAAATTACTTTAAATGTTGAAAATAGCTTAAGGAAATGACTGGAAAACATAATTCTGGAGAGAAAAATCATTTTTGAAAATTTCACCCTGTGGGTCCGGTCCCTTTTTGATAAATCGCGTCACATATATTAAACGATTCCCATATTCTTGTAACGGTTTAGTTTGATTATCAACACCCGTCGCTTTGTTTACACTATGATGTACATGACACTAATGTATGTTTCCCTACTACTGATATAGAGCCCACCGGGGGGCATCCATGACCGAGTGGTTGAGGTCGCTAACTTAAGATCACATACCCCTCACCGCTGTAGGTTCAAATCTCATTCGGGCTGTCGAATTCTTCCCAGTGAGAAAGCTATCCTGCATGGCGTGTGGTAGATCGCTGTTTCTACCCGGCCGGGTGCCAGTCCGTGCCAGCCATACTACTCGGAAGTGCTTCCGGGATCGTCTCCACCTATACTAGATGGAGAGTCGCCGTTTGACGTAAGGTGTTTGTGCGATGTTAAGCTCCAAAACAAACAAACAAACAAACACTACTTGGTACATCAAGAATCAGTACATGTATGTTCGCGTCTTCTCCATTTCAGTCACAGATTGGAATACTTTGCTGCTGTTGATTTATCAAACATTCTTCCACAAGAACGTTCCATATCAGAATATTGGCAGAGCATTATGAAGACTGGAATGGACGCAAATCATTAAAGCGACACTACATCAGTGAAAACACAAATTTCTACTGAAAGTATTTTCCTATTGCATGGTATAATTTTTTTCCAAATATTTTCCTCAAATACTGAGTATTTCAACTAATGAACAAACGTCGTATACGCGGTTTGTTGACAAAACACAATAATGTAAACATCCATGCATAATACAACTAGTGTAACCTGAATACTACGATTTATGCTACAGATTTACCGTTACATCTCATATTTGTGCCTATTTATTTGTAGACTATTCTTAGTTAAATGATCTATAAACGACATTATCTCGCGTTTAGTATTGACTCCGATGACAAACAAACGGCAATTCAGGAGCATGGATGACCGTTATATGAAATCATAATTTCAATCCACAAACACACTGTTTATTGATTCAATGTTAGTGTTCGAATGTATTCGGAAGAATGCATACATAACAAATGCATTATATTGCTTTTTGCGATGCAATGTCGCTTTAACGTAATTTTAAATAAACATTAATAATAACTAAGTCAATTACATTAGCTAAGCACTAGTATGTATACACAGTGGTGTTTGATTGGGCTACCATGTCATGAAACATCTCGACATATCCCAGGGCAATGTCGGAATGAAAAAAAGTAGGAATACATTGTAGTTATATTACAAAGTTATATTTTATTTCGCACTCGGTACATGTAACATTGTATACATATATATATATATATTTTAATATATCATTCTTCTTTACATATTCATGAACGACTTTGCTATAAACTATATATGTAAATATCGCTACGCCAATCATAATGATCTATTTTCCCTGGCGAGTCATTGAACGACCCACTCTTACAAACAAACATGGCTATCTTCTACTTCCAGAACGTTGATGTCTTCCACCATCGAGTTAAAAGTAAGCCACACTCTTAGAAAACATGGCTGTGCCCCATTTGGGTTATGATTGTAGAGATCGAGATCAACTATGCAATTAGTCGACATATTACCACATATTTACGTAGACATATATGCTGGTAGTGGGTGTGTAATCAAGGATATCTATTAATAGCTTACACGGATTGGCACGTCATATCCGGTAGTTCTGTGTCTGTAGCGGTCATCCGATAGGTAGAACAATCAGAATGCCTGACAGACACTTTTTCACGGTTAGGAAAAAAATGTTCTCCCAATTAAATTATGATGTATCATTTACGTGTGCGTTTTGTCGCTTAAAATCTGAACGTCATAGTATATAATGTGTATACAGTGACAGGGGGAGATAATTAGTCCTATGTAGTTGTAGACCACGACACATGTACTACAACATAGCATACACGAGCACGGAATAAACATGTACACATGTTGCTAAGCAACTGGTTGTAACGAGTCATTCTTTACAAAAGGAAGGGGGTTTTAACTATGTACGTGTCAAAGCTACAGAAGACAATTGATTTAAACATTATACAACATCAGTTTAATATCGAGTAACATGATATGTTTAATACAAATGAACACGATTTGTCGTAAATTGGACATAACGTCGTTTGCTATTGGTTGACTATTATATTAAAGAACCAATCATATAGATCGATACAGGAAATGTCTGCCAGCTTTGTGAGATCGTCTCAAGGTGTATAGAAACGTTCCCAGGTGGACATCAACGTTCCCACGTGTACAGCAACGTGCCCACATGTACGGCAACGTGCCCACATGTACAGCAACGTGGCCAGGTGCACACAACATGCCCAGGTACACAGCAACGTGTACAGATGTACAGCAACGTTCCCACGTTCTCACAACTGTTTTGGTAGTAAGCTGCCGTTTCTCCATAGTTGCTTGGTTTCGACATATTTATGATATGTGCCCTTAATATGGATATTCGTATGGTCGCTATAACGTTACCTATATTACTGCAATCCTCAGAGACCCGTATCAATCAATTGCAATATTTGTAAATCGGATGCAACTGATATCTACTGTACCCGACATAAAGTCCTTCTAAATAGGCACGAATGGTGTACATTTATATACGAAGCATTTTGAGCACAACAACACCACAATAACAAATAATTATATCATTAACCGCGTATGTTACACAGGTAATTATGTAAATAAAATGTTTAGTTATAGAAATTAAATTTAGCTGGATTGCAAAGCATTTTCTTCAATCACTCTAGTAACTTCATTCCTAATGGAATCCATCGCCACGATGAAGAGAAATGAGGCATGCGGAATTTAAATGCCTTGCCTAAGGGCACACTCGTAACGGCTCCAGCTGGGCGCAAACTCCAGGCATTGCGCACCTGAATCGAATGCGCTACTACAGTGCTATCACCACTACCACGAAATATAATGTGTGATATGTTTATAAATTGTTATGCCATCAACATTTATTAAAACACACGCAAAATATGAGTATATACATGTATGTATATATATATCGCCGAACACAACCAAAAATGTACTAAGTATGGTATGAAATCCCATGCATTTAGCACCTTGTTGAGTGCATGGGACGGTATATGGAAGACGTGTAATATCACAGTGTGCAAACACGATTATTTATCATATGGGGCTCGAATGTGGTTGTCCGTCCAACAGCTCGTGGCTGTCCGTCCAACAGCTCGTGGCTGTCCGTCCAACAGATCGTGGCTGTCCGTCCAATACCTCGTGGATGTCCGTCCAACACCTCGTGGATGTCCGTCCAGCACCTCGTGGCTGTCCGTCCAACAGCTCGTGGCTGTCCGTCCAACACCTCGTGGCAGTCCGTCCAACACCTCGTGGCAGTCCGTCCAACAGATCGTGGCTGTCCGTCCAACAGATCGTGGCTGTCCGTCCAACAGATCGTGGCTGTCTGTCCAACACCTCGTGGCAGTCCGTCCAACAGATCGTGGCTGTCCGTCCAACATATCGTGGATGTCCGTCCAACACCTCGTGGATGTCCGTCCAACACCTCGTGGCAGTCCGTCCAATACCTCGTGGATGTCCGTCCAACACCTCGTGGATGTCCGTCCAGCACCTCGTGGCTGTCCGTCCAACAGCTCGTGGCTGTCCGTCCAACACCTCGTGGCAGTCCGTCCAATACCTCGTGGATGTCCGTCCAACACCTCGTGGATGTCCGTCCAGCACCTCGTGGTTGTCCGTCCAACAGCTTGTGGCTGTCCGTCCAACACCTCGTGGCAGTCCGTTCAACAGATCGTGGCTGTCCGTCCAACAGATCGTGGCTGTCCGTCCAACAGATCGTGGCTGTCCGTCCAACACCTCGTGGCTGTCCGTCCAACACCGCGTGTCTGTCCGTCCAACACCTCGTGGATGTCCGTCCAACAGATCGCGTTGTAGTCTATCAACATGTTTACATTCTACATAGCAACAAGTGTACACATATCTCTATCACACTGTAGGATACTCACTTATTTCCCCTTTCACCAGGGACACAAGGTCGGGACAAGAATTAAGGTCGGTCGGAATACGAGATGGTAGCATAATTATGCAGAATGCAAGGTGCGTGAAGTTAGTTAATATGCTATGATATGTGTTATGGATTAGTTGCACATGTTTATATATTTTACAAAGAATAATAACGGGTCAACTGACAAAGAAGACTAACTACTGTATTTTATATGTAGATCTATACTTCCACACATTCCTGCATGACGTATTTGAAATGCACAATAGGACATGCGCATGCGCATACAATCGCATATATATTTGATATGATGCATCGTATATTTAGGTGTATGTATTGTCAGGGGCGTAGCCTGGCTGGAATCGATGTGTAGGCCAACTTAAGACGGGAGGAGGGTCCGGGGGTCGTCCCCAGGAACACTATTTATAGCGTACATAATTTAATCCTGGCCCGATTTTTGTTGCAGATTTGGCATTTTTAATTTTTCGGGGAAAAGTGTAGGCCATGGCCTATAGGAAGCTACGCCAATGATTGTGTGATGTCGCTATAAATGTAGAATTGCTGTAGTCGAATCTTGGTACACGGAGTCGCTACAGAAAATCCAAGTTTATCAATTAAATGCAAGATAGATATGTTTATTATAACAATCTTAAAGAAAATGAATTAGCCGGATTTTTGTTTGGAACTTTCCTTGAAAAAAGCCTTTAAGTCGAAAATTCGGATGTAGAGAGGACCACCTATTTTCAAGTTCTGTGCGTTACGGTAGTATAGCTATAGCTCAGAACGTATGTCTTAGCAATACTAGGCACACAATTGTGTGTGCGAATTATTGGTGCATATAAAGATGATCACATGACTGTGAGTGTGTGCTTGGTCATGTGATATGGTTCGATTGATCGTCAGTTCTATGCTTGTCTTCAAATTCGAATTGTTTCGGGAATGAGATCTATGAACGGGTTTCCATATTGATTTAAATGTTAAAATCGAATTGAATTCAGATTCGCTATCGTTATGCGTACCATGCAGTATATCGTAAAACCGAGTATGAATATGTTATCGTTTGGAAAATATTATATGAATCTACAATCAAAGATATGTTAGCAAAATATAGGAGATTTCCCTGAGGTACATTGGATACAGTTTTCCATTGTTAGTAAAATATATGAAACATCCCTGAGGTACATTGGATACAGTTTTCCAGATTATTATCATTATTGATTTTTTATCTCTGGTATTTACCCTGGTCCCGTGTATCTCGGTCTGCGCCGAGGCTATGTTTCATGTATTCGACTATATGTACGTAGTACAGTCAAAGAGATTTGAAAACATTTGTTTTGTACTTGTAATTAACCACGTCATGAATAAACGATCGCAAGTCTTGCCCATAGCAAACATAGTTTGAGTTTTGTAGGTGGTGTAGTTAAGGCATAGATATATTTATGCAAGTGTTTGGCAGTAAACGGTGTGGAAACACGAGGGTTGTGCTAACACTATTCTTGTCGGTGGGTGTGCATTGTTAATATGGAAATCATCCATTGCTCAAATGGGACTATATATAGTTGTATTATATGTAATTATTTTAATGAAGCCGCAAACTGACATGGTCGAAGCGAAACAGAAAAATCAAGAATGCAAAGGTTAGCTTCCTTATTAGTTTTGAGCGATTTTTAGCAATACTGTTGAATACTGTTCACAAGCTTATTGACAGCAACTCCTAATGTCACCAGTATGTATGTACTCTGTACGTATTAAAACTGCGTAAAACGTGTGTCTCTACCCACATAAAACAAGTGTTACACAATCCGTATTTATAAAACTAGAGCTTAGTAAAACTAGGTTCAAAAGTTGTACACAATCTGTATTTATAAAACTAGAACTTAATAAAACTAGGTTCAAAAGTTGTACACAGTCTGTATTTATACAACTAGAGCTTAGTAAAACTATGTTCAAAAGTTGTACACAATCTGTATTTATAAAACTAGAGCTTAGTAAAGCTGGGTTAAAAATGTGTACACATTCTGTATTTATAAAACTAAAGCTTAGTAAAGCTGGGTTCAAAATGTGTACACATTCTGTATTTATAAAACTAAAGCTTAGTAAAGCTGGGTTCAAAATTTGTACACATTCTGTATTTATAAAACTAAAGCTTAGTAAAGGTGGGTTCAAACGATGGGTTGTCTTTGCCGTCCACGTTTCTTCTTCTCTCGCCCATCTGAAGAAAGGAAATAATGGTTTATTTTATAGAGAAACGCAAACTGCGATGATCTGTACTTAAATGTATAACGAATATATTTCTATATCACGTATACTAGAGGACATAGAAAACGCACACCTACATTATATACTAGAGGACATAGGAAACGCACACCTACATTATATACTAGAGGACATAGAAAACGGACACCTACATTATATACTAGAGGACATAGAAAACGCACACCTACATTATATACTAGAGGACATAGAAAACGCACACCTACATTATATACTAGAGGACATAGAAAACGGACACCTACATTATATACTAGAGGACATAGAAAACGCACACCTACATTATATACTAGAGGATATAGAAAACGCACACCTACATTATATACTAGAGGACATAGAAAACGCACACCTACATTATATACTAGAGGACATAGATAACGCATACCTACATTATATACTAGAGGACATAGGAAACGCACACCTACATTATATACTAGAGGACATAGAAAACGCACACCTACATTATATGATTATTATTACATGAAAACGAAATACGAAGGATTCCATCAAAGATATATCACATCTTTATTACAAAACACAAACTGAACAACTAAAAATATTCCGAAATGTTTAAAACTACAATGTATGTATTTATATAGTTATTGTTTTTCATGTAAAACACACTTATCCGAAGTGTATGTTTTCCATATGTGTTGGCCATTTATCAATGTTTTCAATCGTTTCTTCTGTAAATTCATACCAGTCAATTTTATTTCTCCAGTGTAATGTTAACTCCCCAACTAAAGGGAAGAAGGATATAGATAATGTGTGACTCGTTTTCATTTCATAAACGTTTATTAAACGAGTTCAGAAATGGTGTTATTATGCGAGGCTACATCCCTCTCCCAACCATTTGGATGTTCATGCTATGGTATTGTATCTTCACGTGTATTTGGATGTTCATGCTATGGTATTGTATCTTCATGTGTATTTGGATGTTCATGCTATGGTATTGTATCTTCACGTGTATTTGGATGTTCATGCTATGGTATTGTATCTTCACGTGTATTTGGATGTTCATGCTATGGTATTGTATCTTCATGTGTATTTGGATGTTCATGCTATGGTATTGTATCTTCATGTGTATTTGGATGTTCATGCTATGGTATTGTATCTTCATGTGTATTTGGATGTTCATGCTATGGTATTGTATCTTCACGTGTATTTGGATGTTCATGCTATGGTATTGTATCTTCACGTGTATTTGGATGTTCATGCTATGGTATTGTATCTTCATGTGTATTTGGATGTTCATGCTATGGTATTGTATCTTCATGTGTATTTGGATGTTCATGCTATGGTATTGTATCTTCACGTGTATTTGGATGTTCATGCTATGGTATTGTATCTTCACGTGTATTTGGATGTTCATGCTATGGTATTGTATCTTCACGTGTATTTGGATGTTCATGCTATGGTATTGTATCTTCACGTGTATTTGGATGTTCATGCTATGGTATTGTATCTTCATGTGCATTTGGATGTTCATGCTATGGTATTGTATCTTCACGTGTATTTGGATGTTCATGCTATGGTATTGTATCTTCACGTGTATTTGGATGTTCATGCTATGGTATTGTATCTTCACGTGTATTTGGATGTTCATGCTATGGTATTGTATCTTCACGTGTATTTGGATGTTCATGCTATGGTATTGTATCTTCACGTGTATTTGGATGTTCATGCTATGGTATTGTATCTTCACGTGTATTTGGATGTTCATGCTATGGTATTGTATCTTCACGTGTATTACATATTTACTATTGATTTGCAATTATAAAATATGATGAAATAAAACAAAATCCATCTCCCTGATATTCGCAATATAAGTGAACAAATGCGACAATTATTGGCATAACAAATGCGTGTATCGTAAATAAATGTATGATTAAAGCGACACTACAACAGTGAAAACGCAAATATCTACAGAAGGTAATTTCCTATTATATTGTATATTTTCCCACCCCAAATATTTGCCTCAAAAACTGAGTATTTCAACTAATAAACAAACGTCGTATACGCGGTTTGTTGACATAACAAAATAATGTAAATAGTGTCGACATCCATGCGGAATACAACGCGTGTATCTTGAATAACTCGAGTTATGGTACAGAGTTACAGTTATATCTCAGTACCAGGTGTTAAGTATTGAATCCAATAACAAACACACGTCAATTCAGGAGCATGGCTACAAGTTATATGAAATCCTATTTTCACTTTTGAAAGTTTATAGACCACAAAAACACTGTTTATTGATTCAATGTTAGTGTTCGAATATATTCAGAAGAATTTGTAATAACAATGCATGCATACGTTAACAAATGCATTTTTTGGCTTTTTGCGATGTAATGTTGCTTTACTGTGTTGCTATTTGCCTGCCATTATTTCTCCTGTTCATTTGCACGTGCACATAATTATATTTCAGTGTAATAACACCACCTAATCATTTCTTATATATACACACACGTGTAACAACAACTTGGGTTGATTCTGATTGGTTGAGAGAATAATCTTTAAAATGTGTAAATTAAACTTTAAAGTATACATATTTCAATTGGTACATAACGTTAATCATAGGCAAACTACGATTTAATAGTCTCGTTGAAATTATAACAAATAAATATAACGCTTCTTTGTGGAGTGACGTCATGGCAATTTATTGACGTCATGACAATTTGCGCTGACACGTGCGCCAAAATGAAAGTAGCAACATTATTTATTAAAAGGAGCGCGCTAAAAGGCTAATAGCAACATTTCAAAACTCATTCAAGGAGAGAAACTATATAAGCTCTGCTTCCGTTTTGATCCTTTCCTATTCTTTGATTTTGTGTGCATGTATTGTTTTGTGAATGTATATATAGTGGAATAAATATGTTTAAACCAAAACTCATTTCATAAAATATGGTATAAAATCACCACTCGTGCAAGATCCTATATATAGATAACCTGAATTGATCCATACTTAAACGAACGTGATTAGATACACATAAATGTAGATTCCAAGTATTATGCAAATACAGATAGTCGTTCTGAGCGCCGGAATTAACCACTTAGGCCTACGGCCTGCCGGGTTAATTCCTACGCGAAGCCCTACAAACCATGTTTTATTCGCCATTAAAACACTGTCGTGACGTCATACCTTTGTACTTGCAGTCCATTATTATTAATAGTTGGCTGCTGTCAAAAGGCCTGTGTATTATATTAAATCCTACGCGTACATGCACAAATTAACAATTTTAATTAGTAGGATCTTGTTATATAAGTGTGTGTTTTAAGTAAGATATAAGCCTAAACGGATCCAATATGTAAAATATTGGTACTATCTACGGCGCTATGCCCCTCGTACAGTCCAATATTTTACATATTTTTTTTACGTTTATTTATCGTCGCTACCGGTTGCCCATATGAGCGACGTCTCCTGAAGATATTAGTCATTTTAAATTTTGGAGGATAGTGCAATGATACAGACAGAGACCCATTCCAGAGTCTCCTCTGATTCTTTTACGTGCACGGTGTAAAGCACCGACACGAGACCTCGGTTTAACGTCCCATCTGAAAGACTGTTAATTTTATTAGGGTCAGACGGGGGATCGAACCTGCGATCCCTGGATTACATTTTACATATTGGATCGATTTCGGCTTATATCCTATACATACACAAAGGAAAGACAAATATTATTTTTTAAGCATAGCATGATAATACAAATGGTTTGGGCCTCATGTTTAACACTATTTGAAAGCGGCACCACACCGTATCCATTAAACCGTGTTCCACTTTTGACAGTTTGTAAAATAGCAAAAACACCTGCCAGATTTGACCGCAAGAATGCATAATTGCACTGTTATTTAAACATGAACTATATATGTGTGTGGTACAAACAGACGGATCTGTAGTCCAGTGGTAACACACTGGACTGGTAATCCAGGGATCGCAGGTTCGATCCCCGTCTGACCCTAATAATATTAACAGTCTTTCAGATGGGACGTTAAACCGAGGTCTCGTGTCGGTGCTTTGCACCGTGCACGATAAAGAACCAGAGGATACTCTGGAATGGGTCTCTTGTCTGTATCATTGCACTATCCTCCAAAAATCTAAAATGACTAATCTCTTCAGGAGGCGTCGCTCATATGGGTAACCGGTAGCGACGATAAATAAACGTAAACACACACGTGTGTGGTGCGAGATAACACGAATACAGGGATTAAATTGAAACGCATGCATACCTGCTCGGGACGGTATGCATGTCGATTTTCGGTATCGATCCATATTTTCCCTTCGTTCGGGCCCACTGAATCAAGCGTTCTTTCGCCAACATCTTGAGGTCTCTGTTGAAAATCCTGAAGACCTAATGGTTTGAAACATAGTTTGAAGGTCTGAAAGTAAACAAGCGAAAAACGAAAATGCATGTACCCGAATAAACCATACTAAACAGGCATTTAGTCGAAACAATATGTCGACGGGTACTGAAATATGAAATAAGGTATTAATATATCAAAATTGCACATCGGCTGAGCGATAAATATGTCGATAAACTCGTCCGCCATTTTATATTTTGTATGTATTGGTGATTGGTGGTTAGCGCGCTCGGTACTCACTAATGCAACCCGGATTCGATCCTCAGACCGGGAAGTATGTGAGATGGTATAGGTAGTCACCAGATCGGACAGCAGGTTTTCTCCGAGTACTCCGGTTTCCTCCCACACGAGTGACCACATTTACGCTATCATCCGCGCCAACGAGAGTGATTAATATAAGTTGTTAAAACTTGCTTAGCAATCGTTGTAAAATAAATAAAGTTTAATCTTTTTATTGGTGACTTAGAGAACGGATGGATGGACAAACCAGGCAAAAGAACCACGGCTTCTTGTACTTGTAACTGACCGACTACGTTATAAACGACAGCTGAATACCTGTCTACCGTTATACTAAGTGTATCTTTTACAGCTGTGTGGGTATTCAAACTGTCGACGTTATAATCGACAGCTGAATACCTGTCTACCGTTATACTAAGTGCATCTTTTACAGCTGTGTGGGTATTCAAACTGTCGACGTTATAATCAACAGCTGAATACCTGTCTACCGTTATACTAAGTACATCTTTTACAGCTATGTGGGTATTCAAACTGTCGATTATGTATCCGTTAGCTACATAGCATGGGATACGCAGGATTTATTAATAGACTGCAGGAAATGGCTTCCATGGTCCAGTGGTAGAGTGTCGGATTTGGAATCCAAGGGTGTCGGGGTTCTGTACTCGATCATGCCAGGTATGTAGTATCTTTGAGCAAGGCACCTCGCACACATTGCTAAATACTCGCTATCCGCTGAGGTTGGTAAAATCTGCCATGGAAAACGTCCATGGTCCAGTGGTAGGGTGTCGGATTTGGAATCCAGGAGGGTCGAGGTTATGCACTCGTCCATGCCAGGTATGTAGTGGCTTTGAGCAAGGCACTTCGCACACATTGCTAAATACTCGCTATCCGCTGAGGTTGGCTAAATCTGCCATGGAAAACATGACTACGTCACCGTAAGGGGTTTAACATAAATGTAAAATGAAGTGGACACATGCCAAACCTGTGTACAACGCTTGTAACATACCTCCCAATCTCTTCCGTAGCGTATTATGTGGTAGAGCCACCCCAGCGGGATCCAGATCGCTGCAAACGCTGCCAATGACCACCCGATAGCCACAGCCCATGATGGATACACGTACGTCCCCTTAGGACGAGTGTAGTCTAACTCGGAATAGTCAATTATGCTCAGAACGAAAATTACCTGAAAAATATTTAGGAAATAGACATATTATATATAAATCGCAATACTGAATTGTTCGGTTGAGTGATCCGAGAGCGGTTGTGCACTCGACTCCCTCAATAGGCTTACAAAAAGTGTAGATCCAGATGAGCCGGCTCGTGACCAGCCAGGATCTGCACTTTTTGCCAGTAATATTACTATTTTTAGACAAAAACTACCCATTTTGATAAATGAACTGGTCCACATGTAATTTTCTTATTAATTTATTGGTCTGAAAATATCATGCACCACCAGTCCATGTCAGTTACTTGGTGTTGAATGGGTTAAATATCATGCACCGGTCCACGCCAGGCCCGTAGCAACACCGAGGCATAACACACGAGGCAGTTGCCTCTGTTAAAATGTCCAAAGCCAAACAAAAATGAAATCAATAAAATGCAAACAATATTTCTTTGCTGTATAAAATGCTGACTTCTAGAGAGCTGAAAGGTCAGTACAATGTAAATAATTATACGTATAAACCCGTACAATCAGAAAACGCAGGGAATCGCTTCTATACCCCAAACATTTTAAGGGGGAACATGCCCCCGGACCCCCCTATATTGCCTCGGTTGAAAGTTTCCTCCGCTATGGTACTGCTCTCTTGAAGCTCGTTCTTGAATACATGTGTCGATAACAGACCAGAACTTGTGAGAGCGCGGTTTCGAAATAAGCACCGTTTGTACTGTAGATGCCCAGAAGAGTGTCAATTGTGTGTGTGTTTTACGTTTATTTATCGTCGCTACTGGTTGCCCATATGAGCGACGCCTCCTGAAGAGATTAGTCATTTTAGATATTTAGAGGATAGTACAATGATACAGACAGAGACTCATTCCAGAGTCTCCTCTGGGTTTTTTACGTGCACGGTGTACAGCACCGACACAAGACCTCGGTTTAAAGTCCCATCTGAAAGACTGTTAATTTTATTAGGGTCAGACTGGGGATCGAATCTGCGATCTCTGGATTACCAGTCCAGCGTGTTACCACTGGACTACAGATCCGTCTGTAGTGTCAATTTTCAATATAAACTGTCATTTATATGAATCAATTTCGGAACAACGGAAGCAGGAATAAGAGCCGATTACATCCCCTAAGCGAATCAACCATTTCCAGTGTTACTGTTTTCAGGCATAGCATAGGCACATTTCCGTGTACATACTTAAAGCGACACTACATCAGTGAAAACGCAAATATCTGCAGAATATTCGTTTCCAATATTTGCCTCAAAAACTGAGTATTTCAACAAATAAACAAGCGTCGCATACGCGGTTTGTTGACATAACACAATATTGTAAATAGGGTCGACATTCATGCATTATACAATGCGTGTATCCTGAATGACACGATTTATCGTAAACATTTACCGTTATATCTCACTTTTATGTGCCTATGCATATTTATTTATAGACTAATCTTAGTTAAATCATCTCTAAGCGAAAGTAAACAAACGTCATTACAGGAGCTGTATGAAATCCTACTTTCACTTTTGAAAGTTTATAGACCACAAAGCACTGTTTATTGATTCAATGTGTAGTGTTCGAATGTATTCAGAAGAATTTGTAGTAGCAATGCATTTATACGTGAAAACATGCATTGTATTTGCTTTTTGCGATGTAATGTCGCTTTAAACGTTTGAAAGCAGTTTTTCTGAAGTCTCGAAATTACACACGATAATCAGATTTTAAGTATAATACCATGCAGAAGATGGGCGCAGTAACTGTCCATCCAATACCCATGTATGGATTAATCCGCCAGCCGTACATCATCTCCATGTTGTCGTAGAATCGACAAACCCCTGCAAAACAATTAAGCGGATTGGCACTGCATTATAATACGTTTCAGAAAATCCCTTTGCTCAATCCCTCTTGACGATGGCGTCCATCACTTCTCTAATGTCATTTTGGAAAATGAGTATCGCTATTTACTAATCTGCCCACATTATCCAACTCTAAGATCGAACTTCATTAAAAGACATTACCGTACTTGGGCGACAATACAGACATGTATTAATCTCTTGTCGTGCAAATCCAAAAACATCAATATCGATCTTTCCAAATGTATATATTTTGCAAATAAACAACGAAACTAACACGTTTTTACATCATATATATTTGAATACTAACAACTTTGAAAATAAGCTTGCGTCCTGTTTTACTGTTTAATTGCTATATACATGTACATGGTAACTGTTTTATGCAATAAACTTATTGTTTTGTATAATGAATTTTTTCCGCAATCGAACTGAAATAAATGTATATTAACTAAGTAATTTAATGTTATATTTACCATAACACCAGGCAACTGCCACACACATGAACGCGGCCACGAAGAGAATGATCCTACTGCCTGAATAGTAGTCAAACAACTGGAAAATGTACATTCCGCCCTGTAAAACACATTGAGATATGCATCAAGAACAAGCCAGTGAAAAGTACATCCCACCCTCTAAGACATAGCCTGGTTGAGATGTTCATCAAATACAAGCCGGGAGTAACGTACATCCCACCCTCTAAGACATAGCCTGGTTGCGACTTTCATCAAATACAAGCCGGGAGTAACGTACATCCCACCCTCTAAGACATAGCCTGGTTGCGACTTTCATCAAATACAAGCCGGGAGTAACGTACATCCCACCCTCTAAGACATAGCCTGGTTGCGACTTTCATCAAATACAAGCCGGGAGTAATGTACATCCCACCCTCTAAGACATAGCCTGGTTGCGACTTTCATCAAATACAAGCCGGGAGTAACGTACATCCCACCCTCTAAGACATAGCCTGGTTGAGATTTTCATCAAATACAAGCCGGGAGTAACGTACATCCCACCCTCTAAGACATAGCCTGGTTGAGATTTTCATCAAATACAAGCCGGGAGTAACGTACATCCCACCCTCTAAGACATAGCCTGGTTGCGACTTTCATCAAATACAAGCCGGGAGTAACGTACATCCCACCCTCTAAGACATAGCCTGGTTGAGATTTTCATCAAATACAAGCCGGGAGTAACGTACATCCCACCCTCTAAGACATAGCCTGGTTGCGACTTTCATCAAATACAAGCCGGGAGTAACGTACATCCCACCCTCTAAGACATAGCCTGGTTGAGATTTTCATCAAGTACAAGCCGGGATAAAAGTATATGCCACCCTCTAAGACATAGTCTGGTTGAGGTTTTCATAAAGTACAAGCTAGTGAAACGTACAGCCAGCCAATATAATATATTGAGATATTCATGAAATACAAGAGAACCGTACATCCCACCCTGTAAAACATCATAGCATGATTGAGATTTTCATCAAATACAGGCAATAGAAACGTACATTCTAGCCGGTAAAACACACTGAGGTATTTCTAGATTAGTCATTTTAGATTGTTGGAGGATAGTGCAATGATACAAACAGAGACCAATTCCAAAGTCTCTTCTGGTTCTTTTACGTCCACGATGTAAAGCACCGAAACGAGACCTCGGTTTAAAGTCCCACCTGAAAGACTGTTAATTTTATTAGGATCAGACGGGGGATCGAACCTGCGATCCCTGGATTACCAGTCCATCGTGTTACCACTGGACTACAGATCCGTCTGTACATTTGACATTATCCATGAACTGTATATATATACTTACAGGTGCTGTCATTGGTAATCCCACAATGCACTGCACAATGCAGACTATACCAATAAACACTTCACGACGGTAGCCTTTTCTGAGGTATCCTGGGAACTGGTCTACAATAGCAGTTACCACGCCTTCCACTCCAACGAACTGTGAAAATGTGAAATGTTAAACGTATTGCTATACTATATGTAGATGTATACTAGTATGTGTCCGCTATACTTCAGGGCATAATCCTTCTAAAGCTTCGGCAATACCGCAGGTCACAGTGGCTAGAAGACAGGCTTCGGCAATACTGCAGGACACATTTGCTAGAAGACAGGCTTCGGCAATACTGCATGGTACAGTGGCTGGAAGACAGGCTTCGGCAATACTGCAGAGTACAGTGGCTGGAAGACAGGCTTCGGCAATACTGCAGGGTACAATGCCTGGAAGGCAGGCTTCGGCAATACTGCAGGGCACAATGCCTAGAAGACAGGCTTCGGTAATACTGCATGGTACAATGCCTGGAAGACAGGCATCGGCAATGCTGTATGGTACAATGCCTGGAAGACAGGCTTCGGCAATACTGCAGGGCACAATGCCTGGAAGACAGGCTTCGGCAATACTGCATGGTACAATGCCTGGAAGACAGGCTTCGGCAATACTGCAGGGCACAATGCCTGGAAGACAGGCTTCGGCAATACTGCATGGTACAATGCCTGGAAGACAGGCTTCGGCAATACTGCATGGTACAATGCCAGTAAGACAGGCATCAGCAATACTGCAAGGCATAATGCCTGGAAGACAGGCTTCGACAATGCTGCATGACAGAATGTCTCGAATGCAGGTTTCGGCAGTATACTTTATGGTTGAATGCCTCGAATGCAGGATTCGGCAGTATACTTTATGGTTGAATGCCTCGAATGCAGGATTCGGCAGTATACTTTATGAATGCCTCGAATGCAGGATTAGGCAGTATACTGTATGGTTGAATGCCTCGAATGCAGGATTCGGCAGTATACTTTATGAATGCTTCGAATGCAGGATACGGCAGTATACTTTATGAATGCCTCGAATGCAGGATTCGGCAATATACTTTATGAATGCCTCGAATGCAGGATTCGGCAGTATACTTTAGGGTAGAATGCCTCGGATGCAGGATTCGGCAGTATACTTTATGAATGCCTCGACTGCAGGATTCGGCAGTATACTTTATGAATGCCTCGAATGCAGGATTCGGCAGTATACTTTATGGTTGAATGCCTCGAATGCAGGATTCGGCAGTATACTTTATGGTTGAATGCCTCGAATGCAGGATTCGGCAGTATACTTTATGAATGCCTCGAATGCAGGATTCGGCAGTATACTTTATGAATGCCTCGAATGCAGGATTCGGCAGTATACTTTATGGTTGAATGCCTCGAATGCAGGATTCGGCAGTATACTTTATGGTAGAATGCCTCGAATGCAGGATTCGGCAGTATACTTTATGGTAGAATGCCTCGAATGCAGGATTCGGCAGTATACTTTATGAATGCCTCGAATGCAGGATTCGGCAGTATACTTTATGAATGCCTCGAATGCAGGATTCGGCAGTATACTTTATGAATGCTTCGAATGCAGGATACGGCAGTATACTTTATGAATGCCTCGAATGCAGGATTCGGCAATATACTTTATGAATGCCTCGAATGCAGGATTCGGCAGTATACTTTAGGGTAGAATGCCTCGGATGCAGGATTCGGCAGTATACTTTATGAATGCCTCGACTGCAGGATTCGGCAGTATACTTTATGAATGCCTCGAATGCAGGATTCGGCAGTATACTTTAGGTTGAATGCCTCGAATGCAGGATTCGGCAGTATACTTTATGAATGCCTCGAATGCAGAATTCGTCAGTATACTTTATGAATGCCTCGAATGCAGGATTCGGCAGTATACTTTATCGTTGAATGCCTCGAATGCAGGATTCGGCAGTATACGTTAGGGTAGAATGCCTCGAATGCAGGATTCGGCAGTATACTTTATGGTAGAATGCCTCGAATGCAGGATTCGGCAGTATACTTTATTAATGCCTCGAATGCAGGATTCGGCAGTATACTTTATGAATGCCTCGAATGCAGGATTCGGCAGTATACTTTAGGGTAGAATGCCTCGAATGCAGGATTCGGCAGTATACTTTAGGTAGAATGCCTCGAATGCAGGATTCGGCAGTATACTTTAGGGTAGAATGCCTCGAATGCAGGATTCGGCAGTATACTTTATGGTAGAATGCCTCGAATGCAGGATTCGGCAGTATACTTTATGGTTGAATGCCTCGAATGCAGGATTCGGCAGTATACTTTATGGTAGAATGCCTCGAATGCAGGATTCGGCAGTATACTTTATGAATGCCTCAAATGCAGGATTCGGCAGTATACTTTAGGATAGAATGCCTCGAATGCAGGATTCGTCAGTATACTTTATCGTTGAATGCCTCGAATGCAGGATTCGGCAGTATACTGTATCGTTGAATGCCTTGAATGCAGGATTCGGCAGTATACGTTAGGGTAGAATGCCTCGAATGCAGGATTCGGCAGTATACTTTATGGTAGAATGCCTCGAATGCAGGCTTCGGCAGTATACTTTATGGTTGAATGCCTCGAATGCAGGATTCGGCAGTATACTTTATGGTTGAATGCCTCGAATGCAGGATTCGGCAGTATACTTTATGAATGCCTCGAATGCAGGATTCGGCAGTATACTTTATGAATGCCTCGAATGCAGGATTCGGCAGTATACTTTATGAATGTCTCGAATGCAGGATTCGGCAGTATACTTGATGAATGCCTCGAATGCAGGATTCGGCAATATACTTTATGAATGCCTCGAATGCAGGATTCGGCAGTATACTTTAGGGTAGAATGCCTCGGATGCAGGATTCGGCAGTATACTTTATGAATGCCTCGACTGCAGGATTCGGCAGTATACTTTATGAATGCCTCGAATGCAGGATTCGGCAGTATACTTTATGGTTGAATGCCTCGAATGCAGGATTCGGCAGTATACTTTATGGTTGAATGCCTCGAATGCAGGATTCGGCAGTATACTTTATGGTAGAATGCCTCGAATGCAGGATTCGGCAGTATACTTTATGAATGCCTCGAATGCAGGATTCGGCAGTATACTTTAGGGTAGAATGCCTCGAATGCAGATTTCGTCAGTATACTTTATCGTTGAATGCCTCGAATACAGGATTCGGCAGTATACTTTATCGTTGAATGCCTCGAATGCAGGATTCGGCAGTATACTTTATGGTAGAATGCCTCGAATGCAGGATTCGGCAGTATACTTTAGGGTAGAATGCCTCGAATGCAGATTTCGTCAGTATACTTTATCGTTGAATGCCTCGAATACAGGATTCGGCAGTATACTGTATCGTTGAATGCCTCGAATGCAGGATTCGGCAGTATACGTTAGGGTAGAATGCCTCGAATGCATGATTCGGCAGTATACTTTATCGTTGAATGCCTCGAATGCAGGATTCGGCAGTATACGTTAGGGTAGAATGCCTCGAATGCATGATTCGTCAGTATACTTTATCGTTGAATGCCTCGAATGCAGGATTCGGCAGTATACTTTATCGTTGAATGCCTCGAATGCAGGATTCGGCAGTATACGTTAGGGTAGAATGCCTCGAATGCAGGATTCGGCAGTATACTTTATGGTAGAATGCCTCGAATGCAGGATTCGGCAGTATACTTTATGGTTGAATGCCTCGAATGCAGGATTCGGCAGTATACTTTATGGTAGAATGCCTCGAATGCAGGATTCGGCAGTATACTTTATGGTTGAATGCCTCGAATGCAGGATTCGGCAGTATACTTTATGGTTGAATGCCTTGAATGCAGGATTCGGCAGTATACTTTATGAATGCCTCGAATGCAGGATTCGGCAGTATACTTTATGGTTGAATGCCTCGAATGCAGGATTCGGCAGTATACTTTATGGTTGAATGCCTCGAATGCAGGATTCGGCAGTATACTTTATGAATGCCTCGAATGCAGGATTCGGCAGTATACTTTATGAATGTCTCGAATGCAGGATTCGGAAGCATACTTTATGAATGCCTCGAATGCAGGATTCGGCAGTATACTTTAGGGTAGAATGCCTCGAATGCAGGATTCGGCAGTATACTTTATGGTAGAATGCCTCGAATGCAGGATTCGGCAATATACTTTATGGTAGAATGCCTCGAATGCAGGATTCGGCAGTATACTTTATGAATGCCTCGAATGCAGGATTCGGCAGTATACTTTAGGGTAGAATGCCTCGAATGCAGGATTCGTCAGTATACTTTATCGTTGAATGCCTCGAATGCAGGATTCGGCAGTATACTTTATCGTTGAATGCCTCGAATGCAGGATTCGGCAGTATACGTTAGGGTAGAATGCCTCGAATGCAGGATTCGGCAGTATACTTTATGGTAGAATGCCTCGAATGCAGGATTCGGCAGTATACTTTATTAATGCCTCGAATGCAGGATTCGGCAGTATACTTTATGAATGCCTCGAATGCAGGATTCGGCAGTATACTTTAGGGTAGAATGCCTCGAATGCAGGATTCGGCAGTATACTTTATGAATGCCTCGAATGCAGGATTCGGCAGTATACTTTAGGGTAGAATGCCTCGAATGCAGATTTCGTCAGTATACTTTATCGTTGAATGCCTCGAATACAGGATTCGGCAGTATACTTTATCGTTGAATGCCTCGAATGCAGGATTCGGCAGTATACGTTAGGGTAGAATGCCTCGAATGCAGGATTCGGCAGTATACTTTATGGTAGAATGCCTCGAATGCAGGATTCGGCAGTATACTTTATTAATGCCTCGAATGCAGGATTCGGCAGTATACTTTAGGGTAGAATGCCTCGAATGCAGGATTCGGCAGTATACTTTATGGTAGAATGCCTCGAATGCAGGATTCGGCAATATACTTTATGGTAGAATGCCTCGAATGCAGGATTCGGCAGTATACTTTATGAATGCCTCGAATGCAGGATTCGGCAGTATACTTTAGGGTAGAATGCCTCGAATGCAGGATTCATCAGTATACTTTATCGTTGAATGCCTCGAATGCAGGATTCGGCAGTATACTTTATCGTTGAATGCCTCGAATGCAGGATTCGGCAGTATACTTTATGGTAGAATGCCTCGAATGCAGGATTCGGCAGTATACTTTATGGTAGAATGCCTCGAATGCAGGATTCGGCAGTATACTTTATGGTAGAATGCCTCGAATGCAGGATTCGGCAGTATACTTTATGGTAGAATGCCTCGAATGCAGGATTCGGCAGTATACTTTATGGTAGAATGCCTCGAATGCAGGATTCGGCAGTATACTTTATGGTAGAATGCCTCGAATGCAGGATTCGGCAGTATACTTTATGGTAGAATGCCTCGAATGCAGGATTCGGCAGTATACTTTATGGTAGAATGCCTCGAATGCAGGATTCGGCAGTATACTTTATGGTAGAATGCCTCGAATGCAGGATTCGGCAGTATACTTTATGGTAGAATGCCTCGAATGCAGGATTCGGCAGTATACTTTATGGTAGAATGCCTCGAATGCAGGATTCGGCAGTATACTTTATGGTAGAATGCCTCGAATGCAGGATTCGGCAGTATACTTTAGGGTAGAATGCCTCGAATGCAGGATTCGGCAGTATACTTTATGGTAGAATGTCTCGAATGCAGGATTCGGCACTATACTTTATGAATGCCTCGAATGCAGGATTCGGCAGTATACTTTCGGGTAGAATGCCTCGAATGCAGGATTCGTCAGTATACTTTATCGTTGAATGCCTCGAATGCAGGATTCGGCAGTATACTTTATCGTTGAATGCCTCGAATGCAGGATTCGGCAGTATACGTTAGGGTAGAATGCCTCGAATGCAGGATTCGGCAGTATACTTTATGGTAGAATGCCTCGAATGCAGGATTCGGCAGTATACTTTATGGTTGAATGCCTCGAATGCAGGATTCGGCAGTATACTTTATGGTTGAATGCCTCGAATGCAGGATTCGGCAGTATACTTTATGGTTGAATGCCTCGAATGCAGGATTCGGCAGTATACTTTATGAATGCCTCGAATGCAGGATTCGGCAGTATACTTTATGAATGTCTCGAATGCAGGATTCGGCAGTATACTTTATGAATGCCTCGAATGCAGGATTCGGCAGTATACTTTAGGGTAGAATGCCTCGAATGCAGGATTCGGCAGTATACTTTAGGGTAGAATGCCTCGAATGCAGGATTCGGCAGTATACTTTAGGGTAGAATGCCGCGAATGCAGGATTCGGCAGTATACTTTAGGGTAGAATGCCTCGAATGCAGGATTCGGCAGTATACTTTATGGTAGAATGCCTCGAATGCAGGATTCGGCAGTATACTTTATGAATGCCTCGAATGCAGGATTCGGCAGTATACTTTATGGTAGAATGCCTCGAATGCAGGATTCGGCAGTATACTTTATGAATGCCTCGAATGCAGGATTCGGCAGTATACTTTAGGGTAGAATGCCTCGAATGCAGATTTCGTCAGTATACTTTATCGTTGAATGCCTCGAATACAGGATTCGGCAGTATACTTTATCGTTGAATGCCTCGAATGCAGGATTCGGCAGTATACTTTATGGTAGAATGCCTCGAATGCAGGATTCGGCAGTATACTTTATGAATGCCTCGAATGCAGGATTCGGCAGTATACTTTAGGGTAGAATGCCTCGAATGCAGATTTCGTCAGTATACTTTATCGTTGAATGCCTCGAATACAGGATTCGGCAGTATACTGTATCGTTGAATGCCTCGAATGCAGGATTCGGCAGTATACGTTAGGGTAGAATGCCTCGAATGCATGATTCGGCAGTATACTTTATCGTTGAATGCCTCGAATGCAGGATTCGGCAGTATACGTTAGGGTAGAATGCCTCGAATGCATGATTCGTCAGTATACTTTATCGTTGAATGCCTCGAATGCAGGATTCGGCAGTATACTTTATCGTTGAATGCCTCGAATGCAGGATTCGGCAGTATACGTTAGGGTAGAATGCCTCGAATGCAGGATTCGGCAGTATACTTTATGGTAGAATGCCTCGAATGCAGGATTCGGCAGTATACTTTATGGTTGAATGCCTCGAATGCAGGATTCGGCAGTATACTTTATGGTAGAATGCCTCGAATGCAGGATTCGGCAGTATACTTTATGGTTGAATGCCTCGAATGCAGGATTCGGCAGTATACTTTATGGTTGAATGCCTTGAATGCAGGATTCGGCAGTATACTTTATGGTAGAATGCCTCGAATGCAGGAATCGGCAGTATACTTTAATGAATGCCTCGAATGCAGGATTTGGCAGTATACTTTATGGTAGAATGCCTCGAATGCAGGATTCGGCAGTATACTTTATGAATGCCTCGAATGCAGGATTCGGCAGTATACTTTAGGGTAGAATGCCTCGAATGCAGATTTCGTCAGTATACTTTATCGTTGAATGCCTCGAATACAGGATTCGGCAGTATACTTTATCGTTGAATGCCTCGAATGCAGGATTCGGCAGTATACGTTAGGGTAGAATGGCTCGAATGCATGATTCGGCAGTATACTTTATCGTTGAATGCCTCGAATGCAGGATTCGGCAGTATACGTTAGGGTAGAATGCCTCGAATGCAGGATTCGGCAGTATACTTTATGGTAGAATGCCTCGAATGCAGGATTCGGCAGTATACTTTATGGTTGAATGCCTCGAATGCAGGATTCGGCAGTATACTTTATGGTAGAATGCCTCGAATGCAGGATTCGGCAGTATACTTTATGGTTGAATGCCTCGAATGCAGGATTCGGCAGTATACTTTATGGTAGAATGCCTCGAATGCAGGATTCGGCAGTATACTTTATGGTTGAATGCCTCGAATGCAGGATTCGGCAGTATACTTTATGGTAGAATGCCTCGAATGCAGGATTCGGCAGTATACTTTATGGTTGAATGCCTCGAATGCAGGATTCGGCAGTATACTTTATGGTAGAATGCCTCGAATGCAGGATTCGGCAGTATACTTTATGGTTGAATGCCTCGAATGCAGGATTCGGCAGTATACTTTATGGTAGAATGCCTCGAATGCAGGATTCGGCAGTATACTTTATGGTTGAATGCCTCGAATGCAGGATTCGGCAGTATACTTTAGGGTAGAATGCCTCGAATGCAGATTTCGTCAGTATACTTTATCGTTGAATGCCTCGAATACAGGATTCGGCAGTATACTTTATCGTTGAATGCCTCGAATGCAGGATTCGGCAGTATACGTTAGGGTAGAATGCCTCGAATGCAGGATTCGTCAGTATACTTTATCGTTGAATGCCTCGAATGCAGGATTCGGCAGTATACTTTATCGTTGAATGCCTCGAATGCAGGATTCGGCAGTATACGTTAGGGTAGAATGCCTCGAATGCAGGATTCGGCAGTATACTTTATGGTAGAATGCCTCGATTGCAGGATTCGGCAGTATACTTTATGGTTGAATGCCTCGAATGCAGGATTCGGCAGTATACTTTATGGTAGAATGCCTCGAATGCAGGATTCGGCAGTATACTTTATGGTTGAATGCCTCGAATGCAGGATTCGGCAGTATACTTTATGAATGTCTCGAATGCAGGATTCGGCAGTATACTTTATGAATGCCTTCGAATGCAGGATTCGGCAGTATACTTTAGGGTAGAATGCCTCGAATGCAGGATTCGGCAGTATACTTTAGGGTAGAATGCCTCGAATGCAGGATTCGGCAGTATACTTTAGGGTAGAATGCCTCGAATGCAGGATTCGGCAGTATACTTTAGGGTAGAATGCCTCGAATGCAGGATTCGGCAGTATACTTTAGGGTAGAATGCCTCGAATGCAGGATTCGGCAGTATACTTTAGGGTAGAATGCCGAATGCAGGATTCGGCAGTATACTTTAGGGTAGAATGCCTCGAATGCAGGATTCGGCAGTATACGTTAGGGTAGAATGCCTCGAATGCAGGATTCGGCAGTATACTTTATGGTAGAATGCCTCGAATGCAGGAATCGGCAGTATACTTTATGAATGCCTCGAATGCAGGATTTGGCAGTATACTTTATGGTAGAATGCCTCGAATGCAGGATTCGGCAGTATACTTTATGAATGCCTCGAATGCAGGATTCGGCAGTATACTTTAGGGTAGAATGCCTCGAATGCAGATTTCGTCAGTATACTTTATCGTTGAATGCCTCGAATACAGGATTCGGCAGTATACTTTATCGTTGAATGCCTCGAATGCAGGATTCGGCAGTATACGTTAGGGTAGAATGCCTCGAATGCAGGATTCGGCAGTATACTTTATGGTAGAATGCCTCGAATGCAGGATTCGGCAGTATACTTTATTAATGCCTCGAATGCAGGATTCGGCAGTATACTTTATGAATGCCTCGAATGCAGGATTCGGCAGTATACTTTAGGGTAGAATGCCTCGAATGCAGGATTCGGCAGTATACTTTATGAATGCCTCGAATGCAGGATTCGGCAGTATACTTTAGGGTAGAATGCCTCGAATGCAGATTTCGTCAGTATACTTTATCGTTGAATGCCTCGAATACAGGATTCGGCAGTATACTTTATCGTTGAATGCCTCGAATGCAGGATTCGGCAGTATACTTTATGGTAGAATGCCTCGAATGCAGGATTCGGCAGTATACTTTATGGTTGAATGCCTCGAATGCAGGATTCGGCAGTATACTTTAGGGTAGAATGCCTCGAATGCAGGATTCGGCAGTATACTTTAGGGTAGAATGCCTCGAATGCAGGATTCGGCAGTATACTTTATGAATGCCTCGAATGCAGGATTCGGCAGTATACTTTATGGTTGAATGCCTCGAATGCAGGATTCGGCAGTATACTTTAGGGTAGAATGCATCGAATGCAGGATTCGGCAGTATGCTTTATGGTTGAATGCCTCGAATGCAGGACTGGCTTGCGAAAAGTCGGGTGGTCTACACGCCCTCGCCTCCTGAAATACTGCCCTGGTTTGCAGCAGGGTCTTCCTTCACCAATAATAGAATTTAACTTACCCATCATGCAAATAGATATTCTGAGATGTGAGATGGTACGGTGATCGCCAGATCGGACAGGTGGGTTTTCTCCGGGTACTCCGGTTTCCTCCCCACACGAATGACCACATTTACGCTTTCATCCGCGCCAACGAAAACGATTAATATAAGTTGCTAAAATTGCTTCGCAATCGTTGTAATATAAATAAAGTTAAACAAAGTTAATCTTACCTGACTGTCGAGACCTAGCAATATAATCATCAAAAAGAACATGATCGACCAGAATGGAGCGCCAGGGAGCAGGGTCAACGCCTTCGGATAGGCGATAAACGCTAATCCAGGCCCTGAAACAATTTTAACACAATAATACACTCAAACCTGTCCTAAGCAGTCAGCCAAGGGAGTCACAGAAAGTGGCTGCTTAGCACAGGTGGCTGCTTAATAGAGGTCAAATGTATAATAAAACAGCATATTGGGAATCTGGAAACTGGCTGCTTAATACAGGTTGGCTGCTTAATAGAGGTGACCACTAACACAGGTTTGACTGTACGTAGACATTGTACATTATTGTTGTGTTTGTTGGGAATTAGATATTAAATAATCACTTAACTGCATGCTTATTGTATCAAAGTTTATGTATTACGGTTATTTATCGACGCTACCGGTTGCCCATATGACCGACGCCTCCCGAAGAGATTAGTCAATTTAGATTATTGGAGGATAGTGCAATGATACAGACAGTTTACCCATTCCAGAATCTCCTCTGATTATTTTACGTGAACGATGTAAAGCACCAACACGAGACCTCGGTTTTAAGTCCCATCTATTATTAGAGTCAGATGGGGGTGATTGAACCTGTGATCCCTGGATTCCCAGTAGATCGTGTTAACCACTGGACTACGTATCCGTCTGTACTGTATCAAAGTGTACAGCAACACTAGTTATGACTATAGTGCGTGCTTGAGTGTACCGATGGATAATGGATAAAGGGAAGTAATTCAACTCAACTCTGTCACTGTAAAGACATGAGTAACGTAACTTGTATATGCAAATATTATACTAAATTCTCACATTGAAACTTGTATACTATTATATACGTGTTTTATCAGTTAGCAGATCGTCTGACCTTAATAAAATTAACAGTCTTTCAGATGGGATGTTAAACCGAGGTCTCGTGTCGGTGCTTTACACCGTGCACGTAAAAGAACCAGAGGAGATTCTGGAATGGGTATATCTCTGTATCATTGCACTATCCTTCAAAATCTAAAATGACTTATCTCTTCAGGAGGCGTCGCTCATATGGGCAACCGGTAGCGACGATAAATAAACGTAAAACACACACACGATGAGAAACCACCACTGAAGAGTTAGTAAGACGCAGTACATGCAACCAGATGCAGATCGTAGAATTTGAATGTGAAAAGTTAATGAACGAAACAACTTGCAAATGTTCTTGGTTTTGTCTTAGGTCATCTTAAGGTTTCTCGGAATACATACCTGCTTCCGCTACGTCCCCGATATATTTGCCTTGCACGACCGACATGTGACCAAGAATGGAGAAGATGATGAAGCCAGCAAATATACTAGTTCCGCTGTTGGCAAAAGCGAATATAATAGCATCTCTGAAACAGACATATATAGAAACAATATAATAACATCTCTGAAACAGACATAGAGAAACAATATAACAGCATCTCTGAAACAGACATATATAGAAACAATATAATAGCATATCTGAAACAGACATATATAGAAACAATATAATAGCATCTCTGAAACAGACATATATAGAAACAATATAATAGCATCTCTGAAACAGACATATATAGAAACAATATAACAGCATCTCTGAAACAGGCATATATAGAAACAATATAGCAACATCTCTGAAACAGACATATATAGAAACAATATAACAGCATCTCTGAAACAGACATATATAGAAACAATATAATAGCATATCTGAAACAGACATATATAGAAACAATATAATAGCATCTCTGAAACAGACATATATAGAAACAATATAATAGCATCTCTGAAACAGACATATATAGAAACAATATAACAGCATCTCTGAAACAGGCATATATAGAAACAATAAATAGATCTCTGAAACAGACATATATAGAAACAATATAACAGCATCTCTGAAACAGACATATATAGAAACAATATAGCAACATCTCTGAAACAGACATATATAGAAACAATATAATAGCATCTCTGAAACAGACATATATAGAAACAATATAATAGCATCTCTGAAACAGACATATATAGAAACAATATAATAGCATCTCTGAAACAGACATATATAGAAACAATACAATAGCATCTCTGAAACAGACATATATAGAAATAATATGATAACATCTCTGAAACAGACATAGAGAAACAATATAACAACATCTCTGAAACAGACATATATAGAAACAATACAATAGCATCTCTGTAACAGACATATATAGAAACAATATGATAACATCTCTGAAACAGACATATATAGAAACAATATAATAGCATCTCTGAAACAGACATATATATAGAAACAAAATAACAGCATCTCTGAAACAGACATATATAGAAACAATATAGCAACATCTCTGAAACAGACATATATAGAAACAATATAACAGCAGCTCTGAAACAGACATATATAGAAACAATATAATAGCATCTCTGAAACAGACATATATAGAAACAATATAATAGCATCTCTGAAACAGACATATATAGAAACAATATAATAGCATCTCTGAAACAGACATATATAGAAATAATATAACAGCATCTCTGAAACAGACATATAGAAACAATATAACAACATCTCTGAAACAGACATATATAGAAATAATATAACAGCATCTCTGAAACAGACATATAGAAACAATATAACAGCATCTCTGAAACAGACATATATAGAAACAATATAATAACATCTCTGAAACATACATATATAGAAACAATATAATAACAGCTCTGAAACAGACATATATAGAAACAATATAACAACATCTCTGAAACAGACATATATAGAAACAATATAACAACATCTCTGAAACAGACATATATAGAAACAATATAAAAGCATCTCTGAAACAGACATATATAGAAATAATACAATAGTATCTCTGAAACAGACATATATAGAAACAATACAATAGCATCTCTGAAACAGACATATATAGAAACAATACAATAGCATCTCTGAAACAGACATATATAGAAATAATATGATAACATCTCTGAAACAGACATAGAGAAACAATATAACAACATCTCTGAAACAGACATATATAGAAACAATACAATAGCATCTCTGAAACAGACATATATAGAAACAATACAACAGCATCTCTGAAACAGACATATAGAAACAATATAGCAACATCTCTGAAACAGACATATATATAAACAATACAATAGCATCTCTGAAACAGACATATATAGAAATAATACAATAGCATCACTGAAACAGACATATATAGAAACAATACAATAGCATCTCTGAAACAGACATATATAGAAACAATACAATAGCATCTCTGAAACAGACATATATAGAAATAATATGATAACATCTCTGAAACAGACATAGAGAAACAATATAACAACATCTCTGAAACAGACATATATAGAAACAATACAATAGCATCTCTGTAACAGACATATATAGAAACAATATGATAACATCTCTGAAACAGACATATATAGAAACAATATAATAGCATCTCTGAAACAGACATATATATAGAAACAAAATAACAGCATCTCTGAAACAGACATATAGAAACAATATAGCAACATCTCTGAAACAGACATATATATAAACAATACAATAGCATCTCTGAAACAGACATATATAGAAACAATACAATAGCATCTCTGAAACAGACATATATAGAAACAATACAATAGCATCTCTGAAACAGACATATATAGAAATAATATGATAACATCTCTGAAACAGACATAGAGAAACAATATAACAACATCTCTGAAACAGACATATATAGAAACAATACAATAGCATCTCTGTAACAGACATATATAGAAACAATATGATAACATCTCTGAAACAGACATATATAGAAACAATATAATAGCATCTCTGAAACAGACATATATATAGAAACAAAATAACAGCATCTCTGAAACAGACATATATAGAAACAATATAGCAACATCTCTGAAACAGACATATATAGAAACAATATAACAGCAGCTCTGAAACAGACATATATAGAAACAATATAATAGCATCTCTGAAACAGACATATATAGAAACAATATAATAGCATCTCTGAAACAGACATATATAGAAACAATATAATAGCATCTCTGAAACAGACATATATAGAAATAATATAACAGCATCTCTGAAACAGACATATAGAAACAATATAACAACATCTCTGAAACAGACATATATAGAAATAATATAACAGCATCTCTGAAACAGACATATAGAAACAATATAACAGCATCTCTGAAACAGACATATATAGAAACAATATAATAACATCTCTGAAACATACATATATAGAAACAATATAATAACAGCTCTGAAACAGACATATATAGAAACAATATAACAACATCTCTGAAACAGACATATATAGAAACAATATAACAACATCTCTGAAATAGACAAATATAGAAACAATATAATAACAGCTCTGAAACAGACATATATAGAAACAATATAACAACATCTCTGAAACAGACATATATAGAAACAATATAACAACATCTCTGAAACAGACATATATAGAAACAATATAACAACATCTCTGAAACAGACATATATAGAAACAATATAACAACATCTCTGAAACAGACATATATAGAAACAATATAATAGCAGCTCTGAAACAGACATATATAGAAACAATATAATAGCAGCTCTGAAACAGACATATATAGAAACAATATAACAACATCTCTGAAACAGACATATATAGAAACAATATAATAGCAGCTCTGAAACAGACATATATAGAAACAATATAATAGCAGCTCTGAAACAGACATATATAGAAACAATATAATAGCAGCTCTGAAACAGACATATATAGAAATAATATAACAACATCTCTGAAACAGACATATATAGAAACAATATAATAGCAGCTCTGAAACATACATATATAGAAACAATATAATAACAGCTCTGAAACAGACATATATAGAAACAATATAACAACATCTCTGAAACAGACATATATAGAAACAATATAATAGCAGCTCTGAAACAGACATATAGAAACAATATTTACACAGCATATTGGACACGTTAGTATAGTATTATTAAAAATAGAACTGGGGAATAACACTCGGAGAGATGCATGCCACAATTCGGGATTATGCACTTGACAGCAAAAACAATATCTGCAGACTGTGCGATTAACGCAGTGGCTAGACTGCTCTCTTCTCACCAGTGCAACCCGTGTTCGAACCTCGGACCGGGAAGTGTGAGATGGTAGGCATGGTCGCAAGAGCGGACATGTGGGTTTTCTCCTGGTACTACAGTTCCCCCTCCCACACAAAGACTACATCTTCGCTTTCATTCACGCAGACGAGGGAGATTAACATGGTCCGCAATCGGTGGGTCATATGTCGAACCTCGGACCGGGAAGTGTGATATGGTAGGCTTGTTCGCAAGAGCGGACAGGTGGGTCTTCTCCGGGTAGTACAGTCCCCCCTCCCACACAAAGACTACATCTTCGCTTTCATCCACGCACCACGCAGACGAGAGAGATTAACATGGTCCGCAATCGATGTAAACTAAATAGGAGAATAGTGTGTGTTTTACGTTTATTTATCGTCGCTACCGGTTGCCCATATGAGCGACGCCTCCTGAAGAGATTAGTCATTTTAGATTTTGGAGGATAATGCAATGATACAGACAGAGACCCATTCCAGAGTCTCCTCTGGTTCTTTTACGTGCACGATGTTAAGCATCGACACGAGACATCGGTTTAACGTCCCATCTGAAAGACTGTTAATTTTATTAGTGTCAGACGGGGGATCGAACCTGCGATCCCTGGATTACCAGTCCAGCGTGTTACCACTGGACTACAGATCCGTCTGATAATAGAGACTAGAGGACCATGGTATTAGTATTAACATCTGTCGAAACATCCAGATTGAACTGGGTCACAATTCGGCATTGTGTCAATACAGGACAGTACACAATTCGGCATTGTGTCAATACAGGAAAGCACACAGACAATCTGCATATCATGCACAATGACAATACATGATGAAGTTGAAGATGAGTTTCATTTCATGTTTAAATGTGAGGTGTATATTACAGTAAGAAAACAATATATTAAACGTTTATATTCTAATCGACCTCTCGAAGTATGTTCAAATTATTGCAAATATTTCAATGTGACAATTCCCTAGAGCTGGTTAACTTTAGTAAATATATTCATGAAGCTTTATCGGTTCGTAATTCACTTGTTTAGGATATATGAGTTACCAGTTGAATACTCCCTACACTCTTAATACAGCCATGATCATGTTTTGTATATTCTAAAATCCATCATGACATTGTCATTATTGTTCCATGTATGTCCATAATCATTGCATCATTTGTCCATCCTCATCATGATTGCATATATCATAATATTTAGAAGTTATTAAACGGCTGCGGTGGTGGGCCATTTGTGGATATTGGCGCACCGTATGGAGATATCGGAAAGGTGCGCCAATATCCACACATGGCCCACCGCAGCCGTTTAATAACTTCTTTATTGCATACCTTAACGGCCCCAGGCGGCCATGTTTACACAATGTAGTTACTATGTTGTTGCTACCTGTGACACGTGCTCGTGATTCGTTCTCGGTGCGTGCCGGGCCAATATCCGATATTGGCAGAGCCGAAAATCGAAATATATTGCCCGCGTCGACCAGATATTTTGCTTTTCTACCATTAAATTTGTTACTATTTATAGTAACGTATGCAATAATGTACTATATATATTGTACATATGTTTAAATGTTACAGACGAGAAACTGTAAAGCTTAAGTCTTAGTAAAGCATTCTTCTTCTTCTCCATGATGTTTTATAGAACTGTATGTATATATTATATTATAAGGACTTTACCTGTATGAATTGTGGTGAAATTTATTGTAGCTCCCAAGGGCTGTTAGCGCTCCCAAGGAAATTGAATATGAGAAGAAAATCTGAGTACCAGCGTCCACCCATACCTGAAATGTACAAGAAATTAAGCTTCCAAATTGGCAACAATATGTACTTACCGCCAGCACAGAACTTATAACCAGACAATCCATATATCTAATAGTGCGGTCTTGTATATACCACCAAAAAGAAACAGTGCACTTTTTTTTCATTTTGAGGCCCCTAGCGGGTAACCCCTTTTATTCCAGTTATAGACATATAATGTACAACATACATATAAGTGATATGGCTATATATATACAATTGACATGAATAGTTATACATTCACATATTTGATGCAAGGTCATTTCTTTTACAGTATTATTATGATAACTTGTTTATATTATGCATATTCGCATTTTATGTTTATAATATGTATTGTTTTGTTTTGGAGAGTGATGTAGAAATGGGGAAAAGAGAGAACTAAAATGGGGTGGGGTTGGTCGTTTCCATCTGAAGGATTCATTTGTAACAGTTGTCTTAGAAAACAATATGTTCAAATAAATGTAGACCACTTACAGTGCAGTTGCCTTAAAGGTAGACTTGATATATATTTGGAAATCAATATAGGCTAAATGGGCATCAAAAACACCATATTCAGAATCTGGAACCTGGCTACTTAATACAATACAATACATACAATAAGTGTATTGCATAAAACAGTATACATGTTTGTAGCAATTAAGTAAAAACAGTCAGTGACATGGAACATTACAAAATAGCACAATCACAAGTTCAAATATATGTGTAAAATATGCGTTAGTTTCGTTGCTTATTTGCAAAATATACAAATTTGGAAAGACTAATGGTGATTTACAGGTTGGCTACCTAATAAAGGTGACCACTAACACAGTTTTGATTGAATGTTCCTGAACACAGTATTATATTTAGTTTAGGCTTTCAAGTGGTAAATATGTTGATTAACTTGTATTTCTTAAAAACCCGGTTTTCATTTATTTTCGATTTATCAAACGAGGAAAGCTTTTGAAGTTAATATGAAAACAAAGGTTAGGCCTATACATATACCTGTGTGTCTTTCATCTGCTCAAAATCCGGTTTTATTTTTTTCGATTAAGTTAATATTAAAACAAACGCTATATACCTGTGTGTCTTTCATCTTCTCAAAATCCGGTGTAATGTAGTACTTTATTCCGTCCCATGCGCCCTCAAGGAGCAAATTTCGAATAAGCAGTATCAACATGAAGATATACGGCGAAGTGGCTGTGATGTACATTACCTATGATAAACGAAACAAGAAATGAAATGTGTGAATACATTCTCGGAATGTATATAAAAGTATTTAATAGCAACAACAATAATCACAAATGGATCTGTAGCTCAGTGGTTAACGCGCTGGACTGGTAATCCAGGGATAGGAAGTTCAATTCAGGGCTGTTTGACTAATAAAATTATCAATCTTTCAGATGGGACTTTACACCGAAGTCTCGCCTGGGTGCTTTACACCGTGCATGTAAAGGAACCAGAGGAGACTCTGGAATGGGTCTCTGTCTGTATTATTGCACTATCATCCAAACAATCTGAAATGACTAATCTCTTCAGGAGGCATCGCTCATATGGGCAACCGGTAGCGACGATAAATAAACGTAAAACACCAAAATAATAATAGTAATAATAAAGACTTATATTACGAGGGAGCTTATAGCACGCACGCACGCACGCACGCACGCACGCACGCACGCACGCACGCACGCACGCACGCACGCACGCACGCACGCACGCACGCACGCACGCACGCACGCACGCACGCACGCACGCACGCACGCACGCACGCACGCACGCACGCACGCACGCACGCACGCACGCACGCACGCACGCACACACACACACACACACACATATATTATGAAACGAGTATTGGAATGTTGCTAAAAGCGAGCCTTTTAATAGCAATAATCATAGCAATTCATAAAATATGGTATGAAATCATCACGAGTGTAAGATCCTTTTTGATCACATTGCCATATATCGGGCTTGTTTTAATAAATAACGTTGGTTCTTTCATTTTAGCGGCAGGTATCAGCGCAAATTCTCATGACGTCACTAAATGTTCATGACGTCACTGCGCAAAGCAGTGTTAGATTTATGTTTTAAACATCGTTATAATTGCGTCGATACTTCTTTTAATTGGTCATTTGTCTTATCGTTAACGTTATGTATCAAATACCCTAGACATATGCATAATTTAGTTTAATTTGCAATTTAAAAGGATTATTCTCTCAACCAATCAGAATCATTTCAGGTATTATTACACGTGTGTACATATAAGAAATTATGAGATGACTGGATTCAACTGAATACAAGCAATGTTATGTTATATAATGCAATGTTCAATATGTTTAAACTAACCGCGTTCGCGTCCGTACAGAAATTAGTTTATAAACATTTATTTTAGCTCGATTGCGAAACAAGTTCTTTCAACTTATATTAATCACTCTCGAGACCACATTCCTGATGGAATCCATCGCCACGAGAGAGAGGGATAAAGAGAGAGAGAGAGAGAGAGAGAGAGAGAGAGCGAGCGAGCGAGCGAGAGAGAATGAGAGATATAGAGAGAGATAGAGAGAGAGGCAGCGTGGACCTTAAATGCCTTGCCTAAGGGCACACTCGTAACGGCTCCAGCGGGGCTCGAACTCCGGGTATTTCGCACCTGAAGCGAACGCGCTACTACTGCACTTTCGCGTCCATGCATAAATTATAATTATACGTTGTTGAAGTATATAAAACAAAGACTCATAATCCTGACCATATTTTACGCACATTTTGGATATAATAATCGACTTCTGTGCAAGACTGATAGCGCAGCGGATGTAAATTGGCTGTATGATTAGCGCAGTGGTTAGAGCGCTCGCTTCTCACCAATGCGACCCGGGTTCGATCCTCGGATAGGGAAGTATGTGAGATGGTACGATTGTCGCCAGATCGGACAGGTGGGTTTTATCCGGGTACTCCGGTTTCCTCCCCTCATGAATGACCACATTTACGCTTTCATCCGAGCCAACGAGAGTGATTAATATAAGTTGTTAAAACTTGCTTCGCAATCGTTGTAAAATAAATAAATTATTAAACAAAATGGATGTAAATTCCACGTTGCCTCTTCTCTCTCTCTCTCTCTCTCTCATAGCGATGGGTTCAATCAGGCATGAGGTCTCGGGAGTGGTTAATATAAGCTGTAATAACTTGTTTCACAAACGAGTTAAAATTAATTTGTATAATCTACTATAAAAATCGACTTATTAATTAATAATTATATAAGTTTTATTACTTTTCCAGATGACCTGATCCCTTTGCATATGCACAAGTATACCACAAGCCAGGCGAATAGTAGACAGAAAACTAGATCCCATTTTGGCATCCCAATATCGTGTATGCCGTCCGAAATTGCCAACACCTTGTTCCTATGAAAGTTGAAAGTTAGATCATAATGATATGATGTACAGTCAAACCGGTCTTAAGCAGCCAGCCAAGGGAGTCAGAGAAAATGGCTGCTTAGCACAGGTGGCTGCTTAATAGAGGTCAAATGTATAATAAAACAACCGATTGGGGAATATGTAAACTGGCTGCTTAATACAGGTTGGCTGCTTAATGGAGGTGACCACTAACACAGGTCTGACTCTATACCTACACCATATGCGAATAACTGAGCAGCAACTCTTGAAGAAACGTGATTGGGTTATTTCATGGTTAATAGTAGATGTGATTGTCATCTGGCATAATGTTGTGTTGTTGCTCCGTGTGTCCGTACTTAGCAAAACTAGATGATTTTCTGACAAAAGGGAGCCGAAGCTACTTTGCAACACAATGCTTAACACCACCCCTACAAGGGCCACGAAAATGTTTAGACAATGAGAGACATCGGTCAGTTACTTCCCCTGAATACTCCATAAAAGTAGATAGGTCCTATTAAGTGTTTTCCTCTGTTTTGATCGTTGTTTCCTTTGCACAACATGCTAGCAATTTTATTCCACTATCACTTATGATTATTAAATTACTAGATCCCGACATATCTCCTACATTATTATCAATGGGTACTTATTTGTAAAACAATGTTATCAGTTAATTAACACGATTTTGATAAAATCACATTAATGGTACCGCAACATCTAGTTAGGGAACAAAAGTAAACACAAAGGATTCCAACTAAATGGACCGATTTACATTTTGGGATAAATCAGACTTTATCTGCCAAGGGAGGTAATAGAAAATTAGAGATGTCTCGCATTGATTTTGCTGCCCTATATATAATCACTGTATTGCGTGAACAAAAGCACACATTGTAACAGAGAACAAGTTAGTGTACATTAATGCTCTCCATATAATTATGGAAAGTATCACCGGAGATTACCGAATGAGAATTCGGAAATGTCCGTTATGCTGAACTTTAACCCTATTCAAGATTAAAGAGTAGCGTGTTATGTTCTTCCATAGTAAACAGCCATGACTTGTTGAAAGGTTGCTTAACTTGACACAGACAAATATGTTCTCGTATCTATTATATATTTAGAAAAGACGAATATTTCCGACTTCGGTGACTTAGCGTCTTAAAACTAAAGGCACGTGTTGCTAAGTTGTCTTTCTGAACAGATATACGATTGTCAGTTTTGTTAATGAGAGCATATCGTGTTTTGCAAATCTTTTTTTGTCATTATTTTCATGTATATATATATATATGAATAACTGTGAATAACTGTGCTGATTGCATATGTATGAATGGAGCACATACTATTATTATTATTAAACCATACTACAGTTGAGCAGCCATCCCACAAAACCACCATAATGCTGATAAAACAAAACACATAGCTCAACAATGACTAATGCCTGAAAGATAAACTTGGTACCAAAACTGTAGTGTACATTATGAAATACCATTATGTTTCAAATCACAGAACCAACCGATTAAGTTAACTTGCAGAACTTGCACGTGCAAATAAATCGAAGTTCTCTGCTTTACGTTAGAGAAGGTTCATGTCGTTTGCTGCACGTGAATTATCTCCCCTTCACGAACATGTCATACTGTACAAATCAAATTCGGCAGTCATGTTACGTAGTTATGACCATAGTAATACACAATTTATGCATGATTATGCTAATTATAAACTGTATAATTATGCTCTCGTATTTTCTATGTTTTTACGTTTATTTATCGTCGCTACCGGTTGCCCATATGAGCGACGCCTCCTGAAGAGATTAGTTATTTTAGATTTTGGAGGATAGTGCATGATACAGACAGAGACCCATTACAGAATCTCCTCTGGTTCTTTTACGTGCACGACACGAGACCTCGGTTTAACGTCCCATCTGAAAGACTGTTCATTTTATTAGGGTCAGACGGGGGATCGAACCTGCGATCCCTGGATTACCAGTCCAGCTCGTATTTTCTTAATACTATATTCGATTATATAATTGTTTTAGAAAGCTGAGAGGAAATCCGTTCAATTAGATATTCAAGTTTAATAAATTATCTTTTAAAAACATAAATAAGTTCCAAACTGTGCACGTGTAATGTATGCAAATAACATGATCACACGGGTTCTGTCATTTGCAATTGAATGGAATTTCAGAATATTCGCAATAATTTGGTATCAAGTTTAATAATATCTTTCTATCATCAACAGTTCTTAAAGTATGTGCTTTAGCATTACTACTGTCCTGGAACGATAAAGAAAATAGCGGGAAAATATTAGACAAGTCCACATAAGATCATTTAGGTGGGTCGTTTATCATGTCAAGTTATTTAGACCGTATAATCGTATATGTAGCATAAAAAGGCAGTGTTTGGTGTGACAACTGGGCTATATAAATTTACCTAACCAGGTAAATAAATAAATATGGTCGAATGCATATGTTTACAAATATCAAATTATCATTCGACACTACTAAAAAACTGTGCTTTCAAAGTAAAGTAATAATACCGTTGGAATATTACACTACTGTATAGGTAAGGCAATATACGATAGCTTACATGTACTGTGATTTATTGTTTAATAGGTTATACCTGACTTACCTATAATGCAATAGTGTATCGAATGTTTGTTTACAACCGTTATTACTTTACTTTGAAAGCACAGTATTACTTGGCAACATTAAACTGAGACTCATTAATCTCCGCCAAAGCCTTCGTAAGTTTCCGTGAACTACGACCAGGACATACGTTAGGTTTTTACCGTTACTGTTTGAATCAAGTCAGTAAGTAAGTGTACCATAATCTAAAGCTCATATTTTACTTCGGAAATCCGATTATTAACGAAGTAAGTTCACGGAATATGCAAAGTCTCAGTTTAATATTGCCAAACAATAGTATGTTGGCTTTGTTGTGTGGCGGCTCATTTACGTAATTAAACTGGTACGCGCGACACAGTTATGAATAACCACGGAATACGACACAAGGAAGTTGTACAATGACGTAGGTCAACGCACTGTCTACGTTGTTCTTCAACGATACGAATGTTAGTAATGTCTTCTACGCACTGGCGGTAATCTGCTCCAATAATGGACGTCATACTGGTGGCGCTGTGTACACCAGTGCCCGATATCTGCTCCAATAATGGACGTCATACTGGTAGCGCTGTGTACACCAGGCCCCGAGGTTATACAACTTGTCTCCTATCTCAAACGCAGTCTCAAGCTTCTGATACGTTCAGCTGGCAGTAACACAACGCAATTAAACAATCAAATCATTTGAGCTTGAGTTTGAGATCTGATAAAAGTGTTATAACCTCGGGCACATGTCTCTCCTCCATAACGTGCACGTCATGACCTAGGCACAGCTCACAGCAGGACTATGGGTCAAGGACTTCGCTGAAGGAAGCCGCGCCATCGCACCAGTAGAAGTTGCGTGACTCTATACGAGTATAAACTTACTACTAACTTAACTAGTTGGCGAGACAGCAATGCTCGGTGCTGGTGACGGCGGATAGCTTGTATTTTTAGCGGTAGCGGTTCTCCTTCAAGGAAGACAGTGGGACGCAGACTTCTTGATGGCATGAGGACCCAGCGAAGAAACAGGAACCATTATTGAAGCTGTGAGCTGACAAATCGTGGAGGATGTGGCCATAAAATGGACCACTTCGAAATATGGATACAGGATTTGTCACTCTGAGAAGAACAGAAGACGCCTTTCTAGTTGTCAACATAAGCAACTTAGATGACAACGTAATCTTTTTAGAGAAACCAGTCGCCCAAATGCCTCGACGGAGGCGACTATAAAGAAAACTATATCGTTCGTTCGATGTGCACAGCGGATTAGTTGACGGTAGAAGCATACTTACTCCCAGTATTCTGTAACAGGTTCAACATAGTAGTCTAGTAAAGTGGCTGGGTCAAATATGGTTACATTCAATGTTATAGCTGTTGCGTTGCTCATACATGAACCGTTGATCATGGCACCAGTTATATTGCTACAAAACATAGATACTATTAGATACTTTTGGACAGTGTGAATATATAACTACACGCATTTACAAAGTTATCATCTGGAATGGGGCACTATTGGTGCCTAATTATATACATGATTGTATTTCGAAAGCTATTTCTCAACAAAAACTACAACCAGTAACGATATGCAGGTACAGGTAATATACTACATGTATAAGAAAAATGAAGGTGACTCGTTCGCTCCTGTGCAGTACCGTAGCCAGAGGAAAATTTCAACCGAGGAAATCTAGGGGGTCCGGGGACATGTTGCCCCTTATAATGGCTGAGGCATAGATGCGAGTCCTGCGTGTTCTGATTTAATGAGTATAGACGTATAATTATGTATTGACTTTTCAGCTCTCTAGCAATAGTCAACATTTTATACAGCAAAGGGATATTGTTTGCATTTTATTTATTTCGATTTTCATTATATTTGTTTTGGTTTTGGACATTTTAACCTGTGTTTCCTCAGTGTGGCTACGGGCCTGCTATGCTATGCTTAATGCGGAGAATATCGTAGTAATTTATAAATACTACTTTTTTAAAATATAAGTTTATTTAACGTCGCTACCGGTTTCCCATTTGAGCGACGGGCAGATTACATAGCAACACATTTCCTGGGCAGGCTCCAGCGGTTAACCAGTACTTGGTGCACCAACCTCCGTAAGAAACTGCCAACCGTTTCATATAAATGAGACATGGTCTGAGCGGGGCTCGAACACGTGACCATCAGAGATGATAGGTTACAGTGGTATACAAGTCAGCGACCTTAACCACTCGACCAAGGAGGTGAATACATAAATAGATACAAATAGTGATGACGTCATTATTAACGTCATTACAAACGCCAAAACAATCCATATTTTAATGACAACTGCTGTTGTTCAATCATGCTCGTAATACAATTTAAATGCAAGAAGCCATGATAAAAATTGTTATAGGAAATATATTAATAAATTACATGCAACACGCATGTGATTGTGTTGCACCGTGTCCGTGCATAACGCTCTGACCTACCAATCAGACCGACGTGGGATTGATGCCCCGGCCAGAGCAATTCCACATATAGTCTGGTATTTCACAGGAGCCTAAGACTTTCAAATGAGACCATAACCGATGTCCCTTATAACGGGAGAGGCCGAGCGGGACTGATCGGCAAGAGTAGGTTACGCATCCAGTCCAACACGTTATCGTTATTAGTGTGTGTTTTACGTTTATTTATCGTCGCTACCGGTTGCCCATATGAGTGACGCCTCCTAAAGAGATTAATCATTTTAGATTTTTGGAGGATAGTGCAATGATACAGACAGGTACACATTCCAGAGTCTCGTCTGGTTCTTTTACGAGCACGATGTAAAACACCGACACGAGACTTCGGTTTTAAGTCCCCTGTTAATTTTATTAGGGTCAGACGGAGTATCGAACCCGCGATCCCTGGATTACCAGTTATTATGTCGCTAACTTTCCCTATATAACGTACGGTCAGGGGAGGTAACTACAGCCACAGAGTGGGCTAGATACACAGAATGTGCGTACGCACGCACGCACACATGCACGCACGCACGCACGCACGCACGCACACATTCTCTCTCTCTATTCGTCTCTCTCTCAATTCCTCTCTCTTTCTCTCTCAATTCCTCTCTCTCTTTCTCTCTCTCTCTTCCTCTCTTCTCTCTATCCCCTCTATGTTCATCTCTCCTCTCTCTTCCTCTCTATCTCTCTCTCTCTCTCTCTCTTTCTCTTCTTTCTCTCATCTCTCTCTTCCTCTCTCTCTCCTCTCTCTCTCTGCATCTCACAGCTCTCTTCCTCCCTCTCCTCTCCCCTCTCTCTCCCCCTCTCTCTCCCCCTCTCTCTCCTCTCTCTCTATCTCTCTCTCTCTTTGGGGAGGCTCCACATAGGCATATTAATACACCAACTAATCTAATAAGTATGGACCTACGTTCCGTTGACAGTTTCAAATACACATCTATTATCTCGATCCGCGTCGTCGAACTTGGTGCAATGTGGTGTAGCCCAGTCGTCGTAGTCACAATCAGTCCACGGAAGGTGTGACGTGAATGATGCGAAAAAATAGCGGAATGCCCACGCCAATATGACATTGTAATAACAATTGAGGAAGAACACGATGATCAATGTAGACATGCCGATACCTGCAAATATAAAATGTCAATGTAGACAAGCCGATATCTTCAAATATAAAATGTCAATGTAGACAAGCCGATACCTACAAATACAAAATGTCAATGTAGACAAGCCGATATCTGCAAATACAAAATGTCAATGAAGACAAGCCGATATCTACAAATATAAAATGTCAATGAAGACAAGCCGATATCTACAAATATAAAATGTCAATGTAGACAAGCCGATATCTACAAATACAAAATGTCAATGTAGACAAGCCGATATCTACAAATATAAAATGTCAATGAAGACAAGCCGATATTTGCAAATATAAAATGTCAATGAAGACAAGCCGATATTTGCAAATATAAAATGCCAATGAAGACAAGCCGATATTTGCAAATACAACACGTCAATGTAGACACACTGATACCTGCACATACAAACTGTCAATGAAGACAAGCCGATATTTGCAAATACAAAGTGTCAATGAAGACAAGCCGATATTTGCATATACAAAATGTCAATGAAGACAAGCCCTTTGCATATTTCAATGTGTATTTACGTGTTTTACTTGAAGACACCACCGCTGTGGTGCTGACTGGATCCGAACTCACAACGTCTCTATTATAATGCAATACATATCCATTACACCACTGAGGCGCCACATATACACGTATCAATACAAGTGTCGGACGATAACAACAAACTCCAAATGCTCTGAACATTGAAATGGGGAGTTGATGCTAAGTATGGCAACGACAAACCTATATGTGAAAATAGACACGACAGTGCTAAGCGAAGTAACAAGACGATGGTTGCAAATATAATGCGTGGTTGTACATTGAAGAAGTATGAACAAGTATCTGAACACATTACATATACGACTACACGGCAAAGCAATACCTGAAAATACAAGCGACATTAATCAAGGATCCGATAAACTTATGCCTGAAAATACAAATGTATTTCGTATGCTTGAGGAAGAGGTCGCCAAACCGATACATACAACCTCAATAGTTATATGTAAACAAAGCTATTTACACCACTATTCAGTTGCTCATGTTAAATCCCCATTCGGTCTGTTGCGTTTATAACAAGGTAAAAACAGTGTCAGAGCTACAACGAGCCTGGCATAAGTGGGCAGTAATTGGCGCGTAAATCTGTGATAATTGGTAAAAACAGCTGTTCCCAAAGATTAGATACATTGTGTACATAGGCTACACAACTGAAACATGGAACCCATATATTCGTCAGAGTAGCATTCAACATGCTGGTTTGGTAGTTAAAATATTAAAAGTATGCTAGAGTTAATAAAATAATTAGTGTTAATGTAGTTCATACCCCGTATGGAAACTATTAAACCGCGATTCATTACTTATATTTACATGAATTATTATATTGAATGACACATAGAAAATAATATTATAGCACACTTTGCATTTAAAATGTTTTTAGCCCAGATTTACATCTTAGCATGTGCCGGAACAGGTAAATAGATCATCCATGGAACAGCGTAAACTGTAAGACACGCGTTTTCTCGCGACGAACACTACCGAACACTGCGAATGCGCATGCCCGTAACTTCGAGTGCGCATGTCAGCTGCATATCATTAGTTGGAAACTTTCATATGAAAATGTATGCAATCAGGCCACATACGTTCATCGAAGGAAATGGAATATCGATGTAAATAGTCACCTCTAAAGAAAGGACAGATGTTCCAGGCATTTATCCCGGCAACGCCCATAAACTGCCCAACAGCTACTTCTAGGTAGAACAATGGTATGCCACCAACAATCACACATGTCAGGTAGGGAATCAGGAAAGCACCTGCAAAACAGAAACAGAAATATACAGGTATAAGTCCACTAATTACCCGCTTTAGAGTTTCTACGGAATTTCAACGACATTATAAAGTTTTTTTGTATAGCAAAATTATATGGTCCATGACACAGACACACGTTGGAGTTTTGTATGTACAATCAACATATGTTATGTCAAAGTCGGTTATGTCGAATTCTCCGGTTATCTCGAAGTCGCATCAAAGTCGCGTTTTACATATAAATGGCTCTGTTTATATAGAATTTAGTCAAGTCAAACTTCAGTTATGTCGAAGTATTTTGTTCGGTCCGAGGGAATTCGACGGAATTCGACATAACGGATGTAGACTGTATACAGGCGTTACGTGAATAGATTTACACTTCATGTCCACGTCATGTTAAAGTAGTGTACATTCTCCACAGTTATATTTCGCAAAATGTTTTGTTAAATTACGGAAATATTTTTAAAAATTGTATTTAAGTTTATTTAACGTCGCTACCGGTTTCCCATTTGAGCGACGGGCAGTTTACCTAACAACACCTTTCCTGGGCAGGCGCCAGCGGTTAACCAGTACTTGGTGCACCAACCTCCATAAGAAACTGCCAACTTTTTCATATAAATGAGACACGGTCTGAGCGGGGCTCGAACCCGTGACCATCAGACATGATAGGTTACAGTGGTATACAAGTCAGCGACCTTAACCATTCGAACGGAATTATAAAAATAATCCGTTTGTCCAAAGTCATTATATTAATTTCAGACATTGATTCACGCAAAGAAATATAATCTTGGCCCAGAATGTATTATGCTCATCTCTGCAATCTTAGCAGTGTGTCAATATGTTGTTAGGTGATGTTTCCCCATATGATACAACAATAATCAAAATGTGGTTGGATATAAATGTATGCCTTGTAGTAAAGTATTCTGTAGTTCAGATTGACAATGTACCGTATTTTACCTAATAGCCAAATGTTAGTTGAAATCATTTTCATAATATAATTTATATGTGAGTCACATTTTAATGAATCCTGTATGTGTACTCCAAGCAACTTCTCTGATTTGTTGGTTTTCAATAATATTATTTTCATATTTAAGAGAGAGTGTTGGATTAGGGAAACCATGTTTTCGCTGGGCTGTCATCATAAATAGACCTTTCGTTTTGCCTGTATTATTAATCTTCATTCCATTTTGAAAACACCAGTATTTCAAGTCTTCCAAAGCTTGTTGTAATCGTGTTTCTAACACTTCTTTCTGGGTATGGATATCATATAATGTAGAATCATTATATAAAAATAGATCCACATTTTAAAACACGATTAAAGTAACATTAACCTTAATCTTAAAAACGAACTAATAGTGTAGTAGTATATTATGCACATCTTATGTGGATAGTGGATGGATTCAATCTCTATCAAAATGTAGTTACCCATTTAAGTCAACGATAAAGTAAATGTTTAGATGATTTTTTATTTGTAATTTGATAGATACAATGTTATTTAAACTTAATGAATGTGACTACATTCTTTCGATGGTTTGAAGTATCTTGAGTGTGACATATCAAGTTTGTCCTTGACACAGTCGAGACATGGGTACAGCTAATGTTGGAAAGTTATCAAGGCTAGTCAAGCTACAGCAAACCCAATGAAATGCATCCTAATACACTTAATCTATGAACGTTTAATCATATTCCCGAGATTACCTTGGCAATGTGCATACAATGCAGGTGCACACACACACACACATATATATATATTATTTTTATTTGAGCGACGGACAGATTACCTAGCAACACATTTCCTGGGCAGGCTCCAGCGGTTAACCAGTACTTGGTGCACCAACCTCCGTAAGAAACTGCCAACTTTTTCATATAAATGAGACACGGTCTGAGCGGGGCTCGAACCCGTGACCATCAGTGATGATAGGTTACAGTGGTATACAAGTCAGCGACATTAACCACTCGACCACGTAGGCGGCCTGGTGCACATATTCAAGGTTGTTTGTTTGTTTTATAGGACATTAATATACTGTCAATACACCAACACATTCTGTAGGAGCTTAATAAAACCATGTCTTACTTTGCTATATCGAGTGCATGATTTTAATCCTAGAGCACCTGTTTAACTAATTAGCATAATTTATGTTATGCAAATTTCCGCTAATGTGCTGAAACAAAATTAAGTTTATTTAACGTCACTACAGGTTGCCCATTTGAGCCACGGGCAGTCTATCTAACACCACCTTTCCTGGATAGGCTCCAGCGGTTAACCAATACTTGGTGCACCAACCACCCTGATAAACTGCCAACTTTTTCATATTAATAAATACGGTCTGAGCGGGACTCGAACTCGTGACCATCAGTGATGATAGGTTTCAGTGGTATACAAGTCAGCGACCACTCGACCACGGAGTCTGAGTTATTAAAGTAGGACTTATTCGCACATCCCAAGCAAACTGGGTGGTCCGATTAGCGCAGTGGTTAGCGCGCTCGCTTCTCACCAATGCAACCGGGTTCGATCCTCGGACCGGGAAGTATGTGAGATGGTACGGTGGTCGCCAGATCGGATAGGTGAGTTTTCTCCGGGTACTCCGGTTTCCTCCCACACGAATGCCAACATATACGCATTCATCCGCGTGTGTGATATAATTTATTTGTATTTTATGTGTATATTCTATAAGCATCAGTTGATGTCTTAATGCAATACATGTTGTTGTTGTTGTTGTTTTTGTTGTTGATTAATATAAGTTATTAAAACTGGCTTCGCAATCGTTGTAAATTAAATAAAGTTTAAGCTTCAAATATATGTGCAATTACATGTACAAAGAAGTATGTACACCTGTCGTGTCGTATGTGTAAAGTAATACACTAGGCTATGCTCTGGAACGTTATTCCAAGGTCTAGTTTAACTCGTTATTGATGTGTTTACGTTTATTTATCGTCGCTACAGGTTGCCCATATGAGCGACGCCTCCAGAAGAGATAAGTCATTTTCGATGTTTGGAGGATAGTGCAATGCTACAGACATATTTGAACCAGTGAGCTGAGAACGTTGTAACACCTTCGGTTCGGATTTTAACGTAGCATATGTAGTACAGTGTAGTATAGATTTAGTTATTTCCCTTGGACCAATAGTTGACACGTAATTTTGACCTGACACATTACAATACATTACACATTACACGTGGTCATGTACTAACCAATCACTGCATACCTCCGCCATTTAACAAAACATCAACGAGAAGCCATTACGTATGTGTTTATATATAATCCATATTTAGGTAAGAGTATTTATATATACCTTCAGGTAACTATTGCTACTAGTTTTTACTACCATCCTGATACGAGGGTGACACCCCTCTTTTGGTACACGGGATTCAGGGCCTATTTAGTCCGTATTCGGGACGCAAGAGCGTCGTACGCGGTACACAATAAAAACATCTTTTGGTATGCAAGATTTCCAATATAAATTGTTTTCTTGGACAATAATCTACGTTCTATTACCAATTTAACGACAACAATACCACGAAACATGCTTCAAAAGCGATGTTATGTGTATAAAACGTAAATTGTTGATGTACGGACCAATACGATCTATTCGGACTTTAGATAATGCCCAGGGTTTCTTCCCTTATAAACAATGTTACCATTTGCACTACTGTAAACAAACAAAATGTTCTTGGAGGCGTGTTTTCAATGTGTTAAACTGGTTAAAAAGTATTCGGGATTCAGCGAAAAATATAAGGTGGTATTCGGGACTCACTGAAACAATAAGAAGTATTCGGGATTCAGGGGGAGGGTGGGGGTTATTCAAATACATTAACTGATAACCTGTTAGTTTTTGAGAAATGCTGACCTTTGTTAGCATACTGGACTCGAACTCTCTCTAATTTATGTACTGTCTGCTTTTAACTATAGTTTTGTAGATCCTATCGTTTTAACTTGTACATAACATTTTAGGTTCACTAACTGTTCTAGACTGCACCTGCCAATCATACTCGTGACTGGTTGTTCGGCAGTAAGAAGTTGAAGCTGAAGATGTAGAGACTTTGTTTTCATTGTCTAGTTTCAACTACACCATCGTATATTATATTTCTTAACCCCAAACAAATGTTCATAAACCCTTTCCCTCATAGAAACACCTCTTGACGCCATTACCAATACGACGTACATTGCCAATGTAGTAGCCAAACCAATGTTCATAAACCCGTTGCCGCATAGAAGCACCTATTGACGCCATTACCAATACGACGTACAGTGGCAATGTAGCAGCCAAACCAATGTTCATAAACCCTTTCCCTCATAGAAGCAACTCTTGACGCCATTACCAATACGACGTACATTGACAATGTAGTAGCCAAACCAATGTTCATAAACCCTTTCCCTCATAGAAGCAACTCTTGACGCCATTACCAATACGACGTACATTGACAATGTAGTAGCCAAACCAATGTTCATAAACCCTTTCCCTCATAGAAGCAACTCTTGACGCCATTACCAATACGACGTACATTGACAATGTAGTAGCCAAACCAATGTTCATAAACCCTTTCCCTCATAGAAGCAACTCTTGACGCCATTACCAATACGACGTACATTGACAATGTAGTAGCCAAACCAATGTTCATAAACCCTTTCCCTCATAGAAGCAACTCTTGACGCCATTACCAATACGACGTACATTGACAATGTAGTAGCCAAACCAATGTTCATAAACCCTTTCCCTCATAGAAGCAACTCTTGACGCCATTACCGATACGACGTACATTGACAATGTAGTAGCCAAACCAATGTTCATAAACCATTTCCCTCATAGAAGCAACTCTTGACGCCATTACCAATACGACGTACATTGACAATGTAGTAGCCAAACCAATGGGGGTAATATAAAGAGTCTAAGTTTAAACTTTGTAGACAGTCGTTTCATACTTTTATTTCAGGTTTCCGATTAATTTTAAATTTAATTTAGGAGTCGAGACGATTTGAGAAGTGGCTTTTCCCATAGCTTCTTACGCCGTGTACAGTTAGACACACAATATAATTAAGCTTGAATACTTTAGTTCAGTAAACGTTATAGTGAAACACCTTTGTACTTGTAGACTTCTAGACATACACAATTTATTCCTGTTGGGGTTAGGACTTTAACGTAAAGTAGTCCGGCTTTCATGTTTCCAGATCAAAAATGTATTAATGCAGTAATATAATTAATAATATTAAATTCGGAAGGTTATGCTATGTGTGTATATACATTGCATATAGTGTGTGTGTGTTTTACGTTTATTTATCGTCGCTACCGGTTGCCCATATGAGCGACGCCTCCTGAAGAGATAAGTTATTTTAGATATTTGGAGGATAGTGCAATGATACAGACAGAGACCCATTCCAAAGTCTCCTCTGGTTCGTTTACGTGTACGGTGTAAAGCACCGACCCGAGACCTCGGTTTAACGTCCCATCTGAAAGACTGTTAATTTTATTAGGGTCAGACGGGGGATCAAACCTGCGATCTGCGTCGTTCAGATGGTACTTTAACCTGAGGTCTCGTGTCGGTGCTTTAGACCGTGCACGTAAAAGAACCAGAGGAGAATCTGGAATGGGTCTCTGTTTGTATCATTGCACTATCCTCCAAAACTATAAAATGACTAATCTCATCAGGAGGCCTCGCTCATATGGGCACCCAGTAGCGACGATAAATAAACGTATAACACACATATATTCAACCGGTAGCGACGATCAATAAACACAAACGCACACATTTGCTCAACACAATTACACACAACTAATCTATTTTCCTAATCATTAGTTGTTCAGCATAGGTGGACTGGTGTTACGGATTACCTTTGAAGAAACCTAAGTAGTATAGGATGGCACTATGGCCAAAGTTTTATTGAATATGGCCAAGTTTGGCCATAGTGCCATCCCTAGACCGGTCCATAGTGCCATTCCTAGTTAGTGACTACTAAAAATAACATAACACATAATAAATTTTCAATATATTTTATTTTCCAATATTAACTAATTAACTAATAACTAAAACATTAGTAACATACATGTTAATTTGAATACATGTTAATTTAAAGTTTTTTCACATTTACAACCTTGGTTATAATTAACATAAACAGTGTCTAGTTCCTTCATCAATATACCATGTTTATATAATTTTCCATAATGTTTATCAAACCAAGTTTTAATAATAATATCATTTTTATACAAATATTCATTATTTGTATAGAACATATTTTTTAGTAATTGTTTTAAATCAATTCCTCTAACTAACATATCAAGTGCAAATAAACAAAATACACCACACATAACACTATATGTGCTTTGAATTCTAATACAATTTTTTGTCCATTTTTTACAATTTTTGTTCATAAAGTTCACAATTTCTTCTTTTATATGTTGTGTATTTCCATAAGAATCGAAATAAAATCCAATGTCCTCCATGAAATATATTAACACCCACTGTTTTCCTGGTTGGTTTGAATCATCTGTGTTTACAATATATGTTTTTTTTGTATATTGTTCCATAGCTAGTTCATCATTTGCGCACACAATTCCATTTAAATGTTTTAATATAGTAGATTTGTCCAATAAATATTGTAGTGAATATGTATCCATTGTTAATAATCTGTAATCACTTCTCTGATACTGTTAATTTCTATTTGATTATCATATTCAGCATATATAATGTTTATAGGGTCTGCTAGTGCTTCACTAAAACCCAATTCAATTCGTAGGTTGCCTGTTTTTATAGGGTGTAGATGTCCTTCTTCACTTCCTTGATCGGCTGTTAAATCAAATCCCCACAATGTATGTCCATTTTCATATTCTTTTAGTGGAAATCCAAATGAATCATCATGCATATTAGCTCCCATAGCATTCAATAGTGTGAAATATGATTGTAAAGTTTTTTTATTTGTAGCGCTAGTAAAATCAGGTTCTAGTGTTTTATTATGAATACTTTTACCATCTAAACTAATATCTATTTTAGATATTTTAAAATGTTGAAAATTAAATGGGTTTGTGGTTGAATTTCCATTCATATCAGAATTTTTAACCATTCCTATAAAAATTCGTTTAGGCATTTGACCTAAAAAGGTATAATCATCAATTTTAGATTGTAAACCTGCTGTAATTGTAAATGTTTTTATTACAGCTCTTCTAATTGGTATTTTCATATTACTTTTGTGAATATTTTGATATAAATTATTAGCTACAGTAGGAGCTAGTGTAACAGTTCTAACATTATAAGCAGCTTCTAGGATATCTATTTTACCCTTAGCATCTGACCCCATCAAACAAAAATCGGTAGTGGCTCTATTTAGTTTAAGTCTTATATCTATTCCATTAGGTAGATATTTTTCTTGTAAAAATAAATCAAGATGTATTTTCCCACACATTTCTAAATTTTTCTTAGTAATTTTTAGTTTTCTATCTAACAAACCCCCACCTCCATTAGCTTTTGTATTTTTTGTAACATCGCCTGCTCTGTCTAATCTAAACAATTCTAAATCATTTAGTATGCTAATTTTATTTTGAGCTGATGTCACTAGTAAATTTTCAAAATAAGCTTTGTACCCATATTTATCTGTACATGGAATTAATTTATTATTCAAGTATAAATCAATACTGCTGAATAAACTATGAAAAAAATTGTTAATTGTAGATAAATTAGTATCATCCTCAATATCAGACCCATCCTCTTGGGTTACTTTTAATCTTAATCTTAAATATGACTGATTAACATCAGTCCATTTTTGTGTTTGTGCAGGAATCATAAATTCTATAGGACCGTCATTATTTCTAGGGTTAACAATTGGATAATGTTCTGTCCATTGTCCTTCTACCATAGAAGCCATGGTAGGAGGTACACTATTAACATCTAATTCACTCTTACTACAACCACATGAACCATGTTCCATCATATTTAATCAAATATATCTAATGCTCTTTTATTAACCTTACTTCTTCGTTTCTTTTTTTTCAAATGAAATTTTTTCTTACCTCCATTTGATTTTATAGTTTTTTTCTTAGATGATCTTTTTTTTGTTTTTCTTCCTTGAATAGAATTATCTAAACCAGATAATAGATTTCTACTTATTTTTTTAATTGTTTGTAACCCTCTATCCCCTACAACCTGCTTTACATTTTTTCCATGAATAATATCTGTAAATGCTCCAATACTTTCATTTACCCCATCATGTTTAAGTGTATTCAAAATATTTTTACCTATTGGTTCTAATAGAGGTATTGTTTTTTTGGTTATACCTTTTATTATACTTCCTACTCCATATCCATATTGTTTACCTCGACCTCTATATACAGGCAACATTAGAATTTTTTAAAAGCAGCTTTACAATTGTAAGACCTTTCATAAAATGAACCTCTTCACCAGTGTCGCCTCTTATTAATATAGTAAGTTCATCAAAATTAGATTTACTTACAGGTAAATAATGGTAATTTTTAAATTCTAAATGATTATTATTATTAACAATAGATGTTTGATATTCAATAATTCTTAATAATTGACTTTCTGTATGGCCTACTATTGTGTAATCTACAATGTCACTATAAATGTACAAATTATTAAAATTTATATTTAAGTCTATATTATATTAAAAAAAATCCTCGCTATTTTTAAAAAAAATTCCATAATTTTTTAGATTGATTTTGTTAAACCGGTCTATATCAATCAAATTTTCTAAACTTCCCCCAAATTTTGCAATGATATCTTTATGAAAAATTAATCCAATATGACTATTATCATTTGATTTTAAAAATATTCTTTTTGTAGTATGATCATAAACTAATTTTATAATAACACCTGTTTTAGTAGTTTTATAAACATCATAATCTAAAGTTAATAAAGCCTTTGCGAAATATTTGTCTATTTGACTATTAATTACCTCTAATAAATGGTCGATATGTGTATACCCTCCATGAGGTATTCTACAATTAAATGAAAAAATATTATTAGAATATTTACCCAAAAATGGTTCTCGATCCTTCAAATATACACGCATGCTTGTTTTATTTAGTGCTTTTTCCATTAAAGATACATATTGAAAATCAGGACGAATTGTATCCTCTAGCCAGACAGTTTCATGTTTATAATTAATTGATTTTGTTTTAATATTTCTTACTGCTAAATAAAAAGAATCATTTGTGGCATTTATGTTAATTACATGTGATGGTATAATTAGTTCAACTAATGCAACTTTCCATTCTTCTTTTTTAAAATTAATTGTTTTAGCTAATTTAGTTGTAAAATCACTTTTATTTGTTGAACGTTCGGCTTTATCACTTAATAATGTTACATAAAAAGAATTTGTAATATTCATATTTGTTTCCTTTGTCTAAAATGTAATGTTAATATTGTCTTTCCGCTAACAAAGTTAGTAGAGGTGCCTGATTCTCCTGTTATATATATTTTTATTTCATCAAAAATAGATTTTGATATTGATAAATAATGTTTGTGTACAAATTCTCTATGCACCTGAAATGATTTTCTTTTATTTTCAAATGGTACTATTCTTAAAATAGGACTTTCTACACCTCCTAATAAACTATAATCTATTATATCGGAATAAATAAATAATTGATTTGAACCTATATTTAAATCAGATGCAAAAGGAAAAGAATCTAGATCATTATTATCATAAATAACACGATTATTGTTTTTATCTCCACCTAATTTTTCAAATAAAGTATCTGAAAATAAAAGCCCTACATTAGCTAGAGGTCTGTCCTTAATATTTATAATATAATTAATTTCAGGTCTTTTACTAGATTTTGATAATGATATAGATAAACTTATTTCATTATTAGGAATACTATATTTTAAACATTTTTGTAAAGAATTATTAATTTCATATACAACATGACCAATTCCTGAATATACACCTGGTTTTATACTACATTTCATTTTATGAAATCCATTATCATATGTATAATTAGAACTATTAGCTAAGAATATAAAGTTTCCTAATATATCACTAGTAGTAACATAGTGAAAAACCGAATCTTCTTTATTTATGTTTATAATTTGTGATGGATGAATTAATTCAACTAAAGCTACGTCCCAATTTTCTTTTTTTATATTTATTGATTTAGGTAATTTTGTTGTAAAATTATGTAATGTATTATTTGGAAATGTTTCATATGAAGAATCACTAAGTAAAGTTACATAAAAAGAATTCATTTTTTCTTATCAAATTTTAAATTTGGTGATGGCAATATATATCCTAATGAACTACTTAGCAATATTATCCATAAATCTTTGTTTGTATTTTGTAGACTTAATTGTATGATAGCTGCTATAATAATGAAATAAATCACAATGATTTGGGAAATAAATATTAAAGTATTTTTTGGTTTTCTGTCACAAAATGGTATTGTAATATTTGATTCATCGGATGACATTATACTAAATTTGTTTCTGGAATCAGAGAATTAAATGTTTTTGGATACCCTTCCCAATGTACATTTATTTCTTTTATTTTCTTACCGTTTATTATCCGTGTACGTTTTCCAACAACTGAATCAATATCATAAATTTTATTGTCTTTTATAGTTTGAATTTCTTGTAAATAAAATGACCCTTTTATTATATCATTATTTAAATCCTTTATTTTCACTGATACAGGAATTGAATTATTAATTTTATAAACTTTAAATAATTCAGTTGTCCAATTAGGTAAATAACCTTTATCAAATGTTTTTTTAGTTTTATTAATTCTAACTAAATCGTTAATTTCTATTTTATTTGTTTTTATTTCTTTTTTAATATTATCACCAAATAAGATATCGGTTATTTCTGGTTCATTTTTTTCTGTAACAAGTACAGGAGATGTTTGAATACTTCTATGAAAGCTATGATTATAAGCATAAACTATATCATTTAATTTATTTATATATTTTCTAGTTTTATTATGTGTAAAAAACTTCCACATTCTATTCTTTAAAGTGCGCTGAAAACGTTCAACAATACTAGCTTTTGTTTCCGGGTTTTCAGTTGTAAAAAAATAAATATTATTATTTTTTAAAAATGTTTGAAATATTTTATTTTTAAATTCCGAACCTTTATCTGTTTGTAATGATTTAGGAAATCTTTTAGATTTATTTAAAATAGTTTGAAATGCTTTAATCATTGTATCTCCACTTTTATTTTTAATAGGTATTACCCATGCATATTTAGAAAAAACATCGATAACACATAATAGATATCTAAAATTATTATTAAATTTGCTATATTTTTGTAAATCTGCTAAATCAGCTTGCCATTGATAATCAATACCTCCTGAAATGGTTTTTCTTCTTTTAAAGTTTCTTATTATAGGTTTATGTAATGTATAAGTATTTTGTTTTTGTAACCAATTCTTTACTATATTTAACGAAACATATTTACCTATAGTTTTATATTTTTTAATTGTTTGATATAATTTATTTATACCTGAAAAACTTGAGGGGTGTTTAGGATTATAATAGATACTTTTTAAAGTATATTAAATTTTATTTAATAACCCTGCTTTTAATAGTTTTCCCATTTTTGTTTCCCTTTTTTATTTCTACCTTTTTTTTTTATACCTGATGTTGAAGGTTTTATACCTGATGTTGAAGGTGTTGATGGTGTAGGTGGAAAAGAAAAACTTGAATCTACTATATTACTTGTGTCAAAAAATTCATCATCATCATCATCACTATCAAAACCTTTTTGCATTGATGTCCATCGTTGTTTATTTCCTATATATTCTTTTGGTATATTAATATCTTTTAAAATTTTAGAAAAATAATTCCAACCAGTAGGAGGTTTGTATGATTGTTTTCTTTGTCTAATTACATCATTAACTAAATCTATTATATTTGAACCTGCAATTGTTTTACCATTAATTTCTAAAACCCCTTTTTCATCCCATTTTATATTTGGATCTTGTTTTAAACGTTCTAATAATAATGTACCTTTATGTTGCATAGTTTTAGGAATACTTTCAATAATATCATCATTAATTCCATGTACATGTTTTGGTTTAGTATTTTCAGAAATATTGGTCTGTGGTAATGATGATATAGCTTTAGAATGCGATAGTTTAAATTTATGTAATGTTTCACCAACTAATCTTGATTTATCTGATTCATTTAAATCATCTCGTTTTAAAATACTACCCATTTCAGATTGTAAATTTGATGTTTTACTAATATCAGGATTAACTGGTAAAGTAGGTCTATGCTGAGTTTTCCATTGATTCATTTCTTCTAATGTTTTCATCGGAACCATAACCATTTTTTTCATATTTCTTTTAAAATAGGTTTAATAATAGTTCCTAATAATGAAAGTAAATCACTATTATTTTTATTATTTAATATTTTTTTCTTTTGTTTAATACTTATTTTATGGTCAGCTAATTTCCGTATGTGTTTACTATGAGCTTTCAACTGAGATGTATGACCATTTGACATGGTTACATTACCCTTTAAAACATTTTTACAACATTCACATATACTATTAATAAGTTCATTTGGTGCATGTACAATTATATTTCTTCTAAATTTCTGAGGTGCATTTGACAATGCTATTAACATTTCCCCATTTTTTTAAATTAATGGTACTTTATTAGATTTAACCATTATAACAAACTAAAGTTTGTTAATTAAACCTCCAAGTGATTTTTCTATAACTGGTGCTAACATTGAACCTAGAATCAACAATGGCATAGCAGCACCACCACCAATTTGATTTCGCCCTCTTCTACTACGTCTACGACCTCTACCACCACCTCTTTGTACTCTTTTGATGGTAATATTATTACGCCTTCTTCTTTTAACTCTTCTCGATTTTCTTCCAGCCATACCTTTTAGTAGTTTAAGTGTAACTGATTTGATATAACAAAAATCCAATGTATTTATACCTTAATTAATATATTTTTTAAGCCATTTTTTCTTTTTATTGTTTTCTTTTTCCGCTTTAGTTTTAAATTTTAATGTTTTTTTACTCATTTTTTTATTTGGGATTACAAATGATACTTTTTTCTTTTTTGGTGTTGTGTTTAAAGGTTGAAAGCGTGATATTATAGGGCTAGGAGATCTAGGATCATCATATACAAACGACATATTACTAATTGGTGTAGAAGTTCTACTTGGATGAAAAAATGATAAATCATCCGATATTTCAGGACTTCCTAATAAAGCCTTTAGGTCTACTTTTGTAGCTGTAAATGGAAATGTACTAGTATCATTATTATCCATATATAACCCAGATATATGTGATATATTTGAAAAATCAGTATTGTTTTGGAAGTTATTTATAGATGGGGTCTCTCCAACAAGTTGATAATGTGGTGCTAAAGGTAAATGTATTGGAGTACTATTAATATTATTATTAATACTGTTATTAATAAATGTATCGCTATCAGGTATATTGTTTTTTTCTATGGATGTTAATAATTTTGATACATTATTTTGAGATAATGAAGGTAATATAGGTGATGGAGTTCTAGATTTTAAATTTTGATTATCTGAAATAAATGAATTTTCTGATATTAAATCTGATAAATTTTGGGTTTGATTTTGATGATTTATATTTATAACAGGAGTACCTAATATTTTTCTAAGTTCTGGATAACTAGTAGGGTTTTGTTTATTTAATATTTTATTTTTTAATCTTAGTTTTAAATTTGCTTTACGTTCGCTATTTAAAATGGTTTTTCGTATAAGATTCATATTTTTACCTATTGGTTTTTTTGTCACTGGCGATTTTTTAGTTTGTTTCCTAGGTTGTTTAGCTTGTTTTTGTTTAACCCCTGCTGGTTTTTTAGCCTGTTTTTTACGTCCATTATTTTTATTAGGAGGTTTTTTTTAGGAGATTTAAAACTTCTAATCATTTTTTTACCATCCCATTTTATTAGTGTTTTTATTAAACCTCCCCCCAAAAAACCCATACCTCCAGGAGTTAAAATTAATTCTCTCTTTTTATCTAAACTTACATTATCATCAACAATTTGTTCAAGAATATGTTTATTTTTATCCATAAATATTTGTGTAGGTTTAGGCAATTTAATTTTTTTATCTAAAATATTTTTGGAAGCTAATATAAACCATTTCATCATTTGGGCTAAACCCTTATTTAATAAAATAATTCTAGTGTCATGATTTCTTTCAGCCCCCAAATTTGTTAGCGCTCTAATTAATGAAATTGGTGTAGTCTCCATGATTGCTAAAATGTAAATGAAAAAATAACATCTAATGTGTATATATTATAGCTCCTCTATCATCCCCTGTTTGCCAATGATGAAAAATGTCTGTCCTAATTCTAAATTGTTCTGGAGTTGATGGATGAAAATCTAATAATAAATAACCATGAGGGTTAGTAGTTGCATCGTGGTATGCATGTAATAGGTGGGGTAATTGTGTTTGATTAGCTAATACTTTTATTTGACCTTTATCTCTACTATTTTGAAATAACACCATATAATGTGAATTTAAACTTATTGTTCTAGATGATTTAGATTGTTGGTACATATTTTGAGTTATATATATTATACTAGCATTACGATGATGCCCTTTACGTGTAAACCATAATTTGATTTTTTCTTCATCAACATCCCCTAACATATCGTCAAAAACTATTAAACTTGGAGTTGATATATCAGATGTAATATCTTCATCATTATCAGGTATTCCATCAATAAACTTAATCGAAGTACCCTCACTTTCTTGTAAATCTCCATAAATAGATTGCCATTCTTTATAGCACCATATTATTCTGTCTGGAACAATATCAAATATATCTTTTTTATATTTGATTAATTGTTTAACAAATTGTGTTTTACCAGAACCACTTGGGCCACAAATAAAAATATTACATGGATGATGTAAAAACATACTACCCTCCATGGTGTACAAGTAATGACTAACATAAATAATGCTAAATATGATATTTAATAATATTCTCAATCAAAATCTAAAAATAGTTCAATATAGTTCATATATTGTATTGTCCATAGTTCATATATTGTCCAAAATGAATTACAATTCCATCATATATTGTAATTCATGCCATTATCCTCAAATAGTATCCGTATAATATAGCTCTTCCAGGTCATCATCTGTAACATTGTTCCATCCAGGTTTAATGTCCATCTCCATATATGTCTTCCAACATTTAAATAACCATACTGGAACATTGTCGTTGTTTACTATCTCAGCGGTAAATTCATCATGACTCCAACGTACAACTTCACATAGAAATATAAGGCTCATGTACTCGACGCTGTCTAGAAAGTCACTGTAAAAGTGGGGTGACTTCAATTCTTGATCTATAATATCATAGCTCATATCGTCAAGTTCATCCGTGTTATACATAAATGCACGTATTAATGCAGCTCTGTATACTGTAGTATCTAATGTACGTGGTTGTTCAGCCATTGTTAAGTTCTAACTGATAAGTTTCTATAACACAATCTTATATAAGAGCTATTGTCTATCTATTATTAGTTACATAACCAACATTTAAATAACATTGTTGGAATATCCTTGTTGTTTACTATTCCAATTGTAAATTCCTCAAAGGTCCAATGGTCAATGTCACATATATATACAACACGCATGTGATCTATACTCTCTAAAAAGTCATTGTAAAAATATGGAGCCTTTAATTCTCGTTCTATAATATCATAACTCATATCCTCAAAATCATCCGTGTTATTTATAAAAGCATGTATTAATGCTGATCTGTACACATCACTATCCAATGTATGTGTTGTGTCAACCATTGTAAAGTTCTAACTGATAAGTTTCTATAACACAATCTTATATAAGAGCTATTACAAATCTATTAATAGTAACAGGTCAATTTATAAAAGTCTAATATAGGTCATGTACCATTCACATTTCTAAATAACGTATTACATCATTATTATGTACATCCATATACATATGCCAATATTTATATAACATTGGGATAATATCCTTGTTGTTTACTATTTCAGTGTGTAATTCATCAATACTCCAATGTACAACACCACGTAGAAATACAAGACTCATCCAATCAACACTCTTTAGAAAGGCGTTATAAAAGTGTTGAGATTTTAATTCTCGTTCTATAATATCATAGCTTATATCATCAAAATCCTCAACCATATCTATAAAAGCATCTATTAATGCTGCTTTATAGATACCCCTAGCTAATGTTCGTCTAGTTGCAGTCATTTTTAAAGCTCTAACTGATGTCTGTTATGTATCCACGATCTTATAATGGTTATTACATCTCTATTATTAGCAACATATATTTTCCAATCATCAAAGTTTATTGCATCCATATTCAGAATAACATCGTAATAGTCCATTTGTAAAAGTTCCTCTATATTCTTTTGAAATATATCAAAGGTTCTTATTTGATATAATTTATCATATATTTCTTCATCTGTTTTCATATCGAAGTCAATAGTTTGGTGTAACGCTTCTGTATATAAACTATATTCAAGAATATAATACAATGAAATATATGATTTCGACCATATCTTTGACATCTTCGTTAATTATTGTTGATTATAGCTACTAGTTCAGGCGCAATATTAGGACTACCCCCTTGTAATATTACATTGCAGTATATTTGTAAATCATAGTATAATGTATTTATAGGTATATTCATTGCAACCTTGCTCACATCACCTTTTCTAATGATTTGTCTAATTGTATATTTGCCTACACGATGATTTAATATTATAAACCCTCGTGCTGTAGGTATAGTATAGGGTTTTGACGAATATCCAAGAGTAAACCTTGTTTGTAAATATTGTGAAATACACATATAACAATCGGTTCTATTTCTACATGAAATAATTATATTATTTATATCATCAAATGTTGCATTTCTTATTTCAAATTTCCATATTGTACTAGTAAGATCTTCCAAGTCTTCTATTCGTTCATTTAGAGCTTTAAATAGTGTTTCTTTAACACAAAACGAAAAATCATCTCTTGATTCTATGTCTCTTTTTAAATAGGTTATTAGTTTAACACTCTCGGAATAATCATAATGTAGAGCTTCTCTTGACACTATTGTTAATTGTATGCGAAACCATTGGTTCATTAATTCATGTTTTAATGTTTTATTCATTATAGAACTATTAACAAGTTCCTTATATATCATATGTCTAATTTCAACTGGTACAACATTTAGGTTTATACCTTCCATTTTTTAGAATGGTAGTTTGTAGATGTAATAATTTCTTCTCATGTCATCACTTATTTCTTTAAACAATTCTCTATGAGTATCAATGAACATATATTCTTGCTCATCGTTTAATAATGTTCTACTGGTCTGTTTGTTATTTGTTATAGTAATAACAGTAGGTACAATATTACGTTTGGAGTTTTTATACCCTACTGCGTCTATATATAGTACACGATACCAAAATTTAATAATATGCTGCTACCAAAATAATATCGCATTCCAAAATTCTTTCCGTTGGTAAAATAGGGTCAGGACGCACAATAGCGTCACAAATACTATTAATATTTGACGTATTTTTAACAAAAATTGTTCTTAACTCTATGTATTCTGTTTCATAGACCCCCATGTTTTTAATCATGATAAAAACCGTATGGTTCAGTTAAATAGTTATCTACAACTAATCGTTTTGTATATACCGATCGAA
>CM026391.1:69968807-70004886 GCA_014843695.1 Archivesica marissinica
TTGTCTGAGTTTCACTAGTGACCTTTCTATTTTTAGATTTTTTAATACGATATGTGATATGTATAGAATAATTTTTTCTATCATTTATACATTTAATCATAGATTCAAAGTTTACTTTTTGAGATGTATTGTAATCTAATGTAATTCCTTTTACTTTACATTTAGTCAATATATGACCATCTACATCATATTGATACCCATAATTTGTTGGTCCTAAACCAACATAGCTTATAATTTTCCCATTAGGTACTTCATCCGTCCATTTACCTAAACGACTGTCAACAATAGGAATATTATATTCCCCTGGTTTATATACAAATATAATACTGTCTGTATCAAAGTATAACACTCTATCATCTAATAGTTCAAGAGCTGCATACAATTCTAATCTTGCATATGCAGTTACAAATGATGCAACTACAACATTAGCGGAAGCATGAGGATCAATTTCATCAGTTAAATCTTTATAATTCATTAATATGAAATTATCATGATCAAACATATCAATACTACTGACCTCAATATTACTATCATTCATAATATCAAAAAACCTTGAAACTTTACTAATATATTCACAATGAGGCAATTTGTTATTTTGAGCATTTTTGCCCCATAAACAGTTAAGCATAGTTTTTGCAAATGCGCGTTTTCCAGGATTATATTCAATATTTTCAAGTACAATACCTTCTGCATCAAAATAATCAGTTTTAAACCTTTTTTCATCATCTTCATTTTTAACCCAATTTGGATACCCACTAGCCTCTTGTTTCATTTTTAAATACTTATCGATATATTGTTTATATACATCTGAACTCCATTCACTCCAATGCCATATTTGATATGTTTCTAATATTTGATAACCTTTATCTAACGCTTTCTGTATTTCTACAGTTGTCCATGTACCAATCAATGCTCTTTGATTTTCTGTATGTTTGCAATAATCATCTTCATTCTTAGCACATGTATAACATAGAGTAAATATCATTTTTTTATTACAATGTATTGGTAATACAGGCATCCATAATGTTTGAGGTGGTAGTATTTTACATTTTATCAAACCCTGATAGTCTCTAATATATTTTATATCAATTTGTTCCGGACTTATTATATTTGGATGTCCACATGGATATTTTTTATATTTATTAACATATGGATATAATGAACATATATCAACATATTTTATTTGTTCATCATCTTTTATTTTATGATATAATTTTACAGCATTTGTTCTACCTCCAAATAGAGCATCTCTAGGTTTAATAGGCTCTCTATATGGGTATAATACATTTATATTATTCTTATATTGGATATTGATATTCTTATAATTATCAAAATCACATTCCCATATATAAATAATTTTATAACCTAATATTTTTAATTCGTTAAATCGTTTAATAGTTTCTTCATGCAGTTGTACCATTGTTTTTTTTGTATATGGGTTGATATATTTTCTATTTGGATAACATTCCTCACATCCATGATATAAACAACCCAGAAATTCATATATTATACCGTCACAATAACCATCTATATGATATTTACCGATTTTTTTCTCACCTCCATTTAATGCATGACAAATTTTCTTATTTAAATCAGCACTATATGCCTGCAACCATCTTACCCCTTTAATAGAATATTTAGTTTTGTTAGGATATCCACTATCAGATATAACCCCAAGACTATTTTTAGGCATATAATTTTTCCTCCATGCTTTATTACAAGCTTGAGGTAATGTTATTGCCTCCCTAAAGGGATTAATTTGATCGCTATTTAGAAATTGTATTATAAACTCCCCGCAACCTCTTCTTAAAATATCGACATCTGATATACAATATTGTTTCATTTCTTTTCTAAAATCAAAAAAATCTTGATTTTTAATTTTATCTTCATACCATTTCATAAATATTTCACGATTTTCAGGTTTCATAGACCCTGGTTTATAATAGTCTAATGATAAATATGGCCCAATATAGTTTTGATATTGACTAGTATTTGCCCAAAAAGGAAACCAACCTTTAGCTAATTCTTTTAATCCAAATGTTTTTGGGAATGATGCTAAAGGCATTCCTATAAAATTTAAGGAATCTATTAATCTTATATTTTTATATTTTAATAACATAATATTATTCCCATTCATAATTAAATCAGGTTTAATTGTACCATGTGTAATTAAATATCTTAAAACAAATTGTGTATCATACCCTCTTCCATTATGAGCTATTACTGTTGAATAATTATGAATAGGACTAAATAACCATTTACAGAATTCTTGTAATGTATTTTCCCCTTCAAATATCATTTGTTTTTCACCTTCAATATTATTACAATGGTCACAATATTCAGTAACTGATTTACAAATACATTTGTCACATGCCCGTTGAGCTACACAATAATTTGGTTTATGTTCCCCATCATCAAATTGACATTCAAAGTCATAACATATATAGGGTACTATTTTAGGTCCTTGTTTTAATGGTTCAGATACATATATCGGTATATAACAATCATGGTCCAAGGGTACTATTAATTTACAATATTTACATTTCTTAAACCCTGGACATATATGATTTTTTTTACTTTCTATTAATAGAGTATCACATTTTTTACATAACTGTACAGACGAACATATATTTTTCTTATGTTTTCCTTTAATTGTTTTATGATTTTCATAACATGATATACTAACAAACCAACGCCTGCAAGTATTATAATGAACGGATTCTTCTTTTTCACATAATTCATGCGAATAACATTTACATATATTATTACATTTATGATACTCTTTATTACTATAACCTACATCACAATATTCACAAAAATAACTATAACCCAAAAAGCCTCTAATTGAGATAATACTATCATAATGATTATCATGATAATATAAATGAATAACTTTACTATTATCAGTCATTCTATATGGTTCAAATAAATGTTCCCCATGTTGTTGATGTATTTTAATAATATATTCCGGATATATTTCGTTTTGAATTATTTTATATTCTTCAATACCACATTTCTGATCTATATTTAGACCTACTTTATTTAATAGTTTTTCGGCCTCTTGTTTTTGAAGAGGACCGTCTGTTCTTCTAATTTCCCTCCATTTTTTTTTCCATTCATCACTTTTATCAGTATTTAATTTACACATACTTACAACAATAGATCTAGCTAAACACATACTATCCTCACTATTTTCAATTTTAATAATGCTACGTTTTATATTTATCATATTATCGATGCTTTTTTCACTACCATGATGCATTTTTTTTCTACTACCTCCAATAGGCATTGATGTATGAGTAAATTCAATTCTCAAACCATTATCATGTATTTTAAATTCTTTATTACTTTGACCTACTCTTTCGATTTCATTCAATAATGTTGTTCTTGATATATTTTCAGCATCATTAAATGGTATATGAATACCAAATTCTAATGTAGGATGTGTAATAGAAAATCTAATTTTATCATTTGGTTGTACGTTTGATTTTTCTTTTATTTGGGTTACTAAATTGTTAAATAATTCATTAGTAAAGTCAAATGGTTTATCATATTGATTAAAGGTCAAATCATATACTTTACTTTGAGATCTATATTTTCTCGATTTTCTACTTTGTAATTCATTAATTTTATAATATTTATCATTAGTGTATAATATTTTATTAGAGGAATCATCATTTGAAGATTCATTTGAAGATTCTTCATTTGAAGATTCATCACTACTAGAAGAATCTGAATATTCTACTAATTTTGTTGCCATTATTATATGACTGCACGGTTATTTTGATTTTCTATTCTTATATACACTCTTTTGAGTTATTAATAACCATTATCTATTTATATATTATCTAAATATAACTACATCAGTTTACTATAAATATAGGTTATTTACCATTATTATTTATTCACTACTTAACAATCACACAGTAACAATCATGAGTATGCAGCAACAATTAAATGAAATGAGTTTGAAGTTAAATGAATTATGGTATAAAGCATATGGAAATGAACAGGGCCAGAAAAACATTTATTGTTATATTTGTAAGAAAAAAGGACACTATGCGAATGAATGTATTAACAAAACACAACCGACCAAGTTTATAAATAATATAACTTGTTATAAATGTAACAAACCGGGGCATTATGCTAATACATGCCCTGAAAAATATACATTGAAAAAGGAGAATACTATTTATCCAACCTATGATAAACCTGAATCGAGCGAGTTTGAGGTCACCATCCAAACAGAAATTGCACCACAAACCAACACCAATACCGATAAAATATGGGATGTAGAGGACATCATGGATGTAGAAATGGATTCCGGTATTTCACCTGGAGTACCATTTAAAGGCGAGCTTCCGAATATGACCTGTTCGACTCCAAAACCAAAAAGAACCCTTATGGATACCATAGATGAATGTGAGGAACCATTGAAAAAGAGATCACGAGTTGAAGACCCAACTAAGGAGAGGGCTCCATTGAAGGCATTTCGCAAAAAGAGACTATTAAATCTATAAGATGATTGTATGGCAATACAGTGTTTTAAAAATTATTTTATTAAAAATGGAACTAATAGATATGGTATAAAATTGACATTGAAATACCTATTAAATAGAGTTAACAAATAATAACACTCATTGTATTGGATGTAAATATTATTTGTATAAAACTGTATTAGTTATGTAGTTATTTCATTTTTATATTTTGATGTTGTGTTTTGATGTTGTGATTGTAATATATAATAAATAATACTTTGACAAAATCTAAGAGGCTTTTATTTCATTTTATTTTGGGCCCTGAAAAGGGCCGTTGATATATAGTTTAAAACTATTCACCGCAATGTTTACCACGACATGTCGGACAATATGCCCCACTTGCAACTTTCCCACGACAGTAAGCGCCACCCATCAATCGTCCACGACCTTCCGTTAAGGTGAACAATGGTTCATCATCGTTGTCCCAATTTTCACTGACTACATTGGAACCTCCATTTTGTATCGATGGTCGAATGGTCAATATTATAGCCGCTAAATGGTTATAATTATGCTCATAAAGCCTGATGGTGGCTTCGAGCTGTCCCAGTTGATTTCTATGGTCTTCAATAACTTCACCAAGTTTTTTGTACTGCGCCATAACACCCTGGATCTGAACATCATTAAGAGCTGTCATCGTTGAAAATAATGGATGACGCTACTTCTAAACCTCTGTATTTATAGGGAAATGTAGGATTGACCTACACGCTATAAATAGATTCTATATAACATAGTATTGGTTTGTTTGACCTACTACATATTATACGTTATATATAGATTTTTATACACTCTAGATAATATTTTAATACAAGTATATGTTTGTGTAGGACTAGATATTTGACAAAACATGAGAGATATTTCTTATCGAGAAATATGTATTGGTCCTGAAAAGGACCGTTTTATATAGCCCTGAAAAGGGCTGTTTTTATATCAAGTTTTATTCGTAAAACTCTGATAAATCAGGGTATATATTTATCAATTTAACATCATACGGTTGTTTTCTCGGCCAGATAACATTGCGTCTAAGGAAGAATTGTTCCAGGTCGTATCGACGTTGTTCCTTGTATTCATTTATGTTGTTATCGCATACCTCCGATTGTTCGTGTATTATTTTCCGATAATTTCTTAGCTTCCTATAGATTCCTCTAACCACACGCAGTAATCGTCTTCCAATCATTTTTGATAACTGATAAACATTTTCATATTGAACAAATAATTTATAGCTGAATATCGGATTGACCTACACGCTATTAATAGATTCTATATAACATAGTATTGGTTTTTTGACCTACTACATATTATACGTTATATATAGATTTTTATACACTCTAACTAATATTTTAATACAAGTATATGTTTTGGGGTAGGACTAGATATTTTGACAAAACTTGAGAGATATTTCTTATCGAGAAATATGTATTGGCCCTGAAAAGGGCCGTTTTATCAAAATATGTTTTATTTTATAAACATATTTTTCCCGTAGTTCCCTTGACCATCATGTAATGGTTTCTGGGTTGTATGGGTTGTATGCTCTTCTTTCTTTTTATCCTTCTTCTCTTCTTTCCTGTCTTCTTTCTTATGATACGGTTCTTTTCTTTTCTTGTGACTCTGTCTGTGTTTTTCTTTATCTATACAGCATGTCTCTATCTCTACCGGTTTTGTGCTTATGCATACTATTGGGATCTCAAGCGGTTTACATGAGAAATTTAGCTGTATTTCGGCAGGCTTCATTATAACCTCAGGAGTCTTTGTTGTTGTCTTATTTGCTATCTTCTCAATATTATTGGCTATTGTTGCCAGATTAATGTTCATTCTTTGTAGCTCTCCATATATACCAAAGAGTACTTTGGTCTTCATCTGAACCTCTTCTTTATTTTGCACAGGTATTTGTTGAGGCGTAGTCTGTGTTGGTTGATACACCATAGGGTGCTGATAAAATGTCTCTGAAGGGAGTCCAGTATTATTCATAGCTGTAGACAGCAAATCTTGTAGGTCATTCATCGTGAATAAGAGTGTAACCTATTTTTCAATATTGGCTTTTTATACTAGTAAAGTAGGTCAATCCGATGTAATAATAACATACACTATACTTTTACAAAAAAGTTATTCTTAGCATGGAGGTCAATCCTAAAATTTCTTATAAAATGATGCGTACGCTTCATATTTTATCATTGCTGTTATTCTTCACAGACCAACCATCATGTCGAATTTATACATAGCTGATATTATCAGACGTATGAAGGTGTTAGAAGCTATACAGCGTTATGAAGAGCAGCTGTATTTGGAGACAGCTGATCTATTGAGGAGTGAAGCGGTTGAGTTGGGATGTAGACGGCGAGCATCTAGGCAGGCAAGACACTCATTAAGGAACATTAATGAGTTACGCTATCGACCATATACAGCGGAACGAACTACAAGATCTCCACCTAGAAACCACACACCGAGATCACCACAATATCCTCCACCTACGGGTCAGACACCAAGATCTCCAGTTACAAGAAGCTCTCCGGAATCTCCAGAACCTGAGACAACTCTACCTACAGAGTCGGAATCTCCAGCAAATCCAGAACCAAGATCTCCGATGACACAACCACAACAACTAGAACCAGAACAGGTGTTTGAGGTCGATGGAAACCAAGAAACCAGGCCTGGATATTCTACCCCGATAAAATCGGAGAGTGCTGCGCAATACTTCGGGATCGAGCCTGAGATTCCTGTAGCTACGGAGACTGCCATACGATACTTCGGTATGCCTGCACCAAGGACAGCAGCCCAACGGTCACCAATGAGAGAGTTTGGAATGGAACCTCTACAAACACAAACAAGAAGTTTCGGTATGCCAGCGAAGAACTGGGGTGTTGCAAAAAACCCCAATGATGTACCAGAGGAACCTCAACCTTCACAATGTAGTTGTTGCCCTGGACAGATGGGAGACAAACCATATCAGGTACCTGCTGGATTATTTTAGTATGAGAGGTAGAAAACAGCCCTTTTCAGGGCTATTTATAACCAACAGTCCTTCTTAGGACTACATATATAACGGCCCTTTTCAGGGCCCCTACATATTTCTCGATAAGAAATATCTCTCAAGTTTTGTCAAATATCTAGTCCATTCACAACATATATAACATTACAACAGCATAGTTCATATTTTATACTTGGGAATATTATGGGAATTTTATGCATCAAAGTTTAATCATACTATTATATTAGAAGGTGATTGCCAATGTTGTGATGCTAGTATTTGTTTTGTTAAATGTAGGTTACCGTAGCGCTATACATTAGACCTACTATATATAACGTATAAACTGTAGTAGTTCAAAAAACCAATACTATGTTATATAGAATCTATTTATAGCGTATAGGTCAATCCAATACCTCTGTTATATATGACGTGTTTGTTGATGTTTTTATTCATTATTGATTATCTCACGATGGCAGGCTTAATAGATTATTTGAATGATCCTATGCTAGGAGGGCGGTGGAGCCATATTGTGGAGCTGATTATGAAGTCAGCTATTACAGCAATACAGAACCCACCAACCCCAGAGACTGATGATGAATATATTCGAAGAATGATGAGCTATGTACCGGTTTATGGAGGTCTGACGCCGGTGGATTATTGTGGAGATTCTATCTCGAACTCAATATTTCCTCCGGAGATTATAGACCGGTCCTTTTCAGGGTCAAATATAAAATAGCCCTTCTTAGAGCTACATATAAAACGGCCCTTTTCAGGGCCACTACATATTTCTCGATAAGAAATATCTCTCATATTTTGTCATATAATGTATAATGATTATCTTGTCAAGAAGTACGCTCAATATACCAGTGTTCTATTAATATAATCCAATTCTATTAATATATACCAAGAGTAAATAAGCTATATAAGTTAGAACAACTATAGAACACTATCATTTCTACTTATGATATCGACATCAATCATGGATAGTAAACATAAGCAAATAGATGTTTTTATTAGAGCTAAAGAGAATACTAAAAATAAGGAATTAGATCTTTTACTTAATACTAGAATGAATAATACACGGGGAAAAACTCATCATATGGTATCTACAAATGAAGGACTACAATATTCTAAAGTACATTTGGGTATAGATACAGAAATGTATATAGAAATGGTAAATGAGGAAATAATCAGAAAAGTAGGCGATGTTGACTTAACAACAATTACTCCTGAACATATTTTAATTTTAGATGGGGGAACATATAACAATTATTATGGGATGCTTTTTTCATATGCGGAACAATATTTAGGGAAAGAAATGGATATAGAAAGTATATTGACTCATTTTCTATCGAAACGTAAATTAGATATCGTTGAATTAGATGATATAGAATTTATGTACACTACATTAGGTATGGGGTATGCGAAATGGATATCAATGTACACTGATTATGTTGTTTCTAGAAATAGATTAGTATTACCATATGATGAAAGCTATATAAATGTACTTGATGTCTTATTATACCATCATTCAAAGAGAGAGTGGTAGTAACATGTCACATATAGTAAATACTGGTTTGGAGGGCCGCATTTGTTCAGAATTTGCTAATAGTATTATACATTTAGATTTAGGGGATGAGGTTTTTTGATTGATATGGTTAATGAAGAAATAACACGAAAGAGAATACCAAAGGATGAGAATTTTGGTAATATGTTGTCAAATGTATATTTACATTTGGGGACATATATAGATATGGAAAGTGTTATAAAACATTATCTATATAACAGAAATATTGCGGTTGTTAAACATAAAGATATAGAAGCTGTGTTAAAAGAAAAACTTGATTTAGACAGTTGGGCTATAATATATGATAACTATTTAAAGAAGATGAAAATAACTCCAGACGATGATGATTATATAAATGTATGTGATGTAATACTGCAGCATCATTTAGAAAGAAAGATTTGAAGAGAACTATGGATGACAGAATAACAAACGATATGGTTTTATTTTATGGACAAAACAGTGTCTTCAGTAATTTTTACCTTGCAGACTTTATAGATAAAGATGGCATAAAATATATATGCACTGAACAATATTTTCAACATAAAAAAATGGTACAATGTCAGGAACATACTATTGCAGAGAAAATCCTTATTTCTACAAATGCAGCAGAAATACGACATCTAGGAAGGTCAAGATCTGAACTTTTTGATGTACAACAATGGAACAGAGATTCAGAACAAGTGCTTTTTGATGGAAACTGGTTAAAATATAAACAAAACGAATACTTAAAGAGATTTTTATTAAATACAAATAATAAAATTCTTGCAGAGGCTAATCCTCGAGACTGTATTTGGGGTATTGGTTTAAATATGTGGCATAAAAATGCGACAGTGCAAGCAAAATGGCAAGGACTAAATAAGTTTGGAGAAATATTAATGGATATTAGATATTTTATTGGGGAAAATATTAATGTTTTTTAGTAATAGTTACAATATACTCATGAATATTTGTATAAAAATGATATTATTATTAAAACTTGGTTTGATAAACATTATGGAAAATTATATAAACATGGTATATTGATGAAGGAACTAGACACTGTTTATGTTAATTATAACCAAGGTTGTAAATGTGAAAAAACTTTAAATTAACATGTATTCAAATTAACATGTATGTTACTAATGTTTTAGTTATTAGTTAATTAGTTAATATTGGAAAATAAAATATATTGAAAATTTATTATGTGTTATGTTATTTTTAGTAGTCACTAGGGATGGCACTATGGACCGGTCTAGGGATGGCACTATGGCCAAACTTGGCCATATTCAATAAAACTTTGGCCATAGTGCCATCCTATATAACCTAACATCTATTCAACCGCCAGTATCTTGATAGGCTCACGTATCTAAATACAGGTTGTTATATTAATGTAGCGTAATTATATAGACACGTATGCTGGGAACCAGGATTGGAACATATACCAGCCGTATACTATACTAGAGCACATAGAAAACGCGCACATCGGATAAGTGTGTTTTTACATGAAAAACAATAACTATATAAACGCAATTTACAATAGTATAATGTACATTTGTTTATAATTTCTTCAATGCTTAAAGTGTAGTAACTACAGTTCGCACGGGGTGTCAGTATATACGCTCAGCCGGACACCGGTTTGTAGCGAGGAGGCCATTTTCCATAACTTCGTCCTTGTCACATGTGTGGCTTTCATCCGGGAACTTCGCCATCTTTTATATATATATATATATACATATATGCATTTTCTTAAAGTTATTCCGCCCAGGTCACTTATTCACCCACGACTAACCGTTTAAATAATTATATATTCATATAGACATATATTCTAGAGGGCATATAAAACGCACACTTCCCCAACACTTTTAAGGAGGAACATGCCACCGGACACCATAGATTCCCTCGTTTGAAATTTGCCTCTGGCTACGGTAGCCTACAGTACAGCATTGTATATAATGTATGCATAACATGATATGGTTGAAAACTTGAACTCGACTTTCAGTTAAAGCACTATAAAATGGGCATTAAATTAAGTATTTGGTAAAATAGTTCAAGTATCTACAGAATATATTTATGTACTATCATGTATTCTTGTTTTCGAAAGTTTTGCAATTTGACCCACAAAATGAAATCAGCTGATGACTTCGTACATTTTGTATAATACCAACTACAGTTTGCGCCAAAAAATCCAAACAAATTACATAAACAAAAGTCCGTCAGATTGATTTAATAGTATGGCTTAAAATCCGGGCTTAATTAGATGTCCTGTTTAAAATTAAGCTCGCATTGGCGTAGCTTCCTATAGGCCGTGTAATAGGCCGAAAAATCGAAAATATAAAAATGCCAAATCTGCAACAAAAATCGGGAGGCCAGGATTAAATTTTATACGCCCATAAATAGTAATAGTTTTCCTGGGGACGACCTCCGGACCCCTTCTCGTCTTAAGTTTTAAGTTGGCCTACGCATCGATTTCAGCCAAGCTACGCCTCTGGCGCGTGTTATTTGTTGGCGTATTATAGAGGCATTATATATGCTTTTATTCATCTACCTCTAATCCCCATTATCAATTATAACATTGTCAGATTTGATGTAATATTAAAAAGCATATCCTCATACCCCAGTTCCAATCCGAACGTCTTAACATGACTTAAAGTTACGTTGAACTACAACTGTTGTACTTGAGTGTATGTCTGAGCTGTGTGTAATGTTGAAGACACGGAGGTAACATGTTGTAGAAAACCTCCATGCACGAAGAAGTAATCTCAAGTTCTCGTATCGTGGGTATTACAATGCTTAATATTATATAAATATTTAAATCTACAGACTCGTCTTTGAACAGACGGATATGTAGTCCAGTGGTAATCTAGGGAAATAGTTTATACACATTTATCTTAGCTCGATTGCGAAACAAGTTATTTCAACTTATAATTAATCACTCTCGAGACCTCATTCCTGATGTAATCCATCGCCATCTAGGGATCGCAGGTTCGATTCCCCGTCTGACCCTAATAAAATTAACAGTCTCTCAGATGGGACTTTAAACCGAGGTCTCGTGTCGGTGCTGTACACCGTGCACGTAAAAGTACCAGAGGAGACTCTGGAATGGGTCTCTGTCTGTATAATTGCACAAGCCTCCAACAATCTAAAATGACTACTCTCTTCAGGAGGCGTCGCTCATATGGGCAACCGGTAGCGACGATAAATAAACGTACAACACACCCATCGTCTTTGACTTGTGTATTCATCATAAGCTTGATAATAACTGAGATCTGATAACAGGTGAAACGGTTTAATCCTTTCATTCCCACTTGCTGTTGTCCAGTAGTACTCTTATTCCCACTTTTGGTTTTCATAGGTAAATGACATGTACACCCGCGTGAAAGCATGTTTTTTTCATTATACACAGTGTATTTTGGCGAAAAGTGCAGGCCCTGGGACTGAGCACTGTGTACAAGGACAACGAGAATGTACACCGCCTTGTGAGAAGGGCGTCCGTTCGACCACTAATCCAGGAAGATGACGTGGAAGACGTGTGGTTTGAAGCTCTGGACACTTGAAGCTGCAACACAAATCCTCTTATTCCCACACCCGTTTTTACCTAATTTTATATAAGTGGGAACAATAGGACTACACCGGTGAAACATGAAACAACTGATGCTGTGGGCTGACACGCATACATAGATCAACTATGATCAAATATGTATACGATATTTGTTAATGATATGCCTCCATAATATCTGTCTCGTGTTAATGTTACATGTACAAAAATTACCATATTATTATATATGGGTTGCAATATCATTAGATAATGATATGCACTTCATAATTCTACAATACTTTTATAGGAAAAATATTTTTGCACTTCATAATTCTACAATACTTTTATAGGAAAAATATTTCCCAAAAAGTACCATATTATTATATATGGGTTGCAATATCATTAGATAATGATATGCACTTCATAATTCTACAATACTTTTATAGGAAAAATATTTCCCAAAAAGTACCATATTATTATATATGGGTTGCACTATCATTAGATAATGATATGCACTTCATAATTCTACAATACTTTTATAGGAAAAATATTTCCCAAGAATTTGTACAGCATTACAACATTGTTTATGTTTGTCTGGCCCATATATATGATCTTATATGAGTGATGATTTTATATCATATTTTCATAAAGTATGGTATGAAATCATCACGAGTGTAAGATCATTTGCATCGCTCTCCTATTAATAAATAACGTTGTAACTTTCATTTTGGCACCAAATGTCAGCGGAAATTATCATGACGTCACTAAATTGTCATGACGTCACTACATAAAGCAACGTTATATGTATGCTTTAAACAGCGTTATAATTGCCTCGGTACTTCTTTAAATCGTAGTTTGTCTTACCATTAACGTTATGTACCAATTATAATACAAATATGCATACTTTAAAGTTTAATTTACAACTTATAAGGATTATTCTCTCAACCAATCACAAACCGTCCAGGCGTTACTAAACGTGTGTAGATATACGAACGTGTTAGATGACTGTATTACGCTGAATACAAGCAAAGTTATGTGATAAAGATTGGATCTTACATGAGTAGTGATTTCAAACCATATTTTATGCAATGAGTTTTGCCTTTTTGGCAACCAATCGGACTCCTTCCATGTGTTATTACACGTGTGTACATATAATCAATTATGTGATGGTGTTATTACACCGAATACACGCAAAGATATGTGATGAATAAGTGTATGCAATCAATGGGTATTAAATCAGACGCTCCAATCAACAACAACAACAACACGTGTGTAAGTTCATAAAACAATACCTGTCCGATTAGCGCAGTGGTTAGCGCATTCGTTTCTCACCCGTGCATCCCGGGTTCGATCCTCGGACCGGTAAGTATGTGAGATGGTACGGTGGTTGCCAGATCGGACAGGTGGGTTTTCTACGAGTACTCCGGTTTCCTCCCACACGAATGACGACATTTACGCTTTCATCCTCGCCAACGAGAGTGATTAATATTAACTTCTGGCAAAATAACACTTTGATATGATCAGAAACTCAATACGGCCCAATTAGTAGTCTCGGTGTTAAAATATATTTATGACTAACCAGGCAAAATATATCGACGCCTGTTCCCTGGCTACCCGCTATTCACATGATTTCGTTACCCTGCGTGATTTTAACGATATGCATGTTTATATATTTTGCATAGCGCACGTGTTTATATGTAATAGTACTCTCGCAATGGCAAACAAACTAATATATCAAACCCTGCTATAAATTATTTGCACGACCCAACTATTCCAGATAAGGTGACTTTGTAACAATGTGCTATCTAGTTGTACAAAAGGACATCAGTTAGAACACTATTACATGCTTGAATATTTTGCAATTTGAAAACGGCTGTTCATCTAGTTGTGTGACCCGTACCAGTGCATAGCTATTTAGTTTGTTTTCTATTGAATCTATTTATTTTTTTCGAGTGTCGTTCAAGTTATTAAAGCTCTATTTAATTCTGACAGAGTTAATGCCGCGGCGCGCCATTGTGCATGGTACAATGTGTTCCAAAGGATTTGCATACACTCGGTAAAATGATCCTAAGAGAACGGAACACAAGACATACAAACACGAATATGAAGAATTTCCAAAATACCGTCCGTGAACTATGCATGATTTAATTGTATAGATTACAATAAGTGTGTTTTTGTCTTTTGTAACAATGCTACAACCGTGCAGAATGGGGACATGTCGTTCCAAAATATACTAGAGGACATAGAAAACGCACACCTACATTATATACTAGAGGACATAGAAAACGCACACCTACATTATATACTAGAGGACATAGAAAACGCACACCTACATTATATGCTAGAGGGCATAGAAAACGCACGCCTACATTATATACTAGAGGACATAGAAACCGCACGCCTACATTATATACTAGAGGACATAGAAAACGCACACCTACATTATATACTAGATGGCATAGAAAACGCACACCTACAGTATATGCTAGAGGACATAGAAAACGCACACCTACAGTATATGCTAGAGGACATAGAAAACGCACACCTACATTATATACTAGATGGCATAGAAAACGCACACCTACAGTATATGCTAGAGGGCATAGAAAACGCACACCTACATTATATACTAGAGGACATAGAAAACGCACACCTACATTATATACTAGATGGCATAGAAAACGCACACCTACAGTATATGCTAGAGGACATAGAAAACGCACACCTACATTATATACTAGAGGACATAGAAAACGCACACCTACATTATATGCTAGAGGGCATAGAAAACACACACCTACATTATATGCTAGAGGGCATAGAAAACGCACACCTACATTATATACTAGAGGACATAGAAAACGTACACCTACATTATATGATTAGTATTACATGAAAACGAAACACGAAGGATTCCATCAAAGATACATCACATCTTTATTACAAAACACAAACTAAAAATATTCCAAAATGTTTAAAACTATATATTTATATAGTTATTGTTTTTCATGTAAAAACACACGTATCCGAAGTGTGCGTTTTCTGTCCTCTAGTATACTAGATAAGCTGTAGTCTGCAATAATATTTGTATTCATCACATAGCGTTGCTAGTTTCATATCAGCCTAGGTATCGTGTGATGCCTTCCGTCTCAGGCTGATATCAAGTTACCGTGGGTCGATACCTATTCTGATATGAAACAAGCCACACAATAACCTATAAATATACACTATACAGTCCCATATATTATATTATATATATATATATATAATATATATATTAATATATATATATATATCTATCACACATAACGTGCTTAGATTCAGTTGACAGTTTCTTACGGAGGTTGGTGCACCCAAGTACTGGTTAACCGCTGGAGCCTGCCCAGGAAAGGTGTTGTTAAGTAAACTGCCCGCCGGCGATATAGCCCAAAATGGTGCTGATGCAGGCGTAAAACCCGAAATGTAACATAAAATAACTGTTATACAATAGCATTGAAATATCCACTGGAATTATATGCTCTTTGTTAAATACATTTAGAAATTGTTGCCATAGGAACACTGAAATATAACAATAACTGTATTCAGTGCAATACAGTCATATCATAATTTCTTATATGTACACACGTGTAATAACACCTGGAAGGATTCTGATTGGTTGAGAGAATAATCCGTATAATTTGTATATTAACCGTTAAAGTATGCATATTTCTATTTGAATTGGTACATAACGTTAATTGCAAGACACACTACGCAATAAATATACATATTTCGGGGGACTGGCGCAATAAATATACATAAATATATAAATATAACGCTGCTTTGCGTAGTGACGTCATGACATGGCAATACAGTGACGTCGGTAAGAAACTGCCAACCTTGTCATATAAAGAGATACGGCCTGAGCGGGGCTCGAACCCGTGACAATTAGTAATGATAGGTTACAGTGGTATACAAGTCAGCGACCTTAACCACTAGACAACGGATACATGCAGGATTATATATGGCTTGTGAAAGTGTTACAGTATTGCATGACCACGATATATACAAATTAAATCGTCTGTCTCATTTTCCACAACACCCTATTAATTAAACAGAAAACCAACGTGAGAGACAAGCAATCGGATAACGCAGTGGTTAGTGCGCTCACTTCTCACCAATGCAACCCTGGTTCAATCCTCGGACCGGGAAGTATGTGAGATGGTACGGTGGTCGCCAGATAGGACAAGTGGGTTTTCTCCGGTTTCCTCCCACACGAATGACCACATATACGCTTTCATCCGCGCCAACGAGAGTGATTAATATAAGTTGTTAGAACTTGCTTCGCAATTGTTGTAAAATAAATAAAGTTTAAACAAGCAGACATACTTGTACATGTGCATTGCTAACAGTGGTATTAAATGCAATCATTTATCTTAAACAACACACTCCTGCAACATGCAGGTCATTTGTATATATTGCATGTATATATCGCAACTTGTTTTGTTTTACAATACATTAACCATAACTCGTTAAGTCGTGATAGCGCATTGATAGCGCGTTCGCTTCAGATGCGAAAGGACCGGAGTTTGAGCCCTGCTGCAGCCGTTACCATTGTGCCCTTAGGCAAGGCATTTAAATTCGACATTGCCTCTTCTCTTTCCTCGTGGCGATGGATTCCATCAGGACGGAGTTCTCGAGAGTGATACATATAAGTTGTAATAACTTGCTTCCCAATCGAGCTAAAATCATTTTGTTTAAACTAAGCTAACCGTAATTCATATTTGAATGAATGAGCCTGGCTTTAATAAATGTCTTATTTTACTAAATCTGACTAAGTGTTACAAAGTTACAGACATGTTATATTTACCTCATTTGCTTAATGCATGCAAGTTTATGCTAATGCGCCAAAATAAACACGAGCATGCATGATAAATTTTCAAAGTTCGATTTAATGGTTGTATGTCAGTTAATAATGTCGTGGGCTTACTTCACTCGACAGTTTATTGCTGTGTGCAAAGCAAATTGGTATTGGATATTCCGATCTAACTCGTATACCTTCGTAGAAAACATGAAGTACAGATGTGTTATCATTTCGGATGTGAGTTCACAAGTGTTGTATCTGTTATCGCGTTATCCCACAATGTATATAATTCGTATCGTTTTGTCCTTGGTACTAATTTCTGCGTAGAATACCAAGACATAATATGTTGAAAATTGTCACCTACTTAATTTTAAATGACGATTCAAAATCTGCCACATCTAACTAATGAAAAATAGGATAGATATTAAACACGCCTAATTAATTTCAAGTTTCAATTTTATTGGCATTATCAGCATTATATTGCCATTGGCCATTTACACAAGCATACACTATTACGAAAAGACACACACAAATACATACATACACATTTATTGGTATTATTTTATGGCGCACTGGACTGAACTCCTACATCTCCTCCTTAGAGAGAGAGAGTCTATGCAGAACAACCAGGTACGGAGATGACCGGCTTGACCAGGCTCTAGCACTATACGCTAATTAGCATATATTTAATTTCCAAGCCACCATATTGAAAAAACTACGTAAGAAAATTTTACAATCATTATATTAACAGTGTTTGGTTGTTTATTTGTTTATATAGTAAAAATTATATGGAAGAACAATCGTTAAACATTTCTCGACCGTTTTAAAACAATAATTGTTACCAATGACCGTATACGTGAGGAATAAACATCGACGAAAACTTCGTGTACATACACATTTTAAGAAACAGTGATATTATCTAGCGTATTTCTTCTTAGCAACATATAGTCCATTATATATATCGATATCCTTAACAATTCCATGTTATCACATGATTGTATTGAATTTCTGTACACAAGGCCAAGATCTGTTACCAATGTATTTAGTTCTTAGACGTCTGTATCTGGTACAATATAGCAGAAAGTGATACTCCGATTCAACTGTCATCTGGGTACATAGTTTACATAAAAACGATGTTCTCTTTCTATATCATTATATCTACCAAATTCAATTTCTAGGTTGTGTGAACATAATCTTAAGCATGTGAACCATTTTCGTATGACATCATTAACAATCTTATCAATATATTTTTCAAAATTCATTTTTAAATTTACAATAATAGCCTATACATTTGCCAGTATGTGTGTGTGTGTGTGTGTGTGTGTGTGTGTGTGTGTTTTTAACGTTTATCTATCGTCGCTACCGGTTGCCCATATGAACGACGCCTCCTGAAGAGATTAGTCATTTTAGATTTTGGAGGATAGTGCAATGATACAGACAGATACCCATTCCAGAGTCCCCTCTGGTTCTTTTGCGTGCACGGTGTACATCACCGACACGAGACCTCGGTTTAATGTCCGATCTGAAAGACTTTTAATTTTATTAGGGTCAGACAGGGGATCGAACCTGCTATCACTGGATTACAAGCCCAGCGTGTTACCACTGGACTACAGATACGTCTGTATTTTTTGTCAGTGTGCTCATGGATTATCTTAAATCCGTAACAAGCAACCACTGGCAATTTAACTCAGTCTGAACACTAAATAGGAAGTGTGTGTTGTGGATGCTTAGTACATTTCTAAAGCTTCAAATAAATGGATAGCTTCATCACATGAAACAATCTGAACACACAGCTGCGAGGGACAATAGTTTATACACATTTATTTGAGCTCGAGTGCGAAACTAGTTCTTACAAATTATATTAATCACTCTCGAGACCTCATTCCTGGTGGAATCCATCGCCACGAGGGAGAGAGAAGAGGCAACGTGGAATATAAATGCATTGCCTAAGGGCACACTCGTAACGGATCCAGCGGGACTCGAACTCCGGACCGTTCGCACCTGAAGCGAACGCTCATCCACTGCGCTATCACGACTTCCACAGTCGATGGAAACTGTGATATCAAGTCAACGAACCACGTAGCCATGCACACTGCCACAGAAGCCCCTATACCGTGGAAGTATGACATAATGCCAATGTGATAAATTACCATTTAACCATCCGTATATGTTATTTTTCATTATCATATTCATAATGTGTTATTTATCTTAATATATGTCACTTCATATAATACAATTTGATTTCATCTTATCTGTTTATCGGGACAGTCAGATTCTCACTGATAATATGATGGGTATAACGATTAAAAGCGTGTCATATTTGTAATAAGAAGTGGCCGCAAGCTGTTTTCTTTGATATAATATGTATAGCTTTTATGTCTTCGGTTTGGCTTTACATTTATCTTGTGTGAAACATATTTAAGTGAATACAGTCGATGATTACGCGATAGCGAAAATGAACTCCTGCAAAAGAACACACAGGTAACAGTATGGTTACATCAGCTCGTAGTGTGGTAACACGCTGGACTGGTAATCCAGGGATCGCAGGTTCGATCCCCCGTCTGACCCTAATAAAATTAACAGTCTTTCAGATGGGACGTTAAACCGAGGTCTCGTGTCGGTGCTTTACACCGTGCACGTAAAAGAACCAGAGGAGACTCTGGAATGGGTCTCTGTCTGTATCATGCACTATCCTCCAAAAATCTAAAATAACTAATATCTTCAGGAGGCGTCGCTCATATGGGCAACCGGTAGCGACGATAAATAAACGTAAAACGCACAAAACACAGCTCGTAGTGCTCACAGGCACTCGACGTGGAGCTAGGACACAAACAGGAGAAGATAACCACCCCCTGACTCCCACGACCAGATCTCCCCCATCTATCTACAGAAATGATAACTATAGTACATGGGGTATTGTCATAAATGGTTGTATTTCTGTATATTGAGCACATTCATGTTGTTATAAGACCATTTTGATTGTCAATTTCCATTTCTGTGGATATAAGTGGGATATCTAGACGGGTGGGGGTCAGGGAGCGGTGTGTGTGTGTGATTTACGTTTATTTATCGTCGCTACCGGTTGCCCATATGAGCGACGCCTCCTGAAGAGATTAGTTATTTTAGATTTGTGGAGGATAATGCAATGATACAGACAGAGACCCATTCCAGAGTCTACTCTGGTTCATTTACGTGCACGGTGTACAGCACCGACACTAGACCTCGGTTTGAAGTCCAATCTGAAAGACTGTTAATTTTATTAGGGTCAGGCGGGGGATCGAACCTGTGATCCCTGGATTACCAGTCCAGGGTGTTTTACATATTGGATCCGTTAGAGGCTTATATCGTACTTAATGATCATACCAGTGACAATATGTCATGAACTTTGACACTACAGTATGCATACATTTGCAAAATCAAATTCAACCTATCCCCCCGTATAAAATAGTTTCATTGTAGAATTCAATTCATCCTTGGGCAAGTGAAGTAACGATCTGACCACGTGCACTACTGGATCAGACCACACGCATTCGTAAAGCATTTGAGTGTTATGTTTATTTTACAGCAGTTAAGTGGTTTTCCTAGATACAGTTGTTTGTTTAAATTTTTAGCTTCATACATCGTATTAGTCAGAAAGAGACTTAAAGCGAATGCGAATGTTGTGCATTTAAAATTTTAGATTCATAAAATGTTCCTGTCTGTTGCATGTTGTTTAACCGCAACAATCCTTCGCGGCTATTCTATTACAACTAATTGATTGTACGTTCAAACTGGTTTTACTGACATTTACGGAAATCCCCAAGTGTATGTCGTTGATGACGTCAGTTGCTGAGTGTCGGCTGCTAAGCTGCTATTTTACGATACTAATTATTCCAAGGGCCTGGAACTCATCTATAGAGTATAATGGTTCGTTCCCTGATTTCACGCCTTTACTTGCATTTAATACGGGCTATTTGCGAGCTACTTGCGAACACGGATGTGTGTGTGCGTGCGTGCGTGCGTGCGTGCGTGCGTGCGTGCGTGCGTGCGTGCGTGCGTGCGTGCGTGCGTGCGTGTGTTTTAGGCTTATTTATCGTCACTACCGGTTGCCCATATGAGCGACGCCTCCTGAAAATATTAGTAATTTTAATTTGTTTGGAGGATAGTGCAATGATACAGACAGAGACCAATTCCAGAGTCTCCTTTGGTTCTTTTACGCGCACGGTGACACGAGATCTCGGTTCACAATCCCACCGGAAAGACTGTTAATTTTATTAGGGTCAGACGGGGGATCGAACCTGCGATCCCTGGATTACCAGTCCAGCGTGTTACCACTGGACTACATATCCGTCTGTTAACACGAATAGTATTGAGGCAGAAAATGTATATGAAATGGAATATAGTCACGTGTTCGTGTTGGCGTAGATGAATCAATCTCGAAGGGGAATTATGGAGACCCATTCCCTATCAAGCATTGAGCATACATCTAGTCATCAGATTATTTGACTTATGCTAACATATGTAGTGTTTGTATACGGTATGAGACGGTATGATATTGTAAATGAATTACAAAGTACATTTTTATTGTAAATAATAATATGACTTATGCTAACATATGTAGTGTTTGTATACGGTATGATATTGTAAATGAATTACATTGTCAGTCACATTATTATAAAGTACATTTTATGGTAACAATGCACTATATCTGCACATTCGCAACGTACGAACACCAAGTCACCAATACTGAATAATAAAAATAATATAATAAAATAAAATAAGAGAATAAAATCATGTAGAGTTTCGTCGCACATGGCTGTATATTATTAACCTTGAGATGCCAACGAATATTGCATATTTGTTCATTCATTACTTGTCACAATTGTTTTTCTTAATAGTTGAAAACAAAGGTAGTTTTTGTTGCGACATTGTATGAATGCGCTGGGGGTTATTTGCTTCAACGCGGATTATTTGTGTATATGGAGTACTTTGGTAAGCTTGCTTTCAAATTGGTTGTTGGCGATATCCCCGATTATATACGCTGATAGAGTTTTCATTTCAATCCACTGGTCGTTGTAGTATAAGTAAGTAAGTAAGTAAGTAAGTAAGTACGTAAGTACGTAAGTGAGTGAGTGAGTGAGTGAGTGAGTGAGTGAGTGAGTGAGTGAGTGAGCGTAAATGTTACTCCACGGTATTATATATGTGTAGGACATGTATCTATGTAATGTTGCTCGCCCATATGGTTTACCGGCGGCGAGGGTAAATAAACTGAATCATCATCATCTATGTAATGTTACTCCACTGCATTATATATGTGTAGGACATGTATCTATGTAATGTTACTCCACGGTATTATATATGTGCAGGACATGTATCTATGTAATGTTACTCCACTGTATTATATATGTGTAGGACATGTATCTATGTAATGTTACTCCACTGCATTATATATGTGCAGGACATGTATCTATGTAATGTTACTCCACTGCATTATATATGTGCAGGACATGTATCTATGTAATGTTACTCCACTGTATTATATATGTGCAGGACATGTATCTATGTAATGTTACTCCACGGTATTATATATGTGCAGGACATGTATCTATGTAATGTTACTCCACTGCATTATATATGTGCAGGACATGTATCTATGTAATGTTACTCCACTGTATTATATATGTGCAGGACATGTATCTATGTAATGTTACTCCACTGTATTATATATGTGCAGGACATGTATCTATGTAATGTTACTCCACGGTATTATATATGTGCAGGACATGTATCTATGTAATGTTACTCCACTGCATTATATATGTGCAGGACATGTATCTATGTAATGTTACTCCACTGTATTATATATGTGTAGCACATGTATCTATGTAATGTTACTCCACGGTATTATATATGTGTAGCACATGTATCTATGTAATGTTACTCCACGGTATTATATATGTGTAGGACATGTATCTATGTATTGCTACTCCACGGTATTATATATGTGCAGGACATGTATCTATGTAATGTTACTCCACTGTATTATATATGTGCAGGACATGTATCTATGTAATGTTACTCCACGGTATTATATATGTGCAGGACATGTATCTATGTAATGTTACTCCACTGTGTTATATATGTGCAGGACATGTATCTATGTAATGTTACTCCACTGTATTATATATGTGTAGGACATGTATCTATGTAATGTTACTCCACTGTATTATATATGTGTAGGACATGTATCTATGTAATGTTACTCCACTGTATTATATATGTGCAGGACATGTATCTATGTAATGTTACTCCACGGTATTATATATGTGTAGCACATGTATCTATGTAATGTTACTCCACTGTATTATATATGTGCAGGACATGTATCTATGTAATGTTACTCCACTGTATTATATATGTGTAGGACATGTATCTATGTAATGTTACTCCACGGTATTATATATGTGCAGGACATGTATCTATGTAATGTTACATCTAATCTAACGTTGATTTGAAATATGCAGCTTGTTATTATATTCACTGTTTACAATAGTAGAACTCGGCTTTGTGATATGCATGTGAGGTTGTTATTATATGCACTGTTTACAATAGTAGAACTCGGTTTTATGATATGCACGTGAGTGTGTTTGTTTTTTCGTGTTTAAAGTCACACCTACAACTTAGGTCATATAGCGAGTTACCTGCTATTATTGGCAGACTATCCCGGGTGATACCTCCGAGCAGTATTTCTGACACAGACGGGCACCAGGGTAGAACCGGCGACCTTCTGCAAACCAGCTGGATAGCTACCTCACACCATTGAACGAATTCGACACTCGGTGAGATTCTAACCTACAGCGGTGAGGGGGAATGATTTCAAGTCATTGGCCGTAACCACTTGGCCACGGAGGTTCGTGTACACGTGAGAGGAGGTACTGCTCCGGTTGCTTATATGGTGCATTTGTCCAGCTTTCCAAAATAAGTCGTTATACTTGCGTTACAAATGTATAGTTATAAATAATCTCATGTTGCAACGGTAAGCGTGATACATCGGTTTAATGTTTCATATGAACGATTTGACATGTATATGTATATATAGGTCTACGTGTATATTTGATTACGAAATTACAATGGAATGCAGCTGGATTCGATTGCGGTCTCCCAGTGTATGACTTTACGGGAATAATGCACACGCACCCGGGTTACTACGGTTTGTATAAAAAAAAAATCAAGGTTATTTTTAAACCGTCGCTACCTACAGTTTGCCAGTAAAAACGATGCTCTCGGATGAGCTAATTCTGGTCGGCATCAGTGTACGATATATATATTATTTATCCCACAGTTTACACATCAATTATCAGAACCCTACCCAGCTTATCAGAACTCAATCCCAGCTACACTTTGTATATTACAAAGATATTACGAGACCCCGGATTAACGTCTTATTTCGAACGACAATGATTAGGTTCTAACGTTTGAGCTCTGTACCACTTATTCGCATAATGTACCAGTCATTATAAAATAGTCCTGTATACATGTATACAAAATTGAATAAGCTTACAGGTAAACCTGAATTTTGTGCATGCGTGCTTGAACATGATTTTTAAAAAAGCCGGATTTACAAATAAAGGCGTAGTCGAATGCGAGGCAAAGCGACTCACCAGAGCGGGCAATTCTAAAATTACCAATATTATATATTTCGCAAATAGAATTATTTCTTTCGTGTGCCTTTCAGATCGTACCGCTCCTGATCCTTTCAAAGCGGTATATTTTGAACTTTGAATAGCAGTGTATTTACGTTATGGCTAGATATGACAGTTGGACATTATATCCACACTGTACCATTGATAATACAGTCAACCGAAATATTGCTTGTGATAACAATTAGCCCGCGGGGATGCATTAATTAGTTACCATCAAATGCTCTGTCATACAAGGCTACGAATGTCACATGTAAACCTAAACTATTCACAGAGCATTGTAGACATAACAACAACAACGAAGTTTATTTAGCAAATCGACATAATACATGCCTTTGGCTAATGAACAGTGTACCCATATATACATATTTATAATCACAAACAAATATGAGTGAAATAATCTTTCGTTAATATTGTAGTTTAAATATGATATATGTATACACACTTACATTACAATATTTGATTTCTTAACACATAGGCTTCCTTTAAAAAATTAGAAATATTTACAAGAACTCTTCTTTTATAGGTTCACATAATACAATTAAATTGACATAATAGTGATTCAATTTCTTTAAACATAACATAACATATATTTGATTAGGCATGAAATGGTACAAAACACATCTATAACAACTATGTAAAGTGCAAGCATTACAATAGACTGTATTATTCAACTCATTTATATTTTGCGTCTTTATTGATTTTCATACATAAGGTCCCAGCTAGAATTACGAATATTGTGTTATGCAAATATTAAAATGACACGTATGCGAGTATACTTATGTTCATTAAGCAACTTCCTTCTATGTGCGGTATCATAGCACACACCGTAGCTTATGCAAGAGGGATACAATCTCTTAATGACGTATATGTGTGTATGTTTAACGTTTATTTATCGTCGCTACCGGTTGCCCATATGAGCGACGCCTCCTGAAGAGATTAGTCATTTTAGATTGTTGGAGGATAGTGTAATGATACAGACAGAGACCCATTCCAGAATCTCCTTTGGTTCTTTTACGTGCACGATGTAAAGCACCGACACGAGACATCGGTTTAAAGTCCCATCTGAAAGACTGTTAATATTATTAGTGTCAGACGCGGGATCGAACCTGCGATACCTGGATTACCAGTCCAGCGTGTTACCACTGGATTAGAGATCCCTCTGCATGACGTTTATGCCCGTGATGAAACTATGCATAGCAACCAACTGTTGCTTCTGTCACCGGCCTACTGGCGTACTGGGTATCGTCTATATATTAACATTATTAATTGGGCCGTATTGAGTTTCTGATCATTTTGCCAGAAGTTAAAAGTGAAAAATCGACAGACTGGCACCTAGGCTAAGCATCGTCGTGTGTGTATTAGGAGTATCGCAAAGTGCACAGTTCCACACAGTGCCACACAGTATACCACTCGGGACTAGTTGTATATATGCACTTGGTAAATTTACGAATCCAAATTTCCAGGAACAATTCCAGAACTAGATATCATAAAAGACAATGCTATTTATAGAAACAGCTCTGTTGCGATCATCAATCTTATAAAGCATACGAGAATGCTTAATAATATAATAATAATAAAGACTTTATTTTATTAGAGAACTCATTTAAGTAAAAAGTAAATCTAATATGAGACCATCAACATATATACACATCAAATGCAATAAAAAGATATGGCTATAAGAAACCACTTAGCACTTCAATGCCGATCTATAAATAGACTGCAAAAATAATATTTTGAAATGTGATGCATTGCTGTTAATTAAGTTCTTACCTCCTCCGTTTTTGTAGCAGAGGTAAGGAAATCTCCACACATTCCCCAAACCAACTGAGAATCCAATGCACGCGAGCAAGAAATCGAACCGAGATCCCCACGTCTCCCTTTCCTTATAACCCTCCTCCTTCGCATCAACCTGGGTATCCTTTTTGCTATCCATTGGAATGTTTTCTTCTTTTTCCATCTTGCCAGTACAAGTTAAATTAAATTCTAATTAATAAATTAATTAATTAATTGCTTCACCGTAAACAAGTCTAATACTATTCAGCCAACTAATATACATGTATATAAATTGTTTGCACCATTTACAAATCACTGGTATATTTATCGAAACTTAAAATGAAAACACTGTCGACAGTGCAGACGAATCAACTCTTGACTGGTATGCGTAGGCTATCAGACGACTGGAAAAGCAGTCAAACGTAACACGACGATAGGTGTATGTAAATGATTTCAATAGACCATAATGCTTTGACTATCGACGCATTCGTATCAATTTAAAAGACACATGTCAAACTGTTTTATGTCTATCAATATTTAGCTAAATGTAGGCGTAATATAAAAATAAAAGATTATAACTTGTGCAACATGCCTGGGTGATCACACATTGATACTAACTTTCTATAAATACATTCTGTATATACCTCACTTTGCTGACATAGAGCTGTATTCGGTGTCAAATGAAATATATTTCAAATGATCGATTTCAAGAATTGGTTGATCTATAGCTTAATACATGTTAGAGTGAATTATTTATCTCCACGTTTTCACAGGCTGATGTACACAGGTTTATGAAGTTGACCTTCATAAATGTATGTGTTGATACGCCTTTAGCTATTACTAATTAGAGACATGTCAATTTATCTGTAACTGGATGTATTTCTACATTGCTACAGGTCAGACACCGCTATTGAAATTTCCATAGGCCACCATTATTATAACATGCAGTTGCTAGCATTTGTGGCCCGACCCGTTTGCCTTTATTTAATGTGTCATGTTTTGTATTCACATGTATATGTAAAACGAATCGAGCAATAAAATAATTTATGATTAAACTAAACTAAACTAAACTAAATAACATACAGTGTCATTATATGTTCCACAAAAATACGTTAGCACAAAAGACAATAGTTTTCAACAGACTGACCTTTGTGCCACAAGAAAATGTGAAATTGCAATAGGGTTGACCAACTGCGTTTTTAAATTTTCCACTAAAGGCACACCGTACTCCTACTCGGAAGGTACATTTGGTGGTGAATGCTGCACTGGCACCTGCATTTATAAAATGGTGTTTATTTGTCATCAAATAGTATGCACACATATATTGCATTTTAAATTTTAGACGTCATATTTGGTGACAATACCTACTCAACCAATCAGTTCATGTATCAATAACGCTTAAGGGCTTCCATATACTTTTCAACCAATCAGAGATCACTATATCAATAGAAGTGTCTGACCTACAGCAAACAGAAAACTTTCAACAGTGTTTTTGCGGTTACAAACTTTCAAAAGTGAAAGTAGGATTTCATTTAGCGGTCAACAACCCTCCTGCATTGGCAGTTGCTTATTATTGCAGTCTATGCTAAGCGCGTGATACTTTTGCTTAACAATCAGATTAGTCTAAAATGTTTAGGCACAATTGTGAGATATAACAGTAAATATGTACAATCAATCTTGTTGTTCAGGATACACGAGTTGTACTACCAATGTATTTTGACATTATTTACATTAATTTGTTATGTCAACAGTCGTCGTATACGACGTTTGTTTATTAGTTGAAATACTAAGATTGTGTGGCAAATATTTGGAAAACCATTATATACCATTTATGAAAAAATACAAGAAATTGGCTGTTCGATTAGCACAGTGGTTAGCGCGTAAGTATCTGAGATGGTCCGGTGGTCGCCATATCGGACAGGTGGGTTTTCTCCGGGTACTCCGGTTTCCTCCCACACAAATGACCACATTTACGCGTTCACTCGAGCCAATGAGAGTAATTCAATATAAGTTGTTAAAACTTGCTTCGCAATCGTTGTAAAATAAATAAAGGTCAAACTTTAATAAGAAATTACATTCTGCAGAAATTAACTTGTTTACAATGTAGTGTCGCTTTAAGCATATATAAATGTTGAACACTACTATTATAATTGTATACTATCTATGTACCGCTTTCCGCTTAGACCAGTGATTCCTACCAATGCAACCCGGGTTCGAACCTCGTCTGGGAGGTATGTGAGACGGTACGGTGGTCGCCGGATCATGTGGGTCTTCCTGGTCTCAACCGTGACATCGAGAGTGATGTATGTAAGTTGATACTGCTTATTACCCAATCGTTATTAAATAAATAAAAGTTTAAGATTAATATCTGTTTCCAAATTGAGCGCCGAGATGCAAAATAATATAACTAGATTAGTCTAGAAGCAAAATAATATAACTAGATTAGTTTAGATGCAAAATAATATAACTAGATAAGTTTAGAAGCAAACTAATATAACTACATTAGTCTAGACGCAAACTAATATAACTAGATTAGTCTAGATGCAAAATAATATAACTAGATTAGTTCAGAAGCACAATAATATAACTAGATTAGTTTAGAAGCAAAATAATATAACTAGATTAGTTTAGAAGCAAAATAATATAACTAGATTAGTTTAGAAGCAAAATAATATAACTAGATTAGTTTAGAAGCAAAATAATATAACTAGATTAGTTTAGAAGCAAAATAATATAACTAGATTAGTCCAGAAGCAAACTAATATAACTAGATTAGTCTAGACGCAAAATAATATAACTAGATTAGTCTAGACGCAAAATAATATAACTAGATAAGTTTAGAAGCAAAATACTATAACTAGATTAGTCTAGACGCAAAAATAATTAAAATATATAACTAGATAAGTTTAGAAGCAAAATACTAAACTAGATTAGTCTAGACGCAAAAATATATAACTAGATAAGTTTAGAAGCAAAATAATATAACTAGATTAGTTTAGAAGCAAACTAATATAACTAGATTAGTTCAGAAGCAAACTAATATAACTACATTAGTTTAGAAGCAAAATAATATAACTAGATTAGTTTACAAGCAAAATAATATAACTAGATTAGTTTACAAGCACAATAATATAACTAGATTAGCTTAGAAGCAAACGATTAATAACTAAATTAGTTTGAAAACCGTTATTCATTGTGTACCATTAGAAGATGGACAGCAACTTGAACTTCCTGATTACTATGCGAGTAATATTTGCAAATATGAATGCATAGCTAAACCTTTATAAATTCAAAACTATAACTGCCCCCAATGACTGTGTGTGTGTGTGTTTTACGTATATTTATCGTCGCTACCGGTTGCCCATATGAGCGACGCCTCCTGAAGATATTAGTCGTTTTAGATTTTGAAGAATGTGCAATGATACAGACATCGACTCATTCCAGAGTATCCTCTGGTTCTTTTACGTGCACGGTGTAAAGCACCGACACGAGACCTCGGTTAACGTCCCATCTGAAAGACTGTTAATTTTATTAGGGTCAGATGGGGGATCGAACCTGCCCCCAATGACACTATCGCAGTTGCATTTTGTAGCAGAAATGTCAAGAGAACTTTCTGAATTTGTCTCTGGTGTGTGTGTGTTTTACGTTTATTTATCGTGGCTACCGGTTTAACGTCCCATCTGAAAGACTTAATTTTATTAATTGGGTTAGACGGGGGGGGGGATAGAGCCTGCGATCCCTGGATTATCAGTCCAGCGTGTTACCACTGGGCTACATATCCGTCTGTGAAAATGTTCTCTTTATACACACGTACTAATTTATATACCGGCCTTAGATACAGTTAATACATGTACATCCGTTTGTGTAGCCTGTGAACAGGAGTTGATATATTTTGCCTGGTCAGTCAATTAAATATATTTTAACACCGATATCATCAATTGGGCCGTATTGAGTTTCTGATCATTTCATTTTGCCAGAAGTAAAACAGTGAAAATTCGACAGACCGGAACACAGGCTACCGTTTGTTGTACAACATTTGTTTATAGTTAATAAAGCTATAGATACATATTTACGTTGACATCTTTATCACCATAGTCATGCATTATAGTATAATTGTACATTTCCTTATTGTGGGAAGCAGAATTGGAGTTAATTAAATCGAATTTGAGTTGTATAAGTATGCATAAGTTTGATATACAGTCACCCCTGTGTTTGTTGTCACCTCTATTAAGCAACCACATGTGCCAATCAGTCATATTATGTGATTCATTTGGTTGGCTGCTTAACACAGGGTTATTGTACAGTCAAACCTGTGTTAGTTGTCACCTCTATTAAGCAACCAGATGTGCCAAGCAGTCATTTTATGTGATTCATTTGGTTGGCTGCTTAAGACAGGGTTACTGTACAGTCAAACCTGTGTGTGTGTGTTGTCACCTCTATTAAGCAGTCGACTTATATTAAGCAACCAGTTTCCAGATTCCCATTATGATATTTTGTTATACATTTGCCCTCTATTTTGCCCACCAACTGGCTGCTTAAGGCAGGTTTGACTTTATACGAATGCTTACAACAATACTATCAGAGTGACATGCTGGCGTAATTGTCTGAGTACATTTTAGTAGGCGAAACCTATATAAGATGGCAATAAAACGTCCGATTAATCGGGAATATCGTTCTGTATACAAATCTTACATTTAAGCAGCCAGTCAAGGGAATCACGATGATGTGCAAGTGAGTTGACGTCAACATCATTAACCACTATACCACGGGGGCCACGTCCTGGTGACGTGCAAGTGAGTTGACGTCAACCGCATTAACCACTCTACCACGGGGGCCACGTACTGGTGACGTGCAGGTGAGTTGATGTCAACCGCATTAACCACTCTACCATGGGGGCCACGTCCTGGTAACGTGCAAGTGAGTTGACGTCAACCGCATTAACCACTCTACCACGGGGGCCACGTCCTGGTGATGTGCAAGTGAGTTGATGTCAACCGCATTACCACTCTACCACGGGGGCCATGTCCTGGTGACGTGCAAGTGAGTTGATGTCAACCGCATTAACCACTATACCACGGGGCCACGTCCTGGTGATGTGCAAGTGAGTTGACGTCAACCGCATTAACCATTCTACACGGGGGCCACGTCCTGGTGACGTGCAAGTGAGTTGACGTCAACCGCATTAACCATTCTACCACGGGGGCCACGTCCTGGTGACGTGCAAGTGAGTTGACGTCAACCGCGTTAACCACTCTACCACGTCCTAGTGACGTGCAAGTGAGTTGACGTCAACCGCATTAACCACTCTACCACGGGGGCCACGTCCTAGTGACGTGCAAGTGAGTTGACGTCAACCGCATTAACCACTCTACCACGGGGGCCACGTCCTAGTGACGTGCAAGTGAGTTGACGTCAACCGCGTTAACCACTCTACCACGGGGGCCACGTCCTAGTGACGTGCAAGTGAGTTGACGTCAACCGCATTAACCACTCTACCACGGGGGCCACGTCCTAGTGACGTGCAAGTGAGTTGACGTCAACCGGATTAACCATTCTACCACTCCTGTTTATAGTAACTGGTTCACCAGTACTTGGTGCACCAACCTCCATAAGAAACTGCCAATGTTTTCATGTAAAGATACACGGTCTGAGCGGGGCTCGAGCCCGTGACCCTCAGTGATAATATCTTACAGAGGTATGCAAGTCAGCGATCGTAACCATTTGACCATGGCAGTGGACTAGTTTCCATTGTGTGTTTTACGTTTATTTATCGTCGCTACCGGTTGCCCATTTGAGCGACACCTCCTGAAGAGATTAGTCATTTTAGATGTTTGGAGGATAGTGCAATGATACAGACAGAGACCCATTCCAGAGTCTCCTCTGGTTCTTTTACGTGCACGGTGTAAAGCACCGACACGAGACCTCGGTTTAAGGTCCCATCTGAAAGACTGTTAATTTTATTAGGGTAAGACGGGGGATCGAACCTGCGATCCCAGGAGTACATGCCCAGCGTGATACCACTGTGTAATACAGATCCGTCTATATAAATGTACTTTCCAGCGTTTCGTAGTATAGCGGGAAAGTATTGTCTTCCAGATACGGTCAGTTTGACCGACGCATAAGGTGACATAGGTATTGACCAATGATATAGCTGGGTACTTGTTTTGTGGTATGTTCAGCCAATCAGAGGGGACTGAGTAAAACATATCAAGAGAGAAGAGGGAATCTAATCAGTTCTAGCGAGCACTTCAGATGGATTGCATCAACTCAACTTCATTAAAAATTGAGTTTTATATAAAACTTAATTTTTAATGAAGACATTTGTTGTCAGTTTATGACTTTCCATGAAGAAATTCAATTCATAGATGAAGAATAATATTAATACGAAGAAATCAACTCCTAAAACGCATATTTAATATGCAGCATGGTAGTGTTTGAAATATGTATTAACATTGAGGTTCATAGATTAGTCATGTACACTGACATTTATCATTGAAGTTGGGATAACTTGGTAGAATAATTGATCTATTTGTACACGTTTGTCAAGAAAGTTTCATGTTATTACATATTTGAATCTCCGGTACATATGTGTATTGAATGAAATAAGTTTATGTAATATTCAACTAAGGTTTTAGATGATATTTCTATTGCAAAGAAATAAACGGTTCTAGCAGTACTTTACATTATTTAAGGTAAATTTGAGTAAGAATACGGTACGTTTTGTAAACATTTTAATGGACAATTAATCAAAGATATGTTCAGAATGTTATCAATAAAATATATGAAACGCCCACGAGGTACACTGGATACAGTTTTCCAGAGTATTTTTACATGGTCATTAATGTATTTTTTATCTCTGGTTTTTAACCTGGTCCAGTGTATCTCGATATGTGTCAAGGTTATGTTTCATGTATTACATAATCCAGATCAGCCTAGGGACATAGATTACATGTTATGTAGGTGCCTGATCAGCCGTAGCGTAATCACTGAGACTGATAATTTGTATGCATGTATATAATATATGTGTATGGGCCGGAGGCCTTGAATTACGAATAAACTGTTAAACTGATCAGGATCTATGTTGTTTGTAAGGTCCGAGTTTCGTCACTTTCATATTCTGTTCTGTCACTTTCATGTATCATCTGGTTTAAAAAGGCCGCCAGATTAAGTGTGAAAATAATGCCTGTTTATACCTTGCCCAAATGTTGGATTTGAACTGGAGCGTACAACGGAGTCTTGTATTATTCTTGACTTGCACTGTCTCATTCCATTGACATATTGCCAAATGTGAGCGTATAGTGTAATGAAGAGCAGAGAAGGTTCCGATACGTTTGTCATGGAAAACATTCAAGCTGTTGTTGAATGATTCCACGCTACTAGTGTCCATGTGGTAGATATAATTTTGCGCTTCCTTATAAACATAGCATTTTCTAACACATGACAGCAACAGTTCTACAGCAACAGGACTTGTAAGTATTTGACGGATGGGGATATAGTTGGGATCTATTTTACACCGAGACTCTGGTGAACAGTCTGTGTGGTCATTTTGGTAATGTTTGACAATACATTCCATTTTTGTTCGAAGTATGGATTGGTCACCATTGCAATTACGCATAGCATATTGCATATGTGTTTTGACCGGCCCAACTTTGTCGGAAAGTTGAATGGACCAGGTTTTGCCCTCTCGGCATTTTGCACCACTTGATACCTGTTTCAGTTGCTTTTCAAGGGATACGGATGCATGCCATGTGTCATATTGATTTACTGTACGTTGCTGATTTTCTCTGATATATTTGCTAACACTTGTATTACGATCGTGACCATGGCGTCGAACATTAATTTGTTTTGTTTCAAGGTGGGCATATATTCTTTTTGTGCCCAGAAGCTCATGTCGCTGTGCACATGGGTCGTCAGCACGGCTGACTATTTCGTGATGTATTACTTGTTTAGTATTATACCCAAGACAGGCAACGTCAGTGACCTTGGAGTTTCGCCGAGTACTGTGCCGTGCATCTGTTACCAAGTCTATTGAGTTATCAGGCCCGTTTAACTGAAGCTCTTCGGTTAGAGCAATATCACAGGATGACCATCTTTCTTCGCTAATATGATCAGACGTGAATTTTAGATAAGCTTTAGTCGTTCGAGATCCAAGCGTTTGCAGTCCAATTGTAGAAATGAATCTATCCATCTGTGATGGTAGCATGCCACTTGTGATATAGCCATGAAACATTCGTAACGTGACTAAATTCTTTCCATTAGATAGTTCAAGTGATGATTTCCAAACAGACTTAAATTGGCATTGGTCACATGTTACAATGAATTGTTTGCCATAGTCAATACTATTAGTCGCCTTCAATGTCAACCTGAAATCACAAGTACCGCTATGTCTGTATGAAATGTCTGAGAAGTTCTGCAATGCAGTTTGTGTTGTAATAACGAGATTTTCATCGTACGACTGCAAAGTACATTCATTGTGGTCATCTACTGGGGCAGGATGGCTATTCTCTTCCGACAATAGGCTCTCTTTGTATTTTGTAACTATTATATTGAGTACATCAAGAGTATTAGGTTTATCGTTCTTTTTACGTCTCAAAGCGAGATCAATACATTTTAGATCACTTCGTAATTGTTCGTATTCAGATTTATTGCCAAATAAGTTCATATTAAAACGCTGTTTACTCATTGTTGAGCTAATATCAATTTAAGAATTGGATTGAAAAAAGTTTACTCAATAGTCAGTAACCAACTAGTTCATTAAAAAAAAATGCAGACAACTTGCATGTACACACAGAGACGGTGTGACAAAGAATATGCAATCACTTATTTATTAATAATAAACCATAGAATATACTGTAGCGAAGAAAGATACTTTAAATCTAAAATGGTGTACACACTAGCATGTAGGAGCAGTAATACAATAATACATTATATCTAATCACAGTATTAGAAAATCAAAGGTTTTCAAGATTGAAAATACTAAAGCTATGGCTGACTGAACTCGCGCTAAGTAGGCCTACTCTATAGACTAGATTAGTCATACGTACAGCCAAGCATGTGAGAGCGAAATTCACGTGGAATTGGCGTGTCAACTGCTGTCATTTCTATACATGTATAATGTGCGCTATGGTTGTGATCTGTGCAATCTAATTCAAAATTCAGTTCATGTGTTGACCTAATCAAATATGTATGTATATAATATGTAT
>CM026391.1:70005886-70063496 GCA_014843695.1 Archivesica marissinica
GACATGCGAGTATGTGTCGATACTATGTAGTGTGCAGTCGGATAGGACATGCAAGTATGTGTCGATACTATGTAGTGTGCAGTCAGATAGGACATGCAAATATGTGTCGATACTATGTAGTGTGTAGTCGGGATGACATGCAGGTATGTGTCGATACTATGTAGTGTACAGTCGGGATGATATGCAAGTATGTGTCGATACTATGTAGTGTGCAGTTGGATAGGACATGCAAGTATGTGTCGATACTATGTAGTGTGCAATCGGATAGGACATGCAAGTATGTGTCGATACTATGTAGTGTGCAGTCGAATAGGACATGCGAGTATGTGTCGATACTTTGTAGTTTGCAGTCGGATGGACATGCAAGTATGTGTCGATACTATGTAGTGTGCAGTCGGATAGGACATGCAAGTATGTGTCGATACTATGTAGTGTGCAGTCGGATAGGACATGCGAGTATGTGTCGATACTATGTAGTGTGCAGTCCGATAGGACATGCAAGTATGTGTCGATACTATGTAGTGTGCAGTCGGATAGGACATGCAGGTATGTGTCGATACTATGTAGTGTGCAGTCGGATAGGACATGCAAGTATGTGTCGATACTATGTAGAGTGCAGTCGGATAGGACATGCACGTATGTGTCGATACTATGTAGTGTGCAGTCGGATAGGACATGCAAGTATGTGCCGATACTATGTAGTGTGCAGTCGGATAGGACATGCAAGTATGTGTCGATACTATGTAGTGTGCAGTCGGATAGGACATGCAAGTATGTGTCGATACTATGTAGTGTGCAGTCGGGATGACATGCAAGTATGTGTCGATACTATGTAGTGTGCAGTCGGATAGGACATGCAAATATGTGTCGATACTATGTAGTGTGTAGTCGGGATGACATGCAAGTATGTGTCGATACTATGTAGTGTACAGTCGGGATGATATGCAAGTATGTGTCGATACTATGTAGTGTGCTGTTGGATAGGACATGCAAATATGTGTCGATACTATGTAGTGTGCAGTCGATACTATGTAGTGTGCAGTCGGATAGGACATGCAAGTATGTGTCGATACTATGTAGTGTGTAGTCGATAATATGTAGTGTACAGTCGATATTATGTAGTGTACAGTCGGGATGACATGCAAGTATGTGTCGATACTATGTAGTGTGCAGTCGGATAGGACATGCAAGTATGTGTCGATACTATGTAGTGTGCAGTCAATACTATGTAGTTTGCAGTCGGATAGGACATGCAAGTATGTGTCGATACTATGTAGTGTGCAGTCGGATATGACATGCGAGTATGTGTCGATACTATGTAGTGTGCAGTCGGATAGGACATGCAAGTATGTGTCGATACTATGTAGTGTGCAGTCGGATAGGACATGCAAGTATGTGTCGATACTATGTAGTGTGCAGTCGGATAGGACATGCAAGTATGTGTCGATACTATGTAGTGTGCAGTCGGATAGGACATGCGAGTATGTGTCGATACTATGTAGTGTGCAGTCGGATAGGACATGCAAGTATGTGTGATACTTTGTAGTGTGCAGTCGATAGGACATGCAAGTATGTGTCGATACTATGTAGTGTGCAGTCGGATAGGACATGCGAGTATGTGTCGATACTATGTAGTGTGCAGTCGGATAGGACATGCAAGTATGTGTCGATACTTTGTAGTGTGCAGTCGGATAGGACATGCAAGTATGTGTCGATACTATGTAGTGTGCAGTCGGATAGGACATGCAAGTATGTGTCGATACTATGTAGTGTGCAGTCGGATAGGACATGCGAGTATGTGTCGATACTATGTAGTGTGCAGTCGGATAGGACATGCAAGTATGTGTCGATACTATGTAGTGTGCAGTCGGATAGGACATGCAAGTATGTGTCGATACTATGTAGTGTGCAGTCGGATAGGACATGCAAGTATGTGTCGATACTATGTAGTGTGCAGTCGGATAGGACATGCAAGTATGTGTCGATACTATGTAGTGTGCAGTCGGATAGGACATGCAAGTATGTGCCGATACTATGTAGTGTGCAGTCGGATAGGACATGCAAGTATGTCTCGATACTATGTAGTGTGCAGTCGGATAGGACATGCAAGTATGTGTCGATACTATGTAGTGTGCAGTCGGTTTGTGTGTGTGGGTGTGGTTGTGTGTTTGTGTGTGGTGGATAGGACATGCAAGTATGTGTCGATACTATGTAGTGTGCAGTCGATACTATGTAGTGTGCAGTCGGATAGGACATGCAAGTATGTGTCGATACTATGTAGTGTGCAGTCGGATAGGACATGCGAGTATGTGGTTTGTGTGTGGTGTTTGTGTGTGGTGGTGTGGTTGTGTGTTTGTGTGTGGTGGTGTGGTTGTGTGTTTGTGTGTGTGGTCGATACTATGTAGTGTGCAGTCGGGATGACATGCAAGTATGTATCGATACTATGTAGTGTGACGTCTGGATGACATGCAAGTATGTGTCGATACTATGTAGTGTGTAGTCGGGATGACATGCAAGTATGTGTCGATACTATGTAGTGTACAGTCGGCATGACATGCAACTATGTATCGATACTATGTAGTGTGAAGTCAGGATGACATGCAAGTATGTGTCGATACTATGTAGTGTGTAGTCGATTCTATGTAGTGTACAGTCGGGATGACATGCAAGTATGTGTCGATACTATGTAGTGTGCAGTCGGGATGACAGGCAAGTATGTGTCGATACTATGTAGTGTACAGTCGGGATGACATGCAAGTATGTGTCAATATTATGTAGTGTGTGGTCGATACTATGTAGTGTACAGTCGGGATGACATGCAAGTATGTATCGATACTATGTAGTGTGCAGTCGGGATGGGATGCGAGTATGTGTCGATACTATGTAGTGTACAGTCGATACTATGTAGTGTACAGTAGGGATGACATGCCAGTATGTGTCGATACTATGTAGTGTGCAGTCGGGATGACATGCAAGTATGTGTCGATACTATGTAGTGTACAGTCGGGATGACATGCAAGTATGCGGCGATACTATGTAGTGTGCAGTCGGGATGACATGCAAGTATGTATCGATACTATGTAGTGTGCAGTCGGAATGGCATGCCAGTATGTGTCGATACTATGTAGTGTACAGTCGGGATGACATGCAAGTATGTGTCGATATTATGTAGTGTGTAGTCGATACTATGTAGTGTACAGTCGGGATGACATGCAAGTATGTGTCGATACTATGTAGTGTGCATCGGGATGACATGCAAGTATGTGTCGATACTATGTAATGTGCAGTCGGGATGACATGCAAGTATTTTTCGATACTATGTAGTGTACAGTCGGGATGATATGCAAGTATGTGTCGATATTATGCATTGTGTAGTCGATACTATGTAGTGTACAGTCGGGATGACATGCAAGTATGTGTCGATACTATGTAGTGTACAGTTGGGATGACATGCAAGTATGTGTCGATACTATGTAGTGTACAGTCGGGATGACATACAAGTATGTGTCGATACTATGTAGTGTACAGTCGGGATGACATGCAAGTATGTGTCGATATTATGTAGTGTGTAGTCGATACTATGTAGTGTACAGTCGGGATGACATGCAAGTATGTGTTGATACTATGTAGTGTGCAGTCGGGATGACATGCAAGTATGTGTCGATACTATGTAGTGTACAGTCGGGATAACATGTAAGTATGTGTCGATATTATGTAGTGTGTAGTCGATACTATGTAGTGTACAGTCGGGATGACTTGCAAGTATGTGTCGATACTATGTAGTGTGCAGTCGGGATGACATGCAAGTATGTGTCGATACTATGTAGTGTAAAGTCGGGATGACATGCAAGTATGTGTCAATACTATGTAGTGTACAGTCGGGATGACATGCAAGTATGCGTCGATACTATGTAGTGTGCAGTCGGGATGACATGCAAGTATGTATCGATACTATGTAGTGTGCAGTCTGGATGGCATGCGAGTATGTGTCGATACTATGTAGTGTGCAGTCGGGATGACATGCAAGTATGTGTCGATACTATGTAGTGTACAGTCGGGATGACATGCAAGTATGTGTCGATACTATGTAGTGTGCAGTCGGGATGACATGCAAGTATGTGTCGATACTATGTAGTGTGCAGTCGGGATGACATGCAAGTATGTGTCGATACTATGTAGTGTACAGTCGGGATGACATGCAAGTATGTGTCGATACTATGTAGTGTACAGTCGGGATGACATGCAAGTATGTGTCGATATTATGTAGAGTGTAGTCGATACTATGTAGTGTACAGTCGGGATGACATGCAAGTATGTGTCGATACTATGTAGTGTGCAGTCGGGATGACATGCAAGTATGTGTCGATACTATGTAGTGTACAGTCGGGATGACATGCAAGTATGTGTCGATATTATGTAGTGTGTAGTCGATACTATGTAGTGTACAGTCGGGATGACTTGCAAGTATGTGTCGATCCTATGTAGTGTGCAGTCGGGATGACATGCAAGAATGTGTCGATACTATGTAGTGTAAAGTCGGGATGACATGCAAGTATGTGTCGATATTATGTAGTGTACAGTCATGATGACATGCAAGAATGCGTCGATACTATGTAGTGTGCATTCGGGATGACATGCAAGTATGTGTCGATACTATGTAGTGTACAGTCGGGATGACATGCAAGTATGTGTCGATATTATGTAATGTGTAGTCGATACTATGTAGTGTACAGTCGGTATGACATGCAAGTATGTGTCGATACTATGTAGTGTACAGTCGGGATGACTTGGTTGTTGTTTGTGTGTGTGGGTGATGCACGTATGTGTCGATACTATGTAGTGTGCAGTCGGGATGACATGCGAGTATGTGTTGATACTATGTAGTGTGCACCGGGATGACATGAACGTATGTGTCGATACTATGTAGTGTGCAGTCGTATATGACATGCGAGTATGTGTCGATACTATGTAGTGTGCAGTCGGATATGACATGCAAGTATGTGTCGATACTATGTACTGTGCAGTCGGGATGACATGCACGTATGTGTCGATACTATGTAGTGTGCAGTCGGGATGACATGCGAGTATGTGTCGATACTATGTTATGTGCACCGGGATGACATGCACGTATGTGTCGATACTATGTAGTGTGCAGTCGGATATGACATGCGAATATGTGTCGATACTATGTAGTGTGCAGTCGGATATGACATGTGAGTATGTGTCGATACTATGTAGTTTGCAGTCGGATATGACATGCGAGTATGTGTCGATACTATGTAGTGTGCAGTCAGATATGACATGCGAGTATGTGTCGATACTATGTAGTGTGCAGTCGGATATGACATGCGAGTATGTGTCGATACTATGTATTGTGCAGTCGGATAGGACATGCGAGTATGTGTCGATACTATGTAGTGTGCAGTCGGATAGGACATGCAAGTATGTGTCGATACTATTTAGTGTGCAGTCGGATAGGACATGCAAGTATGTGCCAATACTATTTAGTTTGCAGTCGGATAGGACATGCAAGTATGTGTCGATACTATGTAGTGTGCTGTCGGATAGGACATGCGAGTATGTGTCGATACTATGTAGTGTGCAGTCGGATAGGACATGCTAGTATGTGTCGATACTATGAAGTGTGCAGTCGGATAGGACATGCAAGTATGTGTCGATACTATGTAGTGTACAGTCGGGATGACATGCAAGTATGTGTCGATACTATGTAGTGTGCAGTCGGGATGACATGCAAGTATGTGTCGATTCTATGTAGTGTACAGTCGGGATGACATGCACGTATGTGTCGATACTATGTAGTGTACAGTCGGGATGACATGCAAGTATGTGTCGATATTATGTAGTGTGTAGTCGATACTATGTAGTGTACAGTCGGGATGACTTGCAAGTATGTGTCGATACTATGTAGTGTGCAGTCGGGATGACATGCAAGTATGTGTCGATACTATGTAGTGTACAGGCGGGGTGACATGCAAGTATGTGTCGATACTATGTAGTGTGCAGTCGATACTATGTAGTGTGCAGTCGATACTATGTAGTGTACAGTCGATACTATGTAGTGTGCAGTCGATAATATGTAGTGTACAGTCGGGATGACATGCAAGTATGTGTCGATACTATGTAGTGTGTAGTTGATACTATGTAGTGTGCAGTCGGGTTGACATGCGAGTATGTGTCGATACTATGTAGTGTGCAGTCGGGATGACATGCAAGTATGTGTCGATACTATGTAGTGTGCAGTCGGGATGACATGCACGTATGTGTCGATACTATGTAGTGTACAGTCGGGATGACATGCAAGTATGTGTCGATACTATGTAGTGTACAGTCGGGATGACATGCAAGTATGTGTCGATACTATGTAGTGTACAGTCGGGATGACATGCAAGTATGTGTCGATACTATGTAGTGTACAGTCGGGATGACATGCAAGTATGTGTCGATACTATGTAGTGTACAGTCGGGATGACATGCACGTATGTGTCGATACTATGTAGTGTACAGTCGGGATGACATGCAAGTATGTGTCGATACTATGTAGTGTACAGTCGGGATGACATACAAGTATGTGTCGATACTATGTAGTGTACAGTCGGGATGACATGCAAGTATGCGTCGATACTATGCAGTGTACAGTCGGGATGACATGCAAGTATGTGGCGATACTATGTAGTGTACAGTCGATACTATGTAGTGTGCAGTCGGATAGGACATGCAAGTATGTGTCGATACTATGTAGTGTGCAGTCGGATAGGACATGCAAGTATGTGTCGATACTATGTAGTGTGCAGTCGGATAGGACATGCAAGTATGTGTCGATACTATGTAGTGTGCAGTCGGATAGGACATGCAAGTATGTGTCGATACTATGTAGTGTGCAGTCGGATATGACATGCAAGTATGTGTCGATACTATGTACTGTGCAGTCGGGATGACATGCACGTATGTGTCGATACTATGTAGTGTGCAGTCGGGATGACATGCGAGTATGTGTCGATACTATGTTGTGTGCACCGGGATGACATGCACGTATGTGTCGATACTATGTAGTGTGCAGTCGGATATGACATGCGAATATGTGTCGATACTATATAGTGTGCAGTCGGATATGACATGTGAGTATGTGTCAATACTATGTAGTTTGCAGTCGGATATGACATGCGAGTATGTGTCGATACTATGTAGTGTGCAGTCGGATATGACATGCGAGTATGTGTCGATACTATGTAGTGTGCAGTCGGATATGACATGCGAGTATGTGTCGATACTATGTAGTGTGAAGTCGGATATGACATGCAAGTATGTGTCGATACTATGTAGTGTGCAGTCGGATATGACATGCGAGTATGTGTCGATACTATGTATTGTGCAGTCGGATAGGACATGCGAGTATGTGTCGATACTATGTAGTGTGCAGTCGGATAGGACATGCAAGTATGTGTCGATACTATGTAGTGTGCAGTCGGATAGGACATGCAAGTATGTGCCAATACTATTTAGTTTGCAGTCGGATAGGACATGCAAGTATGTGTCGATACTATGTAGTGTGCTGTCGGATAGGACATGCGAGTATGTGTCGATACTATGTAGTGTGCAGTCGGATAGGACATGCTAGTATGTGTCGATACTATGTAGTGTGCAGTCGGATAGGACATGCAACTATGTGTCGATACTATGTAGTGTACAGTCGGGATGACATGCAAGTATGTGTCGATACTATGTAGTGTGCAGTCGGGATGACATGCAAGTATGTGTCGATACTATGTAGTGTACAGTCGGGATGACATGCAAGTATGTGTCGATATTATGTATTGTGTAGTCGATACTATGTAGTGTACAGTCGGGATGACATGCACGTATGTGTCGATACTATGTAGTGTACAGTCGGGATGACATGCAAGTATGTGTCGATATTATGTAGTGTGTAGTCGATACTATGTAGTGTACAGTCGGGATGACTTGCAAGTATGTGTCGATACTATGTAGTGTGCAGTCGGGATGACATGCAAGTATGTGTCGATACTATGTAGTGTACAGTCGGGGTGACATGCAAGTATGTGTCGATACTATGTAGTGTGCAGTCGGGATGACATGCAAGTATGCAGTCGATACTATGTAGTGTGCAGTCGGGATACATGCAGTATGTGTCGATATATGTAGTGTACAGTCGGATGACATGCAAGTATGTGTCGATACTATGTAGTGTGTAGTGATACTATGTAGTGTACAGTCGGGATGACATGCAAGTATGTGTCGATACTATGTAGTGTGCAGTCGGGATGACATGCAAGTATGTATCGATACTATGTAGTGTACAGTCGGGATGACATGCAAGTATGTGTCGATACTATGTAGTGTACAGTCGGGATGACATGCAAGTATGTATCGATACTATGTAGTGTACAGTCGGGATGACATGCAAGTATGTGTCGATACTATGTAGTGTACAGTCGGGATGACATGCAAGTATGTGTCGATACTATGTAGTGTACAGTCGGGATGACATGCAAGTATGTGTCGATACTATGTAGTGTACAGTCGGGATGACATGCACGTATGTGTCGATACTATGTAGTGTACAGTCGGGATGACATGCAAGTATGTGTCGATACTATGTAGTGTACAGTCGGGATGACATACAAGTATGTGTCGATACTATGTAGTGTACAGTCGGGATGACATGCAAGTATGCGTCGATACTATGTAGTGTACAGTCGGGATGACATGCAAGTATGTGGCGATACTATGTAGTGTACAGTCGGATAGGACATGCAAGTATGTGTCGATACTATGTAGTGTGCAGTCGGATAGGACATGCAAGTATTTGTCGATACTATGTAGTGTGCAGTCGGATAGGACATGCGAGTATGTGTCGATACTATGTAGTGTGCAGTCGAATAGGACATGCGAGTATTTGTCGATACTATGTAGTGTGCAGTCGGATAGGACATGCAAGTATGTGTCGATACTATGTAGTGTGCAGTCGGATAGGACATGCGAGTATGTGTCGATACTATGTAGTGTGCAGTCGGATAGGACATGCAAGTATGTGTCGATACTATGTAATGTGCAGTCGGATAGGACATGCAAGTATGTGTCGATACTATGTAGTGTGCAGTCGGATATGACATGCAAGTATGTGTCAATACTATGTAGTGTGCAGTCGGATAGGACATGCGAGTATGTGTCGATACTATGTAGTGTGCAGTCGGATAGGACATGCGAGTATGTGTCGATATTATGTAGTGTGCAGTCGGATAGGACATGCGAGTATGTGTCGATACTATGTAGTGTGCAGTCGGATAGGACATGCGTGTATGTGTCGATACTATGTAGTGTACAGTCTGATAGAACATGCAAGTATGTGTCGATACTATGAAGTGTGCAGTCGGATAGGACATGCAAGTATGTATCGATACTATGTAGTGTGCAGTCGGATAGGACATGCAAGTATGTGTCGATACTATGTAGTGTGCAGTCGGATAGGACATGCGAGTATGTGTCGATAATATGTAGTGTGCAGTCGGATAGGACATGCAAGTATGTGTCGATACTATGTAGTGTGCAGTCGGATAGGACATGCAAGTACGTGTCGATAATATGTAGTGTGCAGTCGGATAGGACATGCAAGTATGTGTCGATACTATGTAGTGTGCAGTCGGATAGGACATGCATGTATGTGTCGATACTATGTAGTGTGCAGTCTGATAGGACATGCAAGTATGTGTCGATACTATATAGTGTGCAGTCGGATAGGACATGCAAGTATGTGTCGATACTATGTAGTATGCAGTCGGATAGGACATGCAAGTATGTGTCGATACTATGTAGTGTGCAGTCGGATAGGACATGCAAGTATGTGTCGATACTATGTAGTGTGCAGTCGGATAGGACATGCAAGTATGTGTCGATACTATGTAGTGTGCAGTCGGATAGGACATGCAAGTATGTGTCGATACTATGTAGTGTACAGTCGGGATGACATGCAAGTATGTGTCGATACTATGTAGTGTACAGTCGGGATGACATGCAAGTATGTGTCGATACTATGTAGTGTACAGTCGGGATGACATGCAAGTATGTGTCGATACTATGTAGTGTACAGTCGGGATGACATGCAAGTATGTGTCGATACTATGTAGTGTACAGTCGGGATGACATGCAAGTATGTGTCGATACTATGTAGTGTACAGTCGGGATGACATGCAAGTATGTGTCGATACTATGTAGTGTACAGTCGGGATGACATGCAAGTATGTGTCGATACTATGTAGTGTACAGTCGGGATGACATGCAAGTATGTGTCGATACTATGTAGTGTACAGTCGGGATGACATGCAAGTATGTGTCGATACTATGTAGTGTACAGTCGGGATGACATGCAAGTATGTGTCGATACTATGTAGTGTACAGTCGGGATGACATGCACGTATGTGTCGATACTATGTAGTGTACAGTCGGGATGACATGCAAGTATGCTTCGATACTATGTAGTGTACATTCGGTATGACATGCAAGTATGTGTCGATACTATGTAGTGTACAGTCGATACTATGTAGTGTGCAGTCGGATAGGACATGCAAGTATGTGTCGATACTATGTAGTGTGCAGTCGGATAGGACATGCAAGTATGTGCCGATACTATGTAGTGTGCAGTCGGATAGGACATGCAAGTATGTGTCGATGCTATGTAGTGTGCAGTCGGATAGGACATGCATGTATGTGTCGATACTATGTAGTGTGCAGTCGGATAGGACATGCAAGTATGTGCCGATACTATGTAGTGTGCAGTCGGATAGGACATGCATGTATGTGTCGATACTATGTAGTGTGCAGTCGGATAGGACATGCGAGTATGTGTCGATACTATGTAGTGTGCAGTCGGATAGGACATGCGTGTATGTGCCGATACTATGTAGTGTGCAGTCGGATAGGACATGCAAGTATGTGTCGATACTATGTAGTGTGTAGTCGGATATGACATGCAAGTATGTGTCGATACTATGTAGTGTGCAGTCGGATAGGACATGCAAGTATGTGTCGATACTATGTAGTGTGCAGTCGGATAGGACATGCAAGTATGTGTCGATACTATGTAGTGTGCAGTCGGATAGGACATGCAAGTATGTGTCGATACTATGTAGTGTGCAGTCGGATAGGATGCATAAGTATGTGTCGATACTATGTAGTGTGCAGTCGGATAGGACATACGAGTATGTGTCGATACTATGTAGTGTGTAGTCGGATAGGACATGCAAGTATGTGTCGATACTATGTAGTGTGCAGTCGGATAGGACATGCGAGTATGTGTCGATACTATGTAGTGTGCAGTCGGATAGGACATGCAAGTTTGTGTCGATACTATGTAGTGTGCAGTCGGATAGGACATGCAAGTATGTGCCGATACTATGTAGTGTGCAGTCGGATAGGACATGCAAGTATGTGCCGATACTATGTAGTGTGCAGTCGGACAGGACATGCAAGTATGTGTCGATACTATGTAGTGTACAGTCGATACTATGTAGTGTACAGTCGATACTATGTAGTGTACAGTCGGATAGGACATGCGAGTATGTGTCGATACTATGTAGTGTGCAGTCGGATAGGACATGCAAGTTTGTGTCGATACTATGTAGTGTGCAGTCGGATAGGACATGCAAGTATGTGCCGATACTATGTAGTGTGCAGTCGGATAGGACATGCAAGTATGTGCCGATACTATGTAGTGTGCAGTCGGACAGGACATGCAAGTATGTGTCGATACTATGTAGTGTACAGTCGATACTATGTAGTGTACAGTCGATACTATGTAGTGTGCAGTCGATACTATGTAGTGTACAGTCGGATAGGACATGCAAGTATGTGTCGATACTATGTAGTGTGCAGTCGATACTATGTAGTGTACAGTCGATACTATGTAGTGTGCAGTCGATACTATGTAGTGTGCAGTCGGATATGACATGCAAGTATGTGTCGATACTATGCAGTGTGCAGTCGATACTATGTAGTGTACAGTCGGATAGGACATGCAAGTATGTGTCGATACTATGTAGTGTGCAGTCGATACTATGTAGTGTACAGTCGATACTATGTAGTGTGCAGTCGATACTATGTAGTATGCAGTCGGATAGAACATGCAAGTATGTGTCGATACTATGTAGTGTGCAGTAGATACTATGTAGTGTACAGTCGATACTATGTAGTGTGCAGTCGATACTATGTAGTATGCAGTCGGATATGACATGCAAGTATGTGTCGATACTATGTAGTGTGCAGTCGATACTATGTAGTGTACAGTCGGATAGGACATGCAAGTATGTGTCGATACTATGTAGTGTGCAGTCGATAATATGTAGTGTACAGTCGATACTATGTAGTGTGCAGTCGATACTATGTAGTGTGCATTCGGATAGGACATGCAAGTATGTGTCGATAATATGTAGTGTGCAGTCGATACTATGTAGTGTGCAGTCGGATAGGACATGCAAGTATGTGTCGATACTATGTAGTGTGCAGTCGGATAGGACATGCACGTATGTGTCGATACTATGTAGTGTGCAGTCGGATAGGACATGCAAGTATGTGTCGATACTATGTAGTGTGCAGTCTGATAGGACATGCAAGTATGTGTCGATACTATGTAGTGTGCAGTCGATAATATGTAGTGTACAGTCAATACTATGTAGTGTGCAGTCGATACTATGTAGTGTGCATTCGGATAGGACATGCAAGTATGTGTCGATACTATGTAGTGTGCAGTCGATACTATGTAGTGTGCAGTCGGATGGGACATGCAAGTATGTGTCGATACTATGTAGTGTGCAGTCGGATAGGACATGCAAGTATGTGTCGATACTATGTAGTGTGCAGTCGGATAGGACATGCAAGTATGTGTCGATACTATGTAGTGTGCAGTCTGATAGGACATGCAAGTATGTGTCGATACTATGTAGTGTGCAGTCAGATAGGACATGCAAGTATGTGTCGATACTATGTAGTGTGCAGTCGGATAGGACATGCAAGTATGTGTCGATACTATGTAGTGTGCAGTCGGATAGGACATGCGAGTATGTGTCGATACTATGTAGTGTGCAGTCGGATAGGACATGCAAGTATTTGTCGATACTATGTAGTGTGCAGTCGGATAGGACATGCAAGTATGTGTCGATACTATGTAGTGTGCAGTCGGATAGGACATGCAAGTATGTGTCGATACTATGTAGTGTGCAGTCGGATAGGACATGCAAGTATGTGTCGATACTATGTAGTGTGCAGTCGGATAGGACATGCAAGTATGTGTCGATACTATGTAGTGTGCAGTCGGATAGGACATGCAAGTATGTGTCGATACTATGTAGTGTGCAGTCGGATAGGACATGCAAGTATGTGTCGATACTATGTAGTGTGCAGTCGGATAGGACATGCAAGTATGTGTCGATACTATGTAGTGTGCAGTCGGATAGGACATGCAAGTATGTGTCGATACTATGTAGTGTGCAGTCGGATAGGACATGCGAGTATGTGTCGATACTATGTAGTGTGCAGTCGAATAGGACATGCGAGTATGTGTCGATACTATGTACTGTGCAGTCGGATATGACATGCAAGTATGTGTCGATACTATGTAGTGTGCAGTCGGATAGGACATGCGAGTATGTGTCGATACTATGTAGTGTGCAGTCGGATAGGACATGCAAGTATGTGTCAATACTATGTAATGTGCAGGCGGATAGGACATGCAAGTATGTGTCGATACTATGTAGTGTGCAGTCGGATATGACATGCAAGTATGTGTCGATACTATGTAGTGTGCAGTCGGATAGGACATGCGAGTATGTGTCGATACTATGTAGTGTGCAGTCGGATAGGACATGCGAGTATGTGTCGATACTATGTAGTGTGCAGTCGGATAGGACATGCGAGTATGTGTCGATACTATGTAGTGTGCAGTCGGATAGGACATGCGAGTATGTGTCGATACTATGTAGTGTACAGTCGGATAGGACATGCAAGTATGTGTCGATACTATGTAGTGTGCAGTCGGATAGGACATGCAAGTATGTGTCGATACTATGTAGTGTGCAGTCGGATAGGACATGCGAGTATGTGTCGATACTATGTAGTGTGCAGTCGGATAGGACATGCGAGTATGTGTCGATACTATGTAGTGTGCAGTCGGATAGGACATGCAAGTATGTGTCGATACTCTGTAGTGTGCAGTCGGATAGGACATGCGAGTATGTGTCGATACTATGTAGTGTGCAGTCGGATAGGACATGCAAGTATGTGTCGATACTATGTAGTGTGCAGTCGGATAGGACATGCACGTATGTGTCGATACTATGTAGTGTGCAGTCGGATAGGACATGCAAGTATGTGTCGATACTATGTAGTGTGCAGTCGGATAGGACATGCAGGTATGTGTCGATACTATGTAGTGTGCAGTCGGATAGGACATGCAAGTATGTGTCGATACTATGTAGTGTGCAGTCGGATAGGACATGCGAGTATGTGTCGATACTATGTAGTGTACAGTCGGATAGGACATGCGAGTATGTGTCGATACTATGTAGTGTGCAGTCGGATAGGACATGCGAGTATGTGTCGATACTATGTAGTGTGCAGTCGGATAGGACATGCAAGTATGTGTCGATACTATGTAGTGTGCAGTCGGATAGGACATGCAAGTATGTGTCGATACTATGTAGTGTGCAGTCTGGTAGGACATGCAATTATGAGTGGAAATCATGATCATTGTAAGATTACCATGACAACTATTAGGATCTAGATTTGATAGAATTATGAATTTGACGTTTGCAAGGCTGCAAATGACATGTGTGTTGACTCTTGATATGACGCGCTTATTCAATAATTGATTGTTGGACGATTACAGATGTACGGCATACCTATGCAGTATGCTTTTCGTTTATTTGTCGTCGTTACCGGTTACCCATATGAGCGACATCTCCTGAAGAGATTAGTCATTTTAGATTTTAGAGGCTAGTGTAATGATACAAAAAGAGACCCATTCGAGAGTCTCCTCTGGTTCTTTTACGTGCACGGTGTAAAGCATCGACACGAGACTCTCGGCTTAACGTCCCATATGAACGACTGTTAATTTTATTAGGGTGGACCACTGGACTACAGATCCGTCTGTTACCTATGCAGTATAGTTGAGTGGGGGTATTTGAAGATACATGCATAGAATATTGGTAAGACAGGGGTATGAACTATTGGAATTTCGGAAGGTTACAATGAGAGAACTAGGTGCGATTGGAAAAGCATCTATACTATGTGTGTAGACTCCTATATATGCCAGGGTGAAATACATTGGAGCATCATTTGCAATTAATACATCATATGATAATGTTTATGTGGTTGGTATTTTGAATTATCTGAAATGTTATGTTGTACGTGTGTATTATTACAAAATATCGATCTGTTGACAATTACAACAGTATACAGGAAGTTATAGAGAGGGAGAGATATCAATAGCCAATTGGAATTCCATTAATGTCTGGGTGATCGTATAATTATATTGATGGCTTTGTCATTGAAAAGGTCCTTGGGTTAGTTAAAGGCCCCTCGTTGAAGGCTCAATGTGAGAGCAGGCATATCTCAGAGAGGGGTTTATTTGGTTTGAGGGGCTTAATAGTCTCGAGTATACTGGCTGTCCGATTAGCGCAGTGGTTAGTTAGCACGCGCGCTTCTCACCAATGCGACCCAGGTTCGATCCTCGGACCTGGAAGCATGTGAGATGGTACAGTGGTCGTTAGATCGGACAGGTGGGTTTTCTCCGGGTACTCCCGTTTCCTCCCACACGATTAGCCACATTTACTCTTTCATCCGCGCCAACGAGAGTGATTAATACGTTGTTAAAGCTTTAAGCAGTTTAATCTAATAGGAATGTGGTTGTGTGTTGGGGATTACACACGGCTGGATAGCAAAGCAATGGAGGTATATCAAGCCACTTGAGTGTATAGTACTACGGGAATATGTAATTAGGTCATGTGAGTAACACAGTCACGGATGGGTTAAACTGCTTGAGTTGCAGGTGGATGTACGATCGCTGTGCGTGTGTGTTTCTACCGGTTGTCGTCCATATGAGCGACGCCTCATGAAGAGATTAGTCATTTTAGATGTTTAGAGGATAGTGCAATGACACAGACAGAGACCCATTCCAGAGTCTCATCTGTTTCTTTTACGTGCACGTTGTAAAGCACCAACACGAGACCTCGGTTTAAAGTCCCATCTGAAAGATTGTTAATTTTATTAGGATCAGACGGGGGATCGAACATGCGATCCCCGGATTACCAGTCCAGCGTGTTAACCACTGGACTACACATCCGTCTGTACGATAATATCGTGTGTGTGTTTTACGTTTATTTATCGTCGCTACCGGTTGCACATATCGGGACTTCATTAACTTATATAATGTATTCAGTGAGAGATTATGTCACGTGTCAGATACATGCCTGGCGATGGATGCGCACATGGATTATACCCGATACAAGAATTTCGTCTATTGTGCAATGGCAGATTGCTAGAGTAGATGGGACAGAGACATTGTTGATGCAGTCTGGACATTTTCTAGAATGTGCATAGACAAATATTGTTATGTCAATAAAACGTTATATTGATTAGTAACCGTACTAGCACATGCATAGAAGGGGCATATGTGTAGTAATATACAGTGTGAACATATTCTGGATAGTTATATTATTATTATTATATATCAAACTTATATAGCGCTCTTTTCATCTAAAAATAAAACGTTCAATAGCGCTTTACAGCCTAAAATATCACAAATATTGATAAAAACTTCCACATACAATGAGATAAAACAAGACAAAAATAGCAAACACAATTACAATGGATTCTAAATATGCTATAAAATATTCGGATCTAAAATTATAACAATTAAAATATAGGTAATAATTAAATACAATGTGTTCATTTGCAGTCTTAATCCTGATTGAGCACAGACACAGTTCGATATTTATGTTCCATATGAACATTTAAAAAGGTGTGTCTTCAAAGCCTTTTTGAAAGAACACACTGTTGTTGCACTTCTAAGATTTGATGGAAGAGAATTCCAAAGTTTTGGGTCATGAAACTTCTATCTCCGTATGTGACAGTCCGACTTCTTGGTAACACAAGAGTAGCTGCTTATAGAATGTATCGATATTATTATTGTGGAATAAAACTATAATATTTAAACACATTTCAAATAAAGTCAAAGATTGTATTGGTATACACATGTATATGTCCATCACCAACAACGTGAACTACTGACTAGTTATTGAGACAAGGAGAGCAGCACTGTCTACGATACACGAGCCCCAGGTGACACTTGTCACTATGTGACTATATTTAGTACATATAATTTTATTTATTCGCTTGCTTAGACTTACCGACATTTATTTATTCACCTCCAGTAATAAAAACCGCGATAGGGACAACCGTCATTAACTAGTTCTATCTCAGACTAAAATATGTACATTGTATTCAGTTAACCGAATTTGCAAAATCAATATAACGCCTAATATAGACTCACTCTACAGCTTCTGTGAGACGTATGTCCTTCCTCAAGACATGCAATTATTCACGATACACTCGCATCTTTAACTGACTTCTAACGTACAATTTCCATAACCAATCCATCATTTTTTTTACATTGAATAAACCCAATATCACCAGGTCTTCGGGAGCATGGTAATGGTGTTCTAGTCAATATCGTAGAATTCACATTGTATGTATGTATGTTCCTTTAATGTCAAACCCCCGCGGGGACTTAGACATGTTTTCCTGGACAGGCTTAGCCGACCTAAGCGATTAACCAGTACTAAGCAATGTGTGTGAGGTGCCTTGCTCAATGACACTACATACGTGGCCTGACCGAGTATCGAACCCGGGACCGTTCGATTCCAAATCCGACGCCCTACCACTAGACCACGGACGCCACTATTGTATTGCAGCCTATGCTCTGCAGTTAATAGTCCGCGGTTCATCGTCCGTCCGACAGCATTTTACTCCACAGTTATCAGTCATCGTGTGGCGTCCGTGGTCCAGTGGTAGAGCGTCGGATTTGGAATCGAACGATCCCGGGTTCGTTACTCGGTCTGGCCACGTATGTAGTGTCATTGAGCAAGGCACCTCACATACATTGCTTAGTACTGGTTTATCGCTTAGGTCGGCTAAGCCTGCCCAGGAAAACATGTCTTAAGTCCCCGCGAGGGGTTTGACATTAACGGAACATACATACATCTATGTTATAACTTATAATATTCAACTCTACTAAGTTTGTAGAATAACCATTATCTATGTCTGACAGTGGCCGAGTGGTTAATGTCATTGATGTCAAATCACTTGCCCCTCATCGCTGTATGTTCGATTCCCACTTGGGTGTCGAGCTCTTCCATGTGATGAAGCTATCCAGCAGGTTTGCGGACGTTCTGTGATTCTACTCTGGCGACCGCCGATCCTTAAACAATGCGTGGGCGTATTACCTCTTTCGAAGAGAAAATGTATCTGGTGATATAACCTGGTTACGCTTTTCTCAGATCTCCAGCTCAAGCTCCGGTCACTTGATTGGTTGTTTCTTAGCAGCACCGCCAATCAGAAAGCTTGAGAAAGAGTATGCGAATGGAGCAATGTTTTGGTTTATCCAATATGTATTGCAAAACATAAATCACATATAACATACAACAGCATAAGTACATCATACAAAGGATCAAGTAGGAAGCTAAAAGTAGCTTTTATATATAAAAAAAACCTTTTCCAATATTTTATACCCTCCGGACTTGTGCCGGGTACAATAGAGGTTTGGTTCGGTATATCAAATGTGCAATGCGGACTACTCTCGGGGTACCCCGAAACAGCGAAATGAAATGGCGAAATGCAGTCTACTGTTGTTCCATTCACTAAATCTCCCGCCGAGAACTCAGAAGAAACTGCATCGCAGACCATATCTTCACAATTTCTATGCCATCCAATACTCATGTTTTTAAAGATAAAATTCCTCCTAGGGGAAATGAGTTAACGAGAGGTTCTCATTAATGGAAAAATCAATCTCTCTGTGTGTCCTATTTTCGCTGACGACTGAAATGAGATTTGCAACATGTAGAATAGTAGCCTACATCTCATGACTTTTGTCAATTTCATTACCTGTCATGTTCTTATGCCTATTTGAGCCTATTCCAGTGGAGATTGTTATCAACTTCCTTGGTTTCGCATGACTGCTAGCGATGAATATTTAATATTATTCCCTAATTGGGTTTATTGCGTATTCCTTTGGCCTCCATTGGCATAAATCTAGGTCTCTTTTACTAGGCTGCTGCGTGCGTATTTGTAGCTTCCTTGGTTTCGCATGACTGCTAGCAATGAATATTTAATGTTATTCCCTAATTGGGTTTATTGCGTATTCCTGTGGCCTACATTGACATAAAACCAGGTCTTTTTTACTAGGCTGCTGCGTGCGCACTTTTTGTACTAGGCTGCTGCGTGCGCACTTTTTACTAGGCTGCTGCGTGCGTATTTGTAGCTTCGTTGGTTTCGTATGACTGCTAGCGATGAATATTTAATGCTATTCCCTAATTGGGTTTATTGCGTATTCCTGTGGCCTACATTGACATAAAACCAGGTCTTTTTTACTAGACTGCTGCGTGCGCACTTTTTACTAGGCTGCTGCGTGCGCACTTTTTACTTGGCTGCTGCGTGCGCACTTTTTACTAGGCTGCTGCGTGCGCACTTTTTACTAGGCTGCTGTGTGCGCACTTTTTACTAGGCTGCTGCGTGCGTATTTGTTTGATTACGTATAGGTTGGTTGGGAATGTCTTGTTCCGTTGGGTGTTTACTATTGGTATTTTCATTGCTTTACATATTGTGCAAAACCCCAATTTGCACGAAATATTTATTATTGTTATATATAAATAGTAATGTATTATATAAATACATTAAACTGTTTCTATATATGGCCAAATGTTTACCATGTAATATATATATATTTGTTTTATGCATAATCGTCTGCTATTATTTTCGCGCCTAAAATTATCAATCGCTTCGCGCGGGAAATGTCTTAATATGTTAGGCCTAATCTCAGTTTATCAAGGCCGTGGTTGCAGGTGTCCAGTTATGTAATACAAAGGCACCGAACTGGTTTGATGGTGTAATATTAGATAACAAGGCCGTGGTTGCAGATGTCCAGTTATGTAATACAAAGGCACCGAACTGGTTTGATGGTGTAATATTAGATAACATAACAGATGTTTTAGGAATTGTTATATCATATATACACTGATTCAATTATGTATATAAGAAATGGATTTTATTAACATAAATCAGACACACTAGAGCCTAACTCCAGGAGCGAGAAAGGTCGTGATCTCAATCTAGTATATAGAACATATAAACTGTATTTATGATACTTAGATATTATGGACATTATAAGAAATATAACTTATAAAGATTTGTCGAATAATTAAATTGTTCAGCCACAGAAGAAACATAGAGTTTCGGCGAACCATATAGAAGTTGATTAAAAGTTAATCTAATCAGATACAGTGATTAGATTATAGTGATATTGAGTAATGACGGATTAGAAAGATTGGATGTTAAATATACTGTGTAAGCGCATAGTCGGCTCACACACATGGATTGTTAAATAAGCTTTTAATGATACGATGTATATATATATAGATCACTGATTATATATATATGGATATTTCTGATGCCAATTTAAACAAGATATTATATAGAAGAAATGTAATACTGTGTTGAGTTATCATTAATACATATAATAACGAAGAAACCCCCTAGACAACTCCAGCGAGTCTACAATAGGATAGACCCTGGTAAGAGCCGTAGCAACCTAGACATATTATTACGAGAAGAAAAAGGAGAGTTTGCGACAATTGGGACGCTCGTCCGGGATTGGAAATAAAGAAGAGGTGACATATCGTGACATATTGTGAAGGACAATAGGATTTATATATGGAATATTGTGAAGGACACTAGGATTTATACATGAAGAATACAAGGGACTATTAATTAACGTGGGAAAACAGAAGTGCATGCGAGACAGTGTTAGAATTTGGAAATAAGTGAAAGACGTCAACGAATTATTAAATTAATGAAATGGATTAAATTATTGGAAATGTGCAAACTTGGAATATGTGATAAATTATATATTGGATTAACGGACGAGACAGACTTCGGTAAGTACCAGTTTTCTTTTCATAGAGGCTTAATATTATCATTAAAATTATATTAGTGATTTACTTCCTTTTATTGAACTCAATTCTATAATACATTTGGAGATACATTCTGGGGATTAAAAATTTTGGGAAATAAAAAATAAAATGGCTACAACTAGGAGTGCTAATAAGGAAACTGAGGGGCCGGTTCACCCCGACTTGCAGACAACAGGTGATGAGATATGGGACAAATTAATGAGACTTCCCTTCTTTAATCAGGCAAATCTGGAACGTCAGGGTGAGATTTATGAGAGAGAAAGAGAGAGGGATTTAAACAAGATATTCTATAGAAGAAATGTAATACTGTGTTGAGTTATCATTAATACATATAATAACGAAGAAACCCCCTAGACAACTCCAGCGAGTCTACAATAGGATAGACCCTGGTAAGAGCCGTAGCAACCGAGACATATTATTACGAGAAGAAAAAGGAGAGTTTGCGACAAGTGGGACGCTCGTCCGGGATTGGAAATAAAGAAGAGGTGACATATCGTGACATATTGTGAAGGACACTAGAATTTATATATGGAATATTGTGAAGGACACTAGGATTTATACATGAAGAATACAAGGGACTATTAATTAACGTGGGACAACAGAAGTGCATGCGAGACAGTGTTAGAATTTGGAAATAAGTGAAAGACGTCAACGAATTATTAAATTAATGAAATGGATTAAATTATTGGAAATGTGCAAACTTTGAATATGTGATAAATTATATATTGGATTAACGGACGAGACAGACTTCGGTAAGTACCAGTTTTCTTTTCATAGAGGCTTAATATTATCATTAAAATTATATTAGTGATTTACTTCCTTTTATTGAACTCAATTCTATAATACATTTGGAGATACATTCTGGGGATTAAAAATTTTGGGAAATAAAAAAATAAAATGGCTACAACTAGGAGTGCTAATAAGGAAACTGAGGGGCCGGTTCACCCCGACTTGCAGACAACAGGTGATGAGATATGGGACAAATTAATGAGACTTCCCTTCTTTAATCAGGCAAATCTGGAACGTCAGGGTGAGATTTATGAGAAAGAAAGGGAAGAAGTAAAACAAAGAGAAGAAAGAGAGAGAGAAAGAGAGAGGGAAGAAGTAAAACAAAGAGAAGAAAGAGAGAGAGAAAGAGAGAGAGAAAGAGAGAGGGAAGAAGTAAAACAAAGAGGGGAAAGAGAAGAGAAAGAAAGGGACAGGGAGGAAAGAATGCAAAGGGAGAAAATGCAGATGGAGATTCGCCTGAGAGAAATCCAGAGAGATCAGGAATCTCAGCAAAATAACCCCCTCCATACAGATAATAGGCCCTCTAAGACAAACATTTCTGTTCCTATTTGGACCCAGACTATGAGGCCAGATAAATTCTTCGCAACATGTGAGAGACTGTTCGAAGCTAGCCAGGTCGCCAAACAAACATGGGTGGGCCATATTATAGACAAGTTGTCCGACAAGGCCAGAAATATATATGCCACTCTTCCTGTCCAAGACGCTAATAATTACGATACCCTCAAGGCCGCCATCTTGGATGAATATAGACTCTCACCCACTGTATATAGAAAGAATTTCTTCTCTTGGGTAAAGAAACCTCAGCAGACATATTCCGAATTCATTAAGGAATTAAGGGAGCAAATGACTCTATGGACGGAGAACAATGATCCGAGCGAGGTCAACTGGATCGAGCTGCTCTTGAGATATAGATTCGATTCCCAGCTAAGTGATGAGCTTAATTTGTTCATTCTGGATAAGAAAGCATCTACTCTCCAGGAATGTATTTCCCTGGCTGATGAATATAACCTCCACCGCAGATTAGCGCCCAGGACACGGATTAATTCAAATCCGAATGTGAAACCCAGAGATACAGAACACCGACCTCCAGCCCCAAGGCCATATATCCCATCACCCATGTATCGACCCAATATTAGGATAGATAATTCCCAAGCTACCCATAGAACTCCCCGGATAGAAAAATATTGTAGTTATTGTAGGCGTAATGGCCACGGACGAACATAGTGTTGGGCAGATCCCAATTCACCTAGGTACAGGGGTACTAGAAACCTAGCAAACGGACACCAAGTGTCAAACACTACTCATAGTTCAGCCTTTATAACCAATGAGCCAGTGAACTCATATGAAAATACCGAGATGGTAAATCCATTACTTGTCAAATATACAGGTCAAGCACGCATAAATAATAACACCGCACAAGTGACGTATTTGAGAGATTCAGGTGCGACAATTAGTTTATTGTCGGCTACTGATCAGACCGCTGATCATTTAGAATACACAGGTGAACGGGTAACAATCCGCGGTGTCAATTATATCCCTGGTAATTATCCGATAGCAAAGATTAGCGTCGATTGTCCAATATACCAAGGAACATTGAAGGTGGCTGTATTAAAACACAGATGCACCGCGGGGGTGGATCTTATAATAGGTAACGACTGTGAAACTGCCCCTGTCACTGATTTGATTACCTGTGGCGTGGTTACACGCTCAAATAAGAAAATTATCCCGTTTGATGAAATTGTCACGTCCAACCCAGACTCAGAAAACACGACCGATACAAATCACAATGTCTTACCTTTTCGGAATACAATTGAGATCAATTCCCCCTCTGAGAAAGCCAGTACAGTTAAACCCCAAAATATTCCCTCTATTGACGATTTGAGTCCTGATAAATTATTGCAAGAACAGAATAATGACCCGACCTTAGCACCCCTCTGGGAAATGGCTCAAGAAGGAACACCTATTCGGCAAGGATATTACATCCAGCTCGAACCCCGACTACTTATGAGGAGAGAACAACCTCAAGACACGTCCAAAGTTCGACCCTGGAAAATATATGATCAGGTGGTAGTTCCACGGGGATTCCGTGATCATATAACGGGACTCGCCCATGACAGTTTAAGTACGGGACACCAGGGACCTAGTAAGACCCTGAAGCGCATTAAGCGCCGCTTCTTTTGGCCGGGAATCCGCGCAGATGTTAAACGATTCTGCCATAGCTGTGGGCCGTGCCAGAGAGCGGGTAAGGGACAGAAAGCCACTGTAGCCCCATTGAAACCCCTGCCCATTATATCCCAACCATTCAAATTTATATCCGCTGATTTCGTTGGACCCATGAAGAAAACTATAAATGGGAACCAGTATATCTTGAATTTTATTGATCATGCCACTAAATATACGGAATCTTTCCCATGCGCCGCAGCGACAGCTGTTAATGCACAAAAAGCCCTGATCGAGATAATATCTCGACATGGAAAACCCCAGACCCTGTTGACTGACCGAGGAAGCGCTTTCATAGCTGAAACATTCACACGCTTCCTAGCCGAGCACGATATACGTCACTTAACTAGCACGAGTTACAGGCCTCAAACCAACGGATCAATAGAGAAATATAATGGTACATTGAAAACCATGCTTAGAATCCTTGGGGAGAACTCTTTATCGTCTTGGGATGAGATGCTACCCTGGCTATTATTTGCATATAGAAGTGCAGAGCACTCTAGCACAGGATATTCTCCCTTCTACCTTCTATATGGGCGCGAACCTAGAGATAATCTAGATTCCACTTATGATCTCTGGGCTAGAAATGAGCGGGATGAAGGGATCCCCATAAATAACTATGTACAAGAATTATGTCATAGATTAGCTGAAGCGTTACGTGACGCCAGCGAGAATGCACAACAGGCCGCAGATGGTCGTAAAACAAAGTATGACAGAAGTAAGAAAGCGAAAATGCGTGTATTCCAGCGTGGTGAATTAGTGTTAGTACGATTACCGTTAAAAGGTAATAAGCTGAAGAATGCCCTCCAGGGACCGTATCCGGTACACGAAAAGGTAGCGTCGCATACCTATATTATATACATGCCTGATAAGAGAGTAAAATACCGTGTTATGCATGTAAACCAGTTGAAGCCCTGGACAGGTAGGGAGGAGGGTGCAGCTCTAGCTGATAGTAGTCCGGTGTATGAGTCCCAAGACCCTACCCTATTAGATTACCAAGCCCCTACGGACATTGAGAAAGAATTCGATCCTTGCAGTCCTCTTGAATCTGTACCTAAGAAAACCTGGCCGGATATCAGTCATTTAAACCCAGACCACAGGGACGATATTAGTCAGTTATTTGACCGTTACCCCCGTTTATTCTCTGGACAACTGGGACGTTTCCACGGTGTTACCCATGATATTGATGTGCAAGGTGCTTCACCCGTAGTCCAGCCTTACTACCGCATGTCTCCAGAAAAGAAACAAATATTAAAAACTGAGCTAGATCAAATGTTGGAGTTAGGAATTATCCGCCCTAGCAGAAGCCAGTGGGCCTCTCCCATAATATTGGTACGCAAATCAGACTCAGAATGGCGACCATGTATTGATTATCGGAAAATTAATGACCTGACTCGAGGAGAAGCCTTCCCCATCCCGAGATTAGACGATCTCATTGATCAGGTCGCAGGTTCGAGTCTGATATCAATTTTAGATCTTAATAAAGGTTACTGGCAGATTCCGCTAACCCCTCGAGCTAGTGAAATTGCAGCGTTCATAACCCCCTGGGGCTTGTTTGAACCATTAACTCTCCCATTTGGTTTAAAAAACGGTGGAGTTACCTTCCAGAGGGCCATAAACGAGATAATCGCTCAATCCCCGACAGAAACCATCCGTGATAGATTTGCCGACGCATATCTGGATGATATTGCTGTTCGATCCAATTTATGGTCACAGCACATAAATCACTTGGATTGGACATTTCATAGACTAGAGGATAGTGGTGTTACTTTGAATCCGAAGAAGTGTAAAATTGGGTCTGGAACAGTCAAGTACTTGGGACATGAATTAGGGTCGGGAAAAATCAAACCAATTTCCAGCAAGGTTGAGTGTATTAGTAATATCTCTCCCCCACAGACCAAGAAACAATTACGAGGATATCTGGGATCAGTAGGATTTTACAGGAAATTCATTCCCCAGTTCGCTGAGATCGCCGCTCCCCTGACTGACTTATTAAAGGGCAAGCGATCAGGGAACATCATAACTCAGTGGAGCGATAAACATCAACTTGCTTTCGAATCCTTAAAGAAAGCTTTAACCAATAAACCCATACTGAAGGCCCCTGACTTTAACCAAGAGTTCGAACTCTATACTGATGCTTCCGATTTGGGAATTTCGGCTGTACTGACTCAGACCGTTGACCAAGTACCACACCCAGTAGCATTTTATTCCCGAAAACTTATTCCACGAGAGAAAAACTACTCTACAATAGAGAAGGAATTATTAGCTATAGTGGCCGGTATCGAACATTTTCGCATATATGTAAGCACAAGCAAAACAATAATTAATTCAGATCATAATCCCCTTGTATGGTTAAGTAGGTCGAAAACGTCCAATCAACGCCTCTTAAGATGGGCACTGTGTCTCTCAGAATTTAATCTGACCATTAAACATATCAAAGGGACTCAAAATGTTCTAGCAGACTTTCTCAGTAGAGTTCAATGACTGTGATGTTTGACTTAGTAAATGTACTTGGTATTATTTCAGTTGTTCAGTAAATAGTTATTGCCTCTATGATTAGAATGTTGGTACCTAGCGAAAGAAATGCTATTTTAGGACATATGATGTATTGATATTATGATTGTTTTCTACTGTATATTCAAAGGAATGAAGATTTGTAAATCGGCCGATAGCGGGCGATGTCAAACTTCTCCCCGGGTAGGGAGGATTGTGCAAAACCCCAATTTGCACGAAATATTTATTATTGTTATATATAAATAGTAATGTATTATATAAATACATTAAACTGTTTCTATATATGGCCAAATGTTTACCATGTAATATATATATATTTGTTTTATGCATAATCGTCTGCTATTATTTTCGCGCCTAAAATTATCAATCTCGCTTCGCGCGGGAAATGACTTAAGATGTTAGGCCTAATCTCAGTTTATCAAGGCCGTGGTTGCAGGTGTCCAGTTATGTAATACAAAGGCACCGAACTGGTTTGATGGTGTAATATTAGATAACAGGCCGTGGTTGCAGGTGTCCAGTTATGTAATACAAAGGCACCGAACTGGTTTGATGGTGTAATATTAGATAACATAACAGATGTTTAGGAATAACAGATGTTTTAGGAATTGTTATATCATATATACACTGATTCAATTATGTATATAAGAAATGGATTTTATTAACATAGATCAGACACACTAGAGCCTAACTCCAGGAGCGAGAAAGGTCGTGATCTCAATCTAGTATATAGAACATATAAACTGTATTTATGATACTTAGATATTATTGACATTATAAGAAATATAACTTATAAAGATTTGTCGAATAATTAAATTGTTCAGCCACAGAAGAAACATAGAGTTTCGGCGAACCATACCAGAAGTTGATTAAAAGTTAATCTAATCAGAAACAGTGATTAGATTATAGTGATATTGAGTAATGACGGATTAGAAAGATTGGATGTTAAATATACTGTGTAAGCGCATAGTCGGCTCACACAAATGGATTGTTAAATAAGCTTTTAATGATACGATGTATATATATATAGATCACTGATTATATATATATGGATATTTCTGATGCCAATTTAAACAAGATATTATATAGAAGAAATGTAATACTGTGTTGAGTTATCATTAATACATATAATAACGAAGAAACCCCCTAGACAACTCCAGCGAGTCTACAATAGGATAGACCCTGGTAAGAGCCGTAGCAACCTAGACATATTCTTACGAGAAGAAAAAGGAGAGTTTGCGACACTGTTCCCAGGTTATTATCCTATACGCACACAGACAAACATACAGCCAAAAACAACACTACGTGTACTACGTGTACTAATGAAGTACAGCAGGCAAAGCCAATGTATGATACATGAAGAGTTTCCCCTCACTCTTAACTTCACTATACATATGTACACAGAACATGTGGTTGTGTTCCCTCAACATGTCGAGTTGGCTTAAATAAATGGTAAACGCTATATGGAGTGTTCTCACTAGAAAACATGGAACTTCAGATTCAGAAAGATTGAAGCCACATAGCAACCTACTAAGGATATCGTTTAATCAGAAGTGGCGAAACCACTTTAAAGGTGCAATAAAACAAACATTAGGTTTTTGATGCAAAGTGATTTAAAATCTACGTACAAAAATGGTACTCCAGATATTAATAATATGAGTTTGAATTAGAAAAAAATATCTAGATATTTTAACAGAAACGATATATAAATCGCGCTCTCACTGTGAGAATAAAATCTAGAAGCAAATGGTAATAAGTAATAAGTAATAAGGCAATAAGTTTAACCAATATTAGCGAGTGCCCTCCCCGAAAAACCAGAGTTATGTTAATAAAATGGCTGTAATTATGTGTATTGTAATAACCTGTATTATTTTAGCATGATGAAAATAAAATACTATCTAGTAAAAGAAGGTACAACAAAAACTGAACTGAACACTCGTATTTGTGTGTGTTTTACATTTATTTATCGTCGTTACCGGTTGCCCATGTGAGCGCCGCCTCCTGAAGTCATTAGTCATTTTAGAATTTTGGAGGATAGTGCAATGATACAGATAGAGACCGATTCAAGAATTTCCTCTGGTTCGTGTACGTGCACAGTGTAAAGCACCGACACGAGACCTGGTTTAAAGTCCTATCTAAAAGACTGTTAATTTTATTAGAGTCAGACGGGGGATGGAACCTGCGATCCCTGGATTAACAGTCCATCGTGTTAACCACTGGACTACAGATCCGTCTCGTATTTGTACTTGTTATTTGTACCTGGTAATGTGTACTTCTAATTTGTATTATTGTATGATTTAATATTCTAAAGCTGTATTAAATCTCAATGTGAACAGCCTGTTAATTAATAGTTAAAACCGAATTGAGTGCGAAAGCGGTAATTTGCCTTGAAATTTAAACATAATTAACTAATGACTCGCGTAAATATAAATAATGTCCGCAGAAAATACTTTAATTCTTTTTTTGCAATTCTGCAAAAACATCATGGTCTGTAAAATCAATTAAGAGAGAAGTATTAACCGCCATATAAATCACAAAATATCCCGATTGGGAAATCAGAGTTTGCATAGATGTCCCTAACTGATACTAGTGTTACAACTGTCCATGTAATATATCGCTAAGTGCGTTATTATTCTACATCAGTTCAGAACATCCGTAATTGTCATTACCCTATCATTCATTTATCAGATTAGATGACATTTCATTGTACTTCCGGAAGAAGAAGACTTCCAGCGAGAAATTAAAACTTCACAGATATATGTTGAAACTCGCCGTCCAATAGTAACAGTGTATTTATCAGAATAGTGACTTCCTCTGTGTCGCCTTGCTTTACCAAACTCCCCGGAGATCGGAACGTCTGGCCGAGTTGTAACCCGCTTCGGTAGATAAGTTGATTATAACTTGTGTACTCTGGAAAATGTCTCTGTCTGTATCATTGCACTATCCTAATATCTTCATGAGGCACGTCGCTCATATGGTCAGACACAGCTATTGAAATTTCCATAGGCCACCATTATAGCACACAGTTCCATTACATGTTCCCCAAAAATAGTTTGGCACAAAAGACAGTAGTTTTCAACAGACTGGCCTTTGAGCCACAAGAAAATGTCAAATTTCAATGGGGTTGACTAATTGCGTTTTTTTATTTCCCACTAAAGGCACCCACCCCCTACTCTGAGTAAGTAAGGTAAGTTGGTGGTGAATGTTGCACTGACACCTGCATTTATAATGGTGTTACCAAATAGTACACAGATACATTGTGTTCAAAAATATTCCAAATTGCAGCTCATATATTGTATTTTAATATTTAGAAGTCATTTTCACTATTTGTGACAATACCTACTCAGTCAATCAGTTCACGTATCAATAACTCTTAAGGGTTTCCCTACACTTGTTCAACCAATCCGAGACCACTATATCAATAACACCGTCACACCATATGGGCTATCGGTAGCGACGGCAAATAAATGTATAATCACATTACGTGTGTAATTATAGTTTATAGTTTATCAGCCTACGTTATAACTGTATGTTCTTTTTCTTCTTTATTTTAATTCCATTTTTTATTTCTCTATCAACATACATAAATACGAAATCAATATATGTTAACAATACAATGTACTAACATAAATTAATGTATTTTATATAGTATTTCCATGCTAAATCGCAGATACATTAAATATGAAAGAGAGAGAAAGAGAAAGAGGGAGAGAGAGAGAGAGAGAAGATATATATATATATATATATATATATATATATAGAGGAAACAATTGCATTATACTACTTTCACGCTAAAATGGAGACCGTTTCTGAACCACATTAATTAACTAATCTTCAAATGTTATAGTAGATACACGATTTCTCTCTCTCTCTATATATATATATATATATATATATCTACTATAACATTTAAAGATTAGTTAATTAATGTGGTTCAGAAACGGTCTCCATGTTAGCGTGAAAGTAGTATGCTTGTTTTTGAACAATGCAATTGTTTCCTCTATTTTTATTTTATGTTCTTTGCTCAACCTTATATATAAAGTTCAGCCGAATAATTTAATGAAACAGTAACTGGCGCCAAGTGACGAGTTTGGGGACATAATGACAAAATAGATTCTTGCTAATCTGAAACGCTGGAACAATTACGTCAAGGTGAGTTTTTCATTGGTTCCTATGGGAATACATACCTCACGTGACGACTCAATTCAAAATTCCCATATAGCCAACAGTCATTATTATTACTATTCCCCTCCGAGATAATATTAACCAGTTGACAGGTTAATAGTTTCGATAATAGTGACTGACTTTTGCTTCCAGTCTGAATCAGTAAAACGCTCATGGGGATATTGCTAAAACCAAAGCGCCTAGCATAATTAATAGACGCTTATTTAAATGCATACAAAACAGCTTCTAGATACCTACATATTATATAAATAGATTTACTAAAACAAGTCAACTCGAATCCTGGGTGTTTGATGCAGCCAGTTTTCTTTATAAATATGTGTATCTGGGTTCGATATAATAAAATAAATATTGCATTCCTCAGTGGGCAATATGAAATATATCACCCTCGAAGCATGCACGTATATTAACCTCAGCTGATGCTTCTCGAGGTGATATATGTTTCATATTCCTCACTTAGAAGTGCAATATTTATATAATATTTAAGGTATATTACATGCATACAGTCAAACCTGTTTGTAAAGAACATGACCGAAGTGCTTGGGTAAACAGTTGAATATGGTACCTGAACGAAATATTAGACACAGAAGTTATAAGTATTCATTGTTATATTGTCTACATACCTATGCAACTGTATAGTTTGTATATGTGTGTATTTTCAGGCGAGAGATGCGAGTTTCACGACTTCTTTCCTTCAACCAAGGAGATTATCTATGACGAAGCACTTGACAGACAAATTCTGGGTAAGTTTGTATATATCTGTTTCGATGCATTGAAGAAAAACTGGGAAGAATGTGTGCATGTATTCCATAACAAATGTTTCTTAATAGACCGTAGTTGCAAAATGATACTACATTAAACGTTTATATTTGCCTTTCAATCTGGTGTTCAGATTATTATTATTATTATTATTATTATTATTATTATTATTATTATTATACCAGATTTGTATGGCACTCTTTTCATACAGAAATTATACGTTCAAAAGTGCTTAACATTAATTTAGCATAGTAAGACAATTTTACAACATACATTACAATAGTCAACATTAAGGACACCAATCAATTTGGTAGCAATAAACAAATTAAAAAATAATACTAATAATAATAAAACAATGTAAAATGTTATCAAAAATATTAAGAACATAAAAGAATAAAGGTTAAGAATTAAAATGCAAAATGCTATAAATACATCGTTAGATGGAACACACCAAATTAAAATCTACTTCCAAGAAGTGTATCACGCATTACACGTATACTGGTTGCTCGTTTATGTGTCTTTCAATTTGACTTTCAGATTACATGCGTACTGGTTGTACATTCAGCATATATATACATGTACATGTTACTATATATAGATAATTACATTGAGTCTCAGATTCAATTTGTCTTTCAGATTACATGCGTACTGGCTGCGCATTCAGCATATCTATACATATACATGTTACTATATATAGATAATTACATTGAGCCTCAGTTTCGATTTGTCTTTCAGATTACATGCGTACTGGCTGCGCATTCAGCATCTTTATACATATACATGTTACTATATATAGATAATTACATTGAGCCTCAGTTTCGATTTGTCTTTCAGATTACATGCGTACTGGCTGCGCATTCAGCATCGTTATACATATACATGTTACTATATATAGATAATTACATTGAGCCTCAGTTTCGATTTGTCTTTCAGATTACATGCGTACTGGCTGCGCATTCAGCGTCATCACTCTAATGCTGATGTTCCTTGTACATGTGTTCGCTATCTATACAGTCCGCAGACCCAGATACACCATCAAACGATTGACGGCATTGCTCCACCTCATGACGGGTAAACAGTTACTATATACAAATCTATCTTAGCTCGATTGCGAACAAGTTCTTACATTTAAATTTCAATCACTCTCGATACCTGATGGAATCCGTCGTCATGAGAGCGAGCGTAGCACAGAGGTTTTAAGCAATTTAAGTGGCTTGCCTAAGGGCACAATCTCCAGGCGAACACGTTACCACTGCGTTGTCATAACTATAAAGGTTTGCTTACCATTGGCTGACTAAAATATAGGTGAACGTTATTATCACGCAAGACGTGAACTTTATTATCACATCATTAACTCACCTTATTTAAAACTGTGGACGAATGTCAGAGGAGGTAACTAGAACCACAGAGTGAGGCTAACTAAATAGTACCTAAATAGTACTAGATACTGAGAAAATCATTGTCTTATTGATAATCGAGGTCTGTCTTCCTTTGCTTATGGGTCTCCGCTGCCGAGTGGGTACGGTCATTGACTTCAAAGCAATGATCCTCATCGCTGTAAGCTCGAACCCCATTGAGGTATCTACATCTTTCATGTGAGGAAGCTATCCAGCTTGTGGTATGCCGGTGACCGTCCGTGCCTTAAGTACTGCTCGGGTGTGCAACGGGGTCTTCCTCAACCAATAATAGCCGGAGAGTCGCAGTTTATAACAAAGGCTGTGAGACGAATCGCTATCGTTATAACAAGTCAAAGTTTGTATTGGCATAAACATGTACATGTCCATCGCCAAGAAATGATTGGTGGTTACATACAAAGTTACAGAAAAGCATGATATTATATAAGGTGTGAGTAAGCATAGCATTAACATTTACGAAATATATTGTTGTTTAAAAATATAGTTGGTATTCAGTGTCTCACAAATCAATATTTTACAAGTAGGAACATTCATTTAGTTAATTAATATCATTTCTTTTACCTGTTGCTACCTGTTGCTAAATAAATGAGTGTTCTAAAGGTATTAATGGTTGGAATATGAACAATAATATCTAGGTAAATATGTATTTCTTATATCATTATAATAAGGACAAACTAATAAGAAATGATACTCTGATTCTACTTGATGCATGTTACATTTTGAGCACACTCTTAAATTTCTTTCAATGTTTCGAAATCTTCCTTCTTCTATTGCCAATGTATGGGCTGAACATCGAAATCTAGATAATGCAGCCCGATGTTCATATTATCAACACAACTTAAATATTTGTCTTGCGTGAATTCAGTCTTAAATATATTATAATTTTCCAATTTAGAAAAGGAACTTAATTGCATGCACCATTGCTGTAGATATTGGTCATATATTCTTTGTACAACCATATTTACTTCTATATTACTAACATTTTCCTTGTTCCACAAATATACTGAGTCAAAAAAGAAACGATACCTGGTGTTTATGTGTCTATAATTTCAACATTTATTAAGAAAATTCTTTGAAAATTCATAAGATGATAGTCCAACATGTTTGAAAGAGGAGCACATAAAGCATAATGAGCCTCCGAAACTGTCTGCTGCGTGATGACGTAATTCGTCGGACAGGGGTCTAATGGAGTTTTCACACATACGTCAATACCGAGTATGGGCACCATTTGCGTCTCTCACTGCAATGCACCGCCGTCGCATCGAACGGAAAAATGTCTGAATCTCTTGCTGGTCAATATGTGTCCACTCCTGACGCAAAACATCCCTCAGTTGGTTTAACGTTACCGGCTGACGTCGTCTGGCGCGGCGGTCTAACGTATCCCACAAATGTTCTATGGGTGACAAGTCTGGTGACAAAGCAGGCCACGGCAGGGTTTCAATATTGTTCTGCTCCAATAATGTGGTGGAAATCCGAGCAGTATGACACCTGGCGTTGTCCTGTTGGAACAGTGTGACGTTTCTGTTGGCGTTAAAGAACGGCACAACAACTGGCGCAAGGATCTCATCACAGTACCGCTGGGCGTTTAGGTTCCCGTCCACCACTAACAGTTCAGTGCGACTGCCGAAGGTGATACCGCCCCACGCCATAACGCTTCCGCCCCCGAACAGATCGACCTGACGTACACATGCGTCGGCGTAACGTTCACCGCGTCTGCGATATACCCGCTCTCTGCCATCCGCTCGACGCAAACAGAACCGCGATTCATCGCTAAACATCACCGAATTCCACTGTAACCGAGTCCAGCGAGCACGTTCCGTCGTCCATTCCCGCCGTACGTCACGGTGACGTCGTGTCAGGATGGGTCCAACGTATGGCCGATAGGCACGAATGCCACGTTCACCGAGCCGGTTCCTGACTGTTTGTGCACTGATGCGATTGTTGGTCATCCCAGGAGTAACGGCAGCTGTGTGCGTAGCAGGTAGGAACCGGTCACGTAAATGTGACGTCCGAATGTGACGGTCCTGTTCACGCGTCGTCACACGTGGTCGACCAGATCTTGGACGGTCGTCCACCGATCCATGTGTTCGATAACGTCGAAGTAGACGTGTTATCGTGATCCGCGTAACCCCGAGTCGATTTGCGACGTCACGCTGACGTAAACCGCCGTCAATCATGCCAATGGCACGCATTCTCTGATTGCGGTTTAGCCTAGGCATTTTGTTAGAGGTAACAATGGGTATGTAAGGTGTTTTTCCTCGATGATAATGCAATACCAGTACAATAAACCGGTTTTCCGATTTGTACATGTGTAGGAAGTTGTCTTTGTTGAGGAGCACGTGCTAATCGGAAATTCGGCGTTCCAGGATTATCGGGTGTTTATTTACCTGTGTTTATGGTTGGCTGACGTTGCAATAAGATACCAGGTACTGATGCGTAATAATATATTAAACCTTTCTATGGTTTTATTCGTTTTACGTCATTTTTAGTTTGGTATCGTTTCTTTTTTGACTCAGTATAAAAAGGAAATCGACCGAATTCTCCGAAAACAGCATCGTTTATAACAAAAGATGTTGGTTCGACTTTTTAGCACTAAACAAACACAACTGACAATAAAAAATGTACACGATATTTCCAAGGCGGGATTGCTAATTTGCAGGAATGTGTCTTTCATAGCGATGTAGTTAATACTTCGTTGTGCACCGATCTTTCCAATCCCAGTCCGGATGTCCGTCTTAATTGTTCTAACGAGAACGACACGTTTATTATAAGTTAGATCGTGACATGTAATTTTACACGTACTAACTAGCACACTAATAAAATGCCGGATATAATACCATCCTCGCGATATTTCTAATTCCCAGAATCACACTCATTTGATATCACACATTTCATATTACATGAAGAAAAGAGGTAGGGTGCAAGTCACGTGGTTACAATAATACAAAGGCTCTGACAAATAGGTCTGCTGATTGACCCAACATAACGTTACACCTGTGTGCGTGTTTATTTTACGTTTATTTATCGTCGCTACCGGTTGCCCGTATGAACGACGCCTCCTGAAGAGATTAGTCATTTTAGATTTTTGGAATGTAGTGCTAGTATGATACAGACGAAGACCCATTCCAGAGTATCCTGGTTCTTTTACGTGCACGGTGTAAAGCACCGACACGAGATTTCTATTTAAAGTCCCATCTGCAAGACTGTTAAGTTTATTAGGGTCAAACGGGGGATCGAACCTGCGATCCCTGGATTCTCAGTACACCGTGTTGACGTTCACCTAAACTGTTGCCGTGTTGGTGCGACTTTATAACACCCCCCTTACACAACGAAATAACCCAAACACAGTATATGTATGCTATCATATTAATATGTATTATCTCTCAATGGCGCTGCAACTCTAATGAATTGATTTCGCTCTTTGCCAATATAGCTTCTCAAATCGTTTTTGTTCCCCACATTATCAGGATATTCCTTTTTCCGATAAACAGGTAAATCACATAAGTATTATCATATAGCTTTGATTCGTTTCCATACTCCGGGAACCACACACATGAAATATAGCTATAGTAATTACTTTTACGATATCCGAAATAATATCACCCGAATTGTGTACCAATTGCTTGACTCGACTCGAGATTTTGATATTTACGAATGTTTAGTTGTCAGTTCGAAACCGATATCAGCTCCAATTTCTGCTTTTATATGATACATGTACATGCAAATGTTGCTGAATTATTTCGAATTACTCTTTTCTTTGGACAAGTCAAACTTAAAATCGTCAATTACAGTACATCGTATACAAGTAATTTTAGCTACATAGTCAATTAACCCTTTCAACCCCACAAGGCCTCTAAATAGGCTTATGAAAAGTGTAGATCCAGATGAGCCGGCTCGTGACGAGCCGTCTCATCAGGATCTGCACTTTTTTGCCAGTAATAATTATTACTATTTTTAGATAAAATTACCCATGTTGATAAATGAATTGGTCCAAAGGTAATTTTCTTATTAATTTATTGGTCTGAAAATATCACGCACCAGTCCATGTGAGTTACTTGGGGTTGAATGGGTTAATAGTCAAATAATCGCAACGAGAGATATTGGTGTTTTTTTCCTAATAAAACGTCCTTTTGGCAGATATACGTCAAGTTAGATATATTATTAAATGTATATTGATCCGCTTTAACTATTGTTCCCTATCAAAATGTTGGAATTTTATTAATGTGACTTTATCCTAATCATGTTAATTAATTAATTAATTTTTACAGTACCATAACCATTGAAAATACCACAGGAAATCTGTCGGGATTTCAAATATTTATGATTAGTGGATCATAAAGGATATAAATAAATATAAAAGGATGATCATGCAAGATAAAAACAGAGGAAATTAATGGCATATCCTCCTTTAGGACAGATATGTTATATACATATATTGTCAATTATTCAAACGATCGATTCATGGGGAAATGGGAAGGGCTCCCTTCCTGTGTGTCGCCGGAAAGTGGAACAGTTCAATGTACGTGTTGCCCCAGTCACACGTTCCATACCTCCAGGTCATGTAGAGCTGTCTCTTGTGCAGGGTACAGTTCATGTTGAATTAATTGATAATTTGTAATTAATCGATTAATACACGTTTTATTTCAGCTGCGTGTATGGTCGTCATGAACGAAGTCTTCATCCGAACCACGGAGTATGGAGAGGCAAACCTTCCGGCTCGGATTCCAGCAGGTGCGCAGTACCAGTACGGATACTCGTTTGTACTCTCGTGGATTGTTTTCGTATTCTATATCGCCGCAGGAATTGCATTTTTGGTTCTTTCGCATAAAAGAAAAGCTAAGATGGGAGATTTGGAAGATGCGCTTGCGGATGAAGATGAGCCAATGCAGATAAGGCGATGATGCGCACTTCCGGTTTAGAGGTTAAAATTGACACGATTCGTGAAGCAACAACTTCATATGTATTGGAATGTCCCACGTACACGTTTACTTTGACAATTAACCAGATGTAGGTCAAATATATCCCCATATTAATATATAAATGACCCAATGGAAAGAGAGAAACAAATGGGCGTGTTACCCTTTGCCATAATCTGTACATTGATTGCCGAGTATACAGTCAGTCTGTACTTATTTCCAACTTCAAGTTGCGGCTCACATTTTGTTAGAAACCAAAGGATGTGGATTATTGTATGCGCCAATATACAGGGTTACTGAAATCACAGAGAGAAGTGAATCTAAGACCGCGTGATCAGCACGCGCACGCGCACGTGCTCTCGCAATGCAAGTTCCCCAGGAGTAGCACATGAACACTCTAATGTGTTCCATGCTTTTGTCACAAGCTTTATCACAAGTGGGAATACGTAGTCAGCCAGTCGGTAGAGCAATCCCCCAGCCGAAAGATGTTCCGGGTTCGAGCTTCAGGTCTGCTGCACGTGTTTTCTTTCCCTGTGACATTTGACCCAAACCAACAGAGACAGGACAAGTTTGGGTAACTACGTATCGTGGTGCTCATGGTAATTTCTACAACGTTTAACTACTTGCTCACATCATCCCTATCATTTCTTGATCAAACAATCATGTGGTAATCAGTCATGTGGTAACAAGTGACGTGTCCCGTGCACCATATTGGTGAGCGATGGACGCAGACTATCATATGCTGTAGTTAAATCATTTGTTTGCATTCATCATGATTTAGCATACAAAACACATCGCATGATACAAATGGTTTGTGTGACAAGTGATTTTTAACAACATTAGAAAACAGCATTCACCTGAAACTTCACTCTGCCTATACTGTAGCATGCCTAAATCACGCCAGTATGTGTGTGTGCTGTTTTATATATAACTGAATTACAGGTTGATTAAAAGGTGGAAACGTATACTTATTCTGTCTGATAACTGAAATTAAATTATCTTACTTAATTATCAGTTTGCTTGCCAAGTAGGCCTATCAGCTGGAACACAAAATACTATAGACGGATATGTAGTCCAGTGGTAACACGCTGGACTGGTAATCCAGGGATCGCAGGTTCGATCCCCCGTCTGACCCTAATAAAATTAACATTTTTTCAGATGGGACGTTAAACCGAGGTCTCGTGTCGGTACTTTACACCGTGCACGTAAACGAACGAGAGGAGATTCTGGAATGGGTCTCTGTCTGTATCATGCACTATCCTCCAAAATCTAAAATAACTAATCTCTTCAGGAGGCGGCGTTCATATGGGCAACCGGTAGTGACGATAAATACACGTAAAAAACATGTATTACCAAGCACATAGTAGTTAGAGGGCATGTCGTCAATGCTCGTTATATTGGTTTGTACTTGACTCCATTAGTAGCGCACACATGTGTCAATAACCAGTCGTTGTTTAAAGCCCGTATGTGGGTTTTATAACAGACGCGTGGTGAATTGTTCATTAGCATCATTGTCATTTCGCATTGTTGTTATAATTATATCGACAGTATAATATCCTACAATACATCCAATGGATAAAAACATTATTATTAATTAATTAACATGATTTGGATAAAATCACATTTATCATAGCGCAACATCTGGTTAGGGAGCAACGGTAAAAACAAAGGATTCCAACTAACTGGACCGCTATGCATTTAGGGATAAATCAGACTTTATCTGCCAAGGGAGGTAATAGAAAAGCCAGCGAGGCCACTCATTGTAAAGTTGTAACGATGTTGGCGATTTTTATCAATTTTTGACAAAAGAGGAATATCGATCGATACAGATTGATCGATCTAATATTGATGTGCCCATTTCAATATTCGTATTGCAAATTCGCTGTTCGATACTACCAACCAATGTTTAGTATGCACTATTGACGTATTGGGCTACATCGGTTACTTCTAGATTCATACACGTTCTTTGACATATGTCTCTACTTGCTATCGAAACAATATTTAGAGTTCGAGACCCAGCATGATACGAATTTACCGGTTACCCTAGCCTGGAAACAGGGGTCGATATATTTTGCCTGGTCAGTCAAATAAATATATATTAACACCGAGATTATTAATTGGGCCGTATTGAGATTCTGATCATATCAACGTTATTTTGCAAGAAGCTAAACAGTTAAAAATCGACAGACTGGAAGCCAGGCTACGGTTGCCCATATGAGCGACGCCTCCAGAAGAGATTCGTTATTTTGCAAGAAGCTAAACAGTTAAAAATCGACAGACTGGAAGCCAGGCTACGGTTGCCCATATGAGCGACGCCTCCAGAAGAGATTCGTTATTTTGCAAGAAGCTAAACAGTTAAAAATCGACAGACTGGAAGCCAGGCTACGGTTGCCCATATGAGCGACGCCTCCAGAAGAGATTCGTTATTTTGCAAGAAGCTAAACAGTTAAAAATCGACAGACTGGAAGCCAGGCTACGGTTGCCCATATGAGCGACGCCTCCAGAAGAGATTCGTTATTTTGCAAGAAGCTAAACAGTTAAAAATCGACAGACTGGAAGCCAGGCTACGGTTGCCCATATGAGCGACGCCTCCAGAAGAGATTCGTTATTTTGCAAGAAGCTAAACAGTTACAAATCGACAGACTGGAAGCCAGGCTACGGCTGCCCATATGAGCGACGCCTCCAGAAGAGATTCGTTATTTTGCAAGAAGCTAAACAGTTACAAATCGACAGACTGGAACCCAGGCTACGGTTGCCCATATGAGCGACGCCTCCAGAAGAGATTCGTTATTTTGCAAGAAGCTAAACAGTTAAAAATCGACAGACTGGAAGCCAGGCTACGGTTGCCCATATGAGCGACGCCTCCAGAAGAGATTCGTTATTTTGCAAGAAGCTAAACAGTTACAAATCGACAGACTGGAAGCCAGGCTACGGTTGCCCATATGAGCGACGCCTCCAGAAGAGATTCGTTATTTTGCAAGAAGCTAAACAGTTAAAAATCGACAGACTGGAAGCCAGGCTACGGTTGCCCATATGAGCGACGCCTCCAGAAGAGATTCGTTATTTTGCAAGAAGCTAAACAGTTACAAATCGACAGACTGGAAGCCAGGCTACGGTTGCCCATATGAGCGACGCCTCCAGAAGAGATTCGTTATTTTGCAAGAAGCTAAACAGTTAAAAATCGACAGACTGGAAGCCAGGCTACGGTTGCCCATATGAGCGACGCCTCCTGAAGAGATTCGTTATTTTAGAGTTTTGGATGATATTGAAATGATACAGACAGAGACCCATTCCAGAATCTCCTCTGGATCTCTTACGTGCACGGTGTAAAGCATCGACACGAGATCTGTTAATTTTATTAGAGTCAGACGGGGGATCGAACCTGAGATCCCTGGATCCCCAGTATATTGTGTTAACCAGTGGACTACAAATCCGTCTGTGTGACAAGGAAATGGCAACGGCAACGTACTTATAGCATTATATTTGTTTAAAGCCCTTATCATGCGGGCTAATGGATTGAAAGGAATGTGCAAACAACATAGATCCAGATCAACCGTAACGCCGCGACTGATCAGGATCTATGTTGTTTGCTATTCAGCCAAATGTTTTAGCTCCACTATCTGCATAGCAAACAGCATATAACCTGCCCAGATGACACTTTCTATGCACGCTCTGTGTCGACCTATCTGGCTCTATGTTGTTTGCTATTCAGCCAAATGTTTTAGCTCCACTATCTGCATTGCAAACAGCATATAACCTGCCCAGATGACACTTTCTATGCACGTCCTGTGTCGACTGATCTGGCTCTATGCTGATTGCTAGAACGAAAATACTCGTTTCCATCACAGTAAGGGTTAATGATTTTACAGTCATATTCCTGTTCAAATGGACTCACAATATTTAACCCTTTCAACACCACAGACCTCTAAATTGGCTTACAAAAAAGTGTAGATCCAGATGAGCCGGCTCGTGACGAGCCGTTCATCAGGATCTGCACTTTTTTCAAGTAATATAACTATTTTTCGAAAAATAATTACCCATTTTGATAAATGAACTGATCCAAATGTAATTTTGTTATTAATTTATTGGTCTAAAAATATCACGGACCAGTCCATGTCAGTTACTTGATGTTGAATGGGTTAATAAGACAATTAGCTACTAGATTAAGGTTGTAATACAATATAATTATTTATATTCTATGCTTTCCAATGAAATATATTTATCAGTGAAATAAAATGTGTTGTTTCTACACATTTTTATGCAAATTTATCTTAGCTCGATTCCGAACCAAGTTCTTACAACTTATATTAATCACTCTCGAGACCTCATTCCTGATGGAATCCATCGCCACGAAGGAGAGAGAAGAGGCAACGCAAAATTTAAGTGCATTGCCTAAGAACACAATCGTAACGGCTATAGATGGGCGCGAACTCCGGTCTGTTCGCACCTAAGCGAATGCGCTACTATCGCGACTTCCACTTTAATAATGTTGTTATCACGTAATTGTAGTTTTTACGACACTGGTCGTTTTTTTATTTAAGTTTATTTTGCGTCGCTACCGGTTGTCCATTTGAGCGACGGGCAGTTTACCTAACAACACCTTTGCTGGGCAGACTCGAGTGATTAATCAGTACTCGGTGCACCAACCTCCGCAAGAAAGGGCACGATCTGGGTGGGGCTCGAACCCGTGACAATCAGTGGTGATATGTTACAGGGGGATACAAGTCAGCGATCTTACCCACTTGACCGCGATGGCGGACTTGCACAATGTACATCACTTTTAGCATGTTTATTTAAAATTGCTGCTCTTTGGGGCCCGAAAAAAATGTACTGCGATTATGGTCTTTTTGAACAGGAATAAAAATGCTGCCATTTGGGGCCCGAAAAATATGTACTGCTTTAAGACATGATTTGGTATTTTGGACAGGAATAAAAATGCTGCCATTTGGGGCCCGACAAAAATGCACTGCTTTAAGACGCGATTTTGGTGTTTCTGGGCAGGAATATGACCAGGAAAAGAGAGTTTATTTTTATGATTTTGTATTCATATATAATAAGGTTCATGTACATTTACGTCCAACAAAGCATTATATGTTCTGTATTCTGGTGCTTTCAAACATTTATATGTTGAAACGTTCTGTGTAGTATATGTGTGGAATGGGAAACAGTGGTGATGTGATATATACTGCCCATGATAGGTCCTTTTCATTATTTTTTATCTGTTTTTACTGTTGTTTATTTTTCATCACATACTATCGATTTTCGTCCATTTTCTCATCTAATAATTAGTAAATTATTAAATCCCTAGATGTCCTACAGTATGTCCTACAGTATGTCCTACAGTATGTCCTACGATATGTCCTACAATGTCCTACGGTATGTCCTACAGTATGTCCTACAATATGTCCTACGGTATGTCCTACAATATGTCCTACAGTATGTCCTACAGTATGTCCTACGATATGTCCTACGGTATGTCCTACGATATGTCCTACAGTATGTCCTACAGTATGTCCTACGGTATGTCGTACAGTATGTCCTACGATATGTCCTACAGTAAGTCCTACGGTATGTCCTACAGTAGGTTCTACGGTATGTCCTACAGTATGTCCTAAATACGGTATGTCCTACGGTATGTCCTACGGTATGTCCTACGGTATGTCCTACAGTATGTCCTACGGTATGTCCTACGGTATGTCCTACGGTATGTCCTACAGTATGTCCTACAGTATGTCCTACAGTATGTCCTACGGTATGTCCTACATTATGTCCTACGGTATGTCCTACAGTATGTCCTACGGTATGTCCTACAGTATGTCCTACAGTATGTCCTACGGTATGTCCTACAGTATGTCCTACAGTATGTCCTACGGTATGTCCTACAGTATGTCCTACAGTATGTCCTACGGTATGTCCTATAGTATGTACTACAGTATGTCCTACAGTATGTCCTACAGTATGTTCTACAATATGTCCTACGGTATGTCCTACAGTATGTCCTACAGTATGTCCTACAGTATGTCCTACAATATGTCCTACGGTATGTCCTACAGTATGTCCTACAGTATGTCCTACAGTATGTCCTACGGTATGTCCTACAGTATGTCCTACAGTATGTCCTACGGTATGTCCTATAGTATGTACTACAGTATGTCCTACAGTATATCTACAGTATGTCCTACAGTATGTTCTACAATATGTCCTACGGTATGTCCTACAGTATGTCCTACAGTATGTCCTACGGTGTGTCCTACAGTATGTCCTACAGTATGTTGTACAGTATAGTTACAGTATGTCCTACAGTATGTCCTACAGTATATCTACAGTATGTCCTACAGTATGTCATACATTATGTCCTACTGTATGTCCTACAGTATGTCCTACAGTATGTTGTACAGTATATCTACAGTATGTCCTACAGTATGTCCTACAGTATATCTACAGTATGTCCTACAGTATGTCATACATTATGTCCTACTGTATGTCCTACAGTATGTCCTACAGTATGTCCTACGGTATGTCCTACAGTATATATATAGTATGTCCTACAGTGTGTCCTACATTATGCCATACAGTATGTCCTACAGTATGTCCTACAGTATGTCCTACATTATGCCATACAGTATGTCCTACAGTATGTCCTACAGTATGTCCTACATTATGCCATACAGTATGTCCTACAGTATGTCCTACAGTATGTCCTACAGTATGTCCTACATTATGCCATACAGTATGTCCTACAGTATGTCCTACAGTATGTCCTACATTATGCCATACAGTATGTCCTACAGTATGTCCTACAGTATGTCCTACAGTATGTCCTACATTATGTCATACAGTATGTCCTACAGTATGTCCTACAGTATGTCCTACATTATGCCATACAGTATGTCCTACAGTATGTCCTACAGTATGTCCTACAGTATGTCCTACATTATGCCATACAGTATGTCCTACAGTATGTCCTACAGTATATCCTACAGTATGTCCTACAGTATGTCCTACAGTATGTCCTACAGTATGTCCTACAGTATGTCCTACATTATGTCCTACAGTATGTCCTACAGTATGTCCTACAGTATGTCCTACATTATGTCATACAGTATGTACTACAGTATGTCCTACAGTATGTCCTACATTATGACATACAGTCTGTCCTACGGTATGACATACAGTATGTCCTACAATATGTCCTACAGTATGTCCTACAATATGTCCTACAGTATATCCTACAGTATATCCTACCGTATGTCATACAGTATGTCCTACATTATGCCATACAGTATATCCTACAGTATATCCTACGGTATATCCTACAGTATGTCCTACAGTATGTCCTACAGTATGTCCAACTTTTACTGTAAATTGTTATGAATTTATTAACATGATTTTTATAAAATACGACACAAGATATGGTTATGGACAAAAGTGAAAACATAGAGGATATGTGTGTTTATTTAGTTTAAGATATGATTTGATTTCATAGCCACGAGTAGCCTGGGAACAGGCGTCGATATATTTTGCCTGGTCAGTCAAAAAAATATTTGTTAACATCAAGACTATTAATTGGGCCGTATTGAGCTTCTGATCATATCAACGTCATTTTGCCAGAAGTTAAAAAGTGAAAAATCGACAGACTGGAACCCAGGCTAAGTCAAGAGTGGAAACACATATTTCGGTGATTACGTTAAAACGTCATCTTCCACTGTTTGAATCATTCGTTGGAAAGCATAAAAGAAAATGTGTTCCAACAACAGAATTAGAAGTAGGCCTACCTGAAAATCCAGCACCCTCTCTCATTCAACATATCGATACGTTTATATCACAGTTAATCTAAGATTGTTTACACCAGTGTGTATTTGTTTGTTTTCCATATAATTAGTTCACGTTCACCTAAACTGTTAATATTTTTATACTGATATATGTATACCCAGAATCATTTTTGCTTAGAATTATTTTTCATCATAATTTCATATGCAATTTAACGATAAAAACCACAGGTGCTAGAAGGAACGTGGCTGAGACCAAAAAATGTGACAGACCCATGTCCTTGTAAACGCAACATATAGAAAAATAGAAAATGAAAATAATGAAAATACGCACCAATGCTACATATTTTAATAATAAGAGGATATTTGTTTGTTTCGGTGAATTATCGAATTATATTTCACCGAATGAACATTGAAATCTTGAATCCGAAATCATTCGCGATGTCAATATTTCAACATGCAGAGGCGTATTTATATATGTATTTACCACACCTGCAATCTAATGAGAAATAAAAACAGCAAAATTCACCCCATTCACAATAAGAAATGAAAACACTGGCTGTACAGTAAAACATATCAAACATATAAAACACTGGCTGTACAGTAAAACATATCAAACATATAAAACACTGGCTGTACAGTAAAACATATCAAACATATAAAACACTGGCTGTACAGTAAAACATATCAAACATATAAAACACTGGCTGTACAGTAAAACATATCAAACATATAAAACACTGGCTGTACAGTAAAACATATCAAACATATAAAACACTGGCTGTACAGTAAAACATATCAACATATAAAACACTTGCTGTACAGTAAAACATATCAAACATATAAAACACTGGCTGTACAGTAAAACATATCAAACATATAAAACACTGGCTGTACAGTAAAACATATCAAACATATAAAACACTGGCTGTACAGTAAAACATATCAAACATATAAAACACTGGCTGTACAGTAAAACATATCAAACATATAAAACACTGGCTGTACAGTAAAACATATCAAACATATAAAACACTGGCTGTACAGTAAAACATATCAAACATATAAAACACTGGCTGTACAGTAAAACATATCAAACATATAAAACACTGGCTGTACAGTAAAACATATCAAACATATAAAACACTGGCTGTACAGTAAAACATATCAAACATATAAAACACTGGCTGTACAGTAAAACATATCAAACATATAAAACACTGGCTGTACAGTAAAACATATCAAACATATAAAACACTGGCTGTACAGTAAAACATATCAAACATATAAAACACTGGCTGTACAGTAAAACATATCAACATATAAAACACTGGATGTACAGTAAAACATATCAAACATATAAAACACTGGCTGTACAGTAAACATATCAAACATATAAAACACTGGCTGTACAGTAAAACATATCAAACATATAAAACACTGGCTGTACAGTAAAACATATCAAACATATAAAACACTGGCTGTACAGTAAAACATATCAAACATATAAAACACTGGCTGTACAGTAAAACATATCAAACATATAAAACACTGGCTGTACAGTAAAACATATCAAACATATAAAACACTGGCTGTACAGTAAAACATATCAAACATATAAAACACTGGCTGTACAGTAAAACATATCAAACATATAAAACACTTGCTGTACAGTAAAACATATCAAACATATAAAACACTTGCTGTACAGTAAAACATATCAAACATATAAAACACTTGCTGTACAGTAAAACATATCAAACATATAAAACACTGGCTGTACAGTAAAACATATCAAACATATAAAACACTGGCTGTACAGTAAAACATATCAAACATATAAAACACTGGCTGTACAGTAAAACATATCAAACATATAAAACACTGGCTGTACAGTAAACATATCAAACATATAAAACACTGGCTGTACAGTAAAACATATCAAATTATTTGCAAGAACTACTATCTAGGCCTACAACGAACCGGAACCAATTTACTCAGTGGGGGGTCGCACGATCTGGGTCTTAGCTAAGTTAACGTTCCATGCCAGTAAACTAAACCTGCCGAATAGGATAATCGTGATGTAAGGGAGACAACAGTAATAAGCATTAGTGACTATTAATATGGGATCCAAGTGCAAAAGTTGTCCCCCTTGTAAATTAGCAGTCTCTAGTGTGATTTCAATAGAGTTATATGGTAACTTGCAATAACGTCATTATTTGATCAATTAATCATATTCTCCTACATATACGAAGACAGATAAATGTATGTACTTTCATTTCATTGTTTATACTTTAAAATATATATTTATAAAGTATATGTCTTGTCCAGTATAATTAAGAACATATACAGAGACCAAAACGTCATATTTCACCCTTACTTTCACGCATGTACAGTATTAGTAAAATACTGATGTGTATGTGTGTTTTACGTTTATTTATCGTCGCTACCGGTTGCCCATATGAGCGACGCCTCCTGAAGAAGTCATTTTAGATTTTGGAGGATAGTGCAATGATACAGACAGAGACCCATTCCAGAGTCTCCTCGGGTTCTTTTACGTGCACGGTGTACAGCACCGACACGAGACCTCGGTTTAATGTCCAATCTGAAAGACTGTTAATTTTATTAGGGCCAGACGGGGGATCGAACTGATGTGTATGGGGCGCCGCTTTGCTATTTATTCAGTATTTATGGATATCCACAATTCGATTTATGGATATCCATAATTCCAATTTTGGATATCCATAATTCGATATATGGATATACAATAATATATTTATGGATATCCTAAAATCGAATTATGGATATTCATAAATGCTGAATTAATAGCAAAACGGTGCACCTGGAACTATGGGTATCCATAAATCGAATTATGGATATCCATAAATAACGAATAAATAGTAAAACGTCGCCCCATAGATGTGTTCCAGTTTTGTGCTCAAATAATCGTATGTGTGTGTTATTTTACACTATTCTCCTGTTATATGCCATTCTTCAACTATTCATGTTATTTTTAATGATGCAAGGTATAATAATGTGTGCTTTACGTTTATTTATCGTCGCTACCGGTTGCCCATATGAGCGACGCCTCCTGAAAGGATTAGTCAGTTTAGATGGTTGTAGGATAGTGCAATGATACAGACAGAGACCCATTCCAGAGTCTCCTCTGATTCTTTTACATGCACGGTGTAAAACACCGACACGAGACCTCGGTTTAGTGTCCTACCTGAAAGGCTGTTAATTTTAGTAGGTGCAGACGGGGAAAGGAACATGCGATCCCTGGATTACCAGTCCAGCGTGTTAACAACTGGACGACAGATCCGTCTATCAAAGTATAATACAATACGTTGTTGTCTTTGATGTTTTCCAATGAATGATTGAGCTTTCTCACCCACGTTTGTTTGTTTGTTTTCTAACAGTGAAAGATGGCATTTTCTCTGCCACTGCTTGAGTTCCACATTCCTCCGAGGGATGTACTGTTGTAGTTTAGCTATTTTCTGACAATCATGAACAGTTAATTATAAAGTAATATATTCTAATGAATTTGTTTTGTCTGTAGTTTTGAATTTTGACAGCAAACAGAAACTAACTTGAAACTCATACCGGAACTATTTCTTATTACCGATGTTCACACATGAATATTATGATACATGTTTGTGTGTGATATTTTATTGCGCTCCGTTATTGGTACATACATAATTATGAACTGTTGTTGTTCGTATTTCCATTCAATTATCTATTAATTAATGCTGCAGCTACTATATCATATGAAAGTAGTCACCGTAATAATACACGGCGAGCATCTGCTATATCCTAGGAAAGTAGTCACCGTAATAATACACGGCGAGCATCTGTTATGTCCTACGGAAGTAGTCACCGTAATAATACACGGCGAGCATCTTCTATATCCTAGGAAAGTAGTCACCATAATAATACACGGCGAGCATCTTATATATCCTAGGTAAATAGTCACCGTAATAATACACGGCGAGCACCTTCTATATCATATGAAAGTAGTCACCGTAATAATACACGGCGAGCATCTGCTATATCCTAGGAAAGTAGTCACCGTAATAATACACGGCGAGCATCTGTTATGTCCTACGGAAGTAGTCACCGTAATAATACACGGCGAGCATCTTCTATATCCTAGGAAAGTAGTCACCATAATAATACACGGCGAGCATCTTATATATCCTAGGTAAATAGTCACCGTAATAATACACGGCGAGCACCTTCTATATCATATGAAAGTAGTCACCGTAATAATACACGGCGAGCATCTGCTATATCCTAGGAAAGTAGTCACCGTAATAATACACGGCGAGCATCTGTTATGTCCTACGGAAGTAGTCCCCGTAATAATACACGGCGACCATCTGCTATATCCTAGGAAAGTAGTCACCGTAATAATACACGGCGAGCATCTACTATATCCTACGAAAGTAGTAATCATTGTAATACACGGCGAGCATCTACTATATCCTAGGAAAGTAGTCATCGTCAAAATACACGGCGAGCATCTGCTATATCCTATGAAAGTAGTCATCGTCATAATACACGGCGAGCATCTACTATGTCCTACGGAAGTAGTCATCGTCATAATACACGGCGAGCATCTACTATATCCTACGAAAGTAGTAATCATTGTAATACACGGCGAGCATCTACTATATCCTAGGAAAGTAGTCATCGTCATAATACACGGGGAGCATCTGCTATATCCTAGGAAAGTAGTCATCGTCATAATACACGGCGAGCATCTACTATGTCCTACGGAAGTAATCATCGTCATAATACACGGCGAGCATCTACTATGTCCTACGGAAGTAGTCATCGTCATAATACACGGCGAGCATCTGCTATGTCCTACGAAAGTAGAGTAATCGTCATAATACACGGCGAGCAGCTGCTATATCCTACGAAAGTAGAGTAATCGTCATAATACACGGCGAGCATCTGCTATATCCTACGAAAGTAGAGTAAACGTCATAATACACGGCGAGCAGCTGCTATATCCTACGAAAGTAGCCATCGTCATAATTTCCATGTTCTAATAATATTTTATATTCTAATATGTGCATGGATTTCTAATACAGTTTTTCCTATCTATAGCTATTCTACTTGTGCAGTATAATAATCAGGTAGCTGGCATTCTAGTTGTTGGTATTTATATTGCGTAAGTGCTTTGTTATTCGGATAATGCTATAATTAGGATATTCCCAAACATTCAGCATTCGTTATTTTGCGTAATTGCTATCAATTTCGGACATTATCACAGAGTTCGGATATTCCCAAACATTAAACATTCGCGCTACTTGTATTGTGTACTATGTAATTGTTTGTATTTCGGATACTATAATCATTCAGATATTCCCAACCATGTAACATTCATTCTACTTGTATTTTGTACTGTTTAATTGCTTGTATTTCGGATACTACAATCATTCAGATATTCCCACCATTTAACATTCATTCTACTTGTATTGTGTACTGTTTAATTGCTTGTATTTCGGATACTACACTAATTCGGATATTCCCAACCATGTAACATTCATTATACTTGTATTTTGTATTTCACAAATTGCATGTAATTCAGATCTTCCAAAACTATTGGAATTCTCCTTCTATTTGTAACGTTTTCCATATTATGCTATCATTATATTTGATTGTCAACTTATTTTTCTACCAACTTTTAATGTACCTAACATTGTTTATATCGTTTCAATAAATGTTTTATATCCTCTCTTATGAATATATGTATGTAGAGTCCTGACAAAATACCTGTCTTGAGGAATATACGATACAATTCATTGTGTTTGTTTATTTGTTTCTTTTGAGGGATAAAAGTCGCACCGACAAATTAATTAGGTCATACGGCGATTTTCAAGATGCGAGCAGTATTTCAGGCACGGACAGGCACCAGGTAGAACCATAGACCTTCGACAAGGTAGCTGGATAGCTTCCTCAGGTGAAAGAGTACAACACCCCCCAGTGGGACTCGAACCGACAGCAGTGACGGGCAATTAAGTGATTAGACTTTGTGTTTTGATTTATGAAGACACCAGGCAGTTTGCGTATGTGTATATAACTCATGGCATCAGTGAACCAGATTTAGGTCTCGGATTTGGATTCGATGGGTCGCGGGTTCGATACTCGGTCACGGCAACGTATGCACACATTGCTTAGTACTGGTTAACCGCTTAGATCGCAAAGGGAAACATGTCTAGTTCCCCGCAAGGGGTTACCATAAATGGAACATATATATAATTATATATATACATGTACTAGAATAGAATTTTGAGCAGCACCAATGTTGCTGTGTTTTTACGTTTATTTATCGTCGCTACCGGTTGCCCATATGAGCGACGCCTCATGAAGAGATTAGTTATTTTAGATGTTGCATGATAGTGCATGATACAGACAGAGACCCATTCCAGATTCTCCTCTGGTTCTTTTACGTGCACGGTGTAAAGCACCGACACGAGACCTCGATTTAACGTCCCATCTGAAAGACTGTTAATTTTATTATGGTCAGACGGGGGATCGAACCTGCGATCCATGGATTACCAGTCCAGCGTGTTACCATTGGACTACATATCCGTCTGTTACAACCAATGTTGCTATCTGGTTAAATTTGATTTATTTAAATTATTGACATTACTGGTGTCCAACCGTGATATGTGTCTAGTATGAGAATATAATGATATATCAAAATTGGCCCGTGTTTCTTGGGCTGTCATTCGCCGGCTTCGAGGTGGAGAAGAGACAATGTGGAATTTAAGTACCTTGCTTAAAGACACACTCGTAAATGCTACAGCTGGCTCGAACTCCGGGCCTTTCACACATGAAGCGTACGAGCTACTACTGCGCTATCACGACTTCCGCATGGACTCAATAATGTAGTATTATTGAAACTTTAGACCAGTATTATGCGAGGAACTTCATCTCAGATTGATAACTATATAGTCACATGCTAATAAACTAATTTGTGGATACGAACCGTGTTGTTTCTTTGAACTATTCGTAAACAATGGTGGAGAATGTTTTACAACACTGGTAAACAATGGTGGGGTACGATTTACAACACTGGTAAACAATGGTGGGGTACGATTTACAACACTGGTAAACAATGGTGGGTTACGTTTTACACCACGTGTATACAATGGTGGAGTACGTTTTACAACACTGGTAAACAATGGTGGGGTACGTTTTACAACACGGGTAAACAATGGTGGGTTACGTTTTACAACACTGGTAAACAATGGTGGGTTACGTTTTACAACACTGGTAAACAATGGTGGAGTATGTTTTACAACACTGGTAAACAATGGTGGAGTATGTTTTACAACACGGGTAAACAATGGTGGGGTACGTTTTACAACACGGGTAAACAATGGTGGGGTACGTTTTACAACACGGGTAAACAATGGTGGAGTATGTTTTACAACACTGGTAAACAATGGTGGGGTACGTTTTACAACACTGGTAAACAATGGTGGAGTATGTTTTACAACACTGGTAAACAATGGTGGGGTACGTTTTACAACACTGGTAAACAATTGTGGGTTACGTTTTACAACACTGGTAAACAATGGTGGGGTACGTTTTACAACACTGGTAAACAATGGTTGGGTACGTTTTACAACACTGGTAAACAATGGTTGGGTACGTTTTACAACACTGGTAAACAATGGTGGAGTATGTTTTACAACACTGGTAAACAATGGTGGAGTATGTTTTACAACACTGGTAAACAATGGCGTGTACATTTTACAACACGGGTAAACAATGGTGGGGTACGTTTTACAACACGTGTATACAATGGTGGGGTACGTTTTACAACACGGGTAAACATGGTGGGGTACGTTTTACAACACGGGTAAACATGGTGGGGTACGTTTTACAACACTGGTAAACAATGGTGGGGTACGATTTACAACACTGGTAAACAATGGTGGGGTACGATTTACAACACTGGTAAACAATGGTGGGGTACGATTTACAACACTGGTAAACAATGGTGGGGTACGATTTACAACACTGGTAAACAATGGTGGGGTACGATTTACAACACTGGTAAACAATGGTGGGGTACGTTTTACACCACGTGTATACAATGGTGGAGTACGTTTTACAACACTGGTAAACAATGGTGGGGTACGTTTTACAACACGGGTAAACAATGGTGGGTTACGTTTTACAACACGGGTAAACAATGGTGGGGTACGTTTTACAACACTGGTAAACAATGGTGGAGTACGTTTTACAACACTGGTAAACAATGGTGGAGTATGTTTTACAACACGGGTAAACAATGGTGGGGTACGTTTTACAACACTGGTAAACAATGGTGGAGTATGTTTTACAATACTGGTAAACAATGGTGGGGTACGTTTTACAACACTGGTAAACAATGGTGGAGTATGTTTTACAATACTGGTAAACAATGGCGTGTACATTTTACAACACGGGTAAACAATGGTGGGGTACGTTTTACAACACGTGTATACAATGGTGGGTTACGTTTTACAACACGGGTAAACATGGTGGGGTACTTTTTACAACACGGGTAAACATGGTGGGGTACGTTTTACAACACTGGTAAACAATGGTGGGGTACGTTTTACAACACTGGTAAACAATGGTGGAGTATGTTTTACAATACTGGTAAACAATGGCGTGTACATTTTACAACACGGGTAAACAATGGTGGGGTACGTTTTACAACACGTGTATACAATGGTGGGTTACGTTTTACAACACGGGTAAACATGGTGGGGTACGTTTTACAACACTGGTAAACAATGGTTGGATATGTTTTACAACACGGGTAAACATGGTGGTGTACGTTTTACAACACTGGTAAACAATGGTGGAGTACGTTTTACAACACGGGTAAACAATGGTGGGGTACGTTTTACAACACGGGTAAACAATGGTGGGGTACGTTTTACACCACGTGTATACAATGGTGGAGTACGTTTTACACAACATGTATACAATGGTGGAGTACGTTTTACAACACTAGTAAACAATGGTGGAGTACGTTTTACAACACGGGTAAACAATGGTAGGGTACGTTTTACAACACTGGTAAACAATGGTTGGGTACGTTTTACAACACGGGTAAACATGGTGAGGTACGTTTTACAACACTGGTAAACAATGGTGGAGTACGTTTTACAACACTGGTAAAATGGTGGAGTACGTTTTACAACACGGGTAAACAATGGTGGGGTTACGTTTTACAACACTGGTAAACAATGGTTGGGTACGTTTTACAACACTGGTAAACAATGGTGGAGAACGTTTTACAACACGCGTAAACAATGGTGGAGTATGTTTTACAACACTGGTAAACAATGGTGGGGTACGTTTTACAACACTGGTAAACAATTGTGGGTTACGTTTTACAACACTGGTAAACAATGGTGGGGTACGTTTTACAACACTGGTAAACAATGGTGGAGTACGTTTTACAACACTGGTAAACAATGGTGGAGTATGTTTTACAATACTGGTAAACAATGGTGGGGTACATTTTACAACACGGGTAATCAATGGTGGAGTATGTTTTACAACACGGGTAAACAATGGTGGGGTACGATTTACAACACTGGTAAACAATGGTGGAGTATGTTTTACAACACTGGTAAACAATGGTGGTGTAAGTTTTACACCACGTGTATACAATGGTGGAGTACGTTTTTACAACTAGTGTATACAATGGTGGAGTACGTTTTTACACCACGTGTATACAATGGTGGAGTACGTTTTACAACACTGGTAAACAATGGTGGGGTACGTTTTACAACACGGGTAAACAATGGTGGAGTACGTTTTACAACACGGGTAAACAATGGTGGAGTACGTTTTACAACACTGGTAAACAATGGTGGAGTACGTTTTACAACACTGGTAATCAATGGTGGAGTATGTTTTACAACACGGGTAAACAATGGTGGGGTACGATTTACAACACTGGTAAACAATGGTGGAGTATGTTTTACAACACTGGTAAACAATGGTGGTGTAAGTTTTACACCACGTGTATACAATGGTGGAGTACGTTTTTACACCACGTGTATACAATGGTGGAGTACGTTTTTACACCACGTGTATACAATGGTGGAGTACGTTTTACAACACTGGTAAACAATGGTGGGGTACGTTTTACAACACGGGTAAACAATGGTGGAGTACGTTTTACAACACGGGTAAACACGGTGGGGTACGTTTTACAACACGGGTAAACAATGGTAGGGTACGTTTTACAACACGGGTAAACAAGGGTGGGGTACGTTTTACAACAATAGATCTGCAGTTGGTCAGAGTCGGGCATAATTATGTCGTTCCTTGAATAATTTTTATCTTCAAAAGATACAATGGAGACTGTAATAGCAGTTACATACATAATATTTCAACACGCTATATGGTACCATTTACCACCACAGTAATTACAAGAGTAAACTAGTGGATAGCACTCGGAGAGATGCAAACTCACGTATGTATTTGACGCAAGCACAATAAGAGACAACTCTAATTTTCGATTACCTCCCTTGACATATAAAGTCTGATTTATTCCAAAATGTAAACAGGTCCTTTTAGTTGGAATCCTTTGTTTTTATTGTTGTTCCCTAACAAGATGTTGCGGTATCATAAATATGATAGTATCGTGTTAAAAAAATCGTGTTACTTAATTGATAACATTATTTTATAAATAAGTACCCATTGCATATACTTCAGAATATCTGTTTAGATTTAGTAGTTTAATAATCATAAGAAGCGAAAGTGGAATATAATTGCTAACAAGTTGTGCAAAGGAAACAACGATAAAAACAGAGGAAATCACTTAGGACTTATCTACTTTTAGGGAGTATTCAGGGGCAGTAACTGACCGTTGTCTCTCATTGCTTGATTCACATGCCCATGATTTGATCTTCGGTGTTGGAAGTAAATGAGGTGATCGGACATGATAGGTTTTCGGTGGGTACCTGTTAGGGCTGCCACGTGTACATATTTTGTAAACGTGTACACGATCCTTAATACAGGACACGGCATCGTTTACACATGTTCAAGTATGCATATGGTATGCTACTTACTTACACCGGTTAACACCTGAGATGCTGCTTACATCATTGCAGTTCAGGAATAATTCTGGTTCACTGAATCACACCTATACAGGCAAACGGCCGCGAAAAACACTAGGATGGTTAGGACAATAGTCAAATTACAAACTGGTATATATTACTCAACTATTGTCATACAATCTGTTGACAATAATTATTATGGTAGATCTAGTTTTTATCATCAATTATAGTGTGTACAGTTACTGAATTAGTACATGTGTATTGCCAGTACAGATTTGGGCTGTCCGAATAGCGCAGTGGTTAGCGCGCTCGCTTCTCACCAATGTGAGAATTATGTGAGATGGTACGGTGGTCGCCAGATCGAACAGGTGGGTTTTCTCCAGGTACTCGGGTTTCCTCCCACACGAATGATCACGTTTACGTTTTCAGCCGCGCCAACGAGAGTGATTGATATAAGTTGTTAAAACTTGATTCGCAATCGTTGTAAAATAAATAAACTAAAACGACACGGCTCCGTTTACACGTGTACACGTGGCAGCCATAGTACATGTGTTTCCTCTTACGCGAAGGTACAAGTGTACATATGACAAACTGTAGTATGATTTGCATCCATGCCACCAGGAACCTAGATATACGTCAAATAGAACCTGACGTCACCATGAGTGATTAACATCAGTTATTAAT
>CM026391.1:70064496-70143864 GCA_014843695.1 Archivesica marissinica
TGTAAAGCACCGACACGACACCTCGATTTAATGTCCCATCTGAAAGACTGTTAATTTTATTAGGGTCAGACGGGGGATCGAACCTGCGATCCCTGGATTACCAGTCCAGCGTGTTACCACTGGACTACAGATCAAATATCCGCATAGATGGTCCTTAAATGTGCAAACACACAGTATGACACTATTAACATACTGATATATTATGTATAATAGAATCACGCCCCAGTGTTCATAGAGCGTCACGTGGCTGGCTGAGATGATACGGATATGTGCATATATAGAATCACGCTCCAATGTGCATAGAGCGTCACGTGGCTGGTATGATACGGATATGTGTATTTATAGAATCACGCTCCAATGTTCATAGAGCGTCACGTGGCTGGCTGAGATGATACGGATATGTGCATATATAGAATCACGCTCCAATGTGCATAGAGCGTCACGTGGCTGGTATGATACGGATATGTGTATTTATAGAATCACGCTCCAATGTTCATAGAGCGTCACGTGGCTGGTATGATACGGATATGTTAATTTATAGAATCACGCTCCAATGTTCATAGAGCGTCACGTGGCTGGCTGAGATGATACGGATATGTGCATATATAGAATCACGCTCCAATGTGCATAGAGCGTCACGTGGCTGGTATGATACGGATATGTGTATTTATAGAATCACGCTCCAATGTTCATAGAGCGTCACGTGGCTGGTATGATACGGATATGTGTATTTATAGAATCACGCTCCAATGTTCATAGAGCGTCACGTGGCTGGCTGAGATGATACGGATATGTGCATATATAGAATCACGCTCCAATGTGCATAGAGCGTCACGTGGCTGGTATGATACGGATATGTGTATTTATAGAATCACGCTCCAATGTTCATAGAGCGTCACGTGGCTGGTATGATACGGATATGTGTATTTATAGAATCACGCTCCAATGTTCAAAGAGCTTCACGTGACTGGCTGAGATGATTCGGATATGTGTATTTATAGAATCACGCTCCAATATTCATAGATCCTCAGGTGACCAGGAGGATGCGGCGGGTGTATGTGAACCACTCGTGTTATAGATGGATGAATGGCCGGTTCTTATGCTTGATATGTTTACTGATAAGGTGCTCCGACGCATGTGTGTTGAACAACGTAACAAATTCACAACGTCCTTCCTAAATCTTGATCCACATAAAATGTAAAGTATGAAATTGATGCCATTATTTGTGTACATCAACATGGTCGTGATAGTTCCAATAAATATCAAACGTGCATGACGTTGGGGCGTCATAGTCTCTACTGGGAACCAGTACGGTTGGCCAATAGCGAAAATGGCAAATGGCGAAACAAACAGCATAAAAGTTATATTTAGACATACTGCCATTGCTGTGAAATATTGAGATGTTCCATTCCTATCTTGGCTAAAGGTAGTATCGGTTGGATGTCTTCCATTTTCACTAGGGTTTGCACTTCTTCCCCTAAACATATGGCTCTGGCGTAGTTTTACAACTATGATAATATTTCCAATTAGATATACACCCAGTGGAATTGCAAAGGCGATTGCAAAATCGATCCATGGCCAAACTGTAAACATAAACTCCTCGTGCTCAATTTGTACGATGCAGCTGTACCGTTTATTACGTGCGTCAAATTCCAAGTGAGTTCCGTATAACAGATGACCATTTAGTCCAGAGAGAAGGAGAACTAACACGATCAGTAAGAGAATCACCCTCTTCCTCGTAAACACGTCCCTCACCCTGTGAGGATACACCACACTGTATGCCCGTTCAATTGTTACAAAGACTAGTATCCAAGGGGACAGTTGGAAGAGTAAATACGTAGCAAAAACATGCACTTTGCAAAGTGCATCTGAATCGTTTCTAACATCTACGGTACCCTTAAACACAAACACAATCCAATTCACCAGCACGTTACCCAACAGGATTAGGCTATCTGTAATTGCTAGAGAAATTAACAGCATCCCTGTTGTCGATCTTCTATTGCGTGCCTGTGCCAGAACAGCGACCGCTAACACATTTCCAACTATGCCAACAGCGAGTAGAATCGGTGGGTATATAGTTTTTATAACTTCTGCTAACTTAAATTCACGAAACTCAATAACAGACATGTTTGTACTTAATTTATTCTTTCAATAAACAAATACTCAGATAGTTAATTTAAATTAACACATTTCAAATGTTAAATATTATGTAACGTGTGTATATTATATATACTAATTTGTAAAACAAATACTCCGATAGTTAATTTAAATTAACACATTTCAAATGTTATGTAACGTGTGTATATTATATATACTAATTTGTAAAACAAATACTCCGATAGTTAATTTATATTAACACATTTCAAAATTTAAATGTTATGTAACGTGTATATAGTGTATTATACTAATTTGTAAAAGCTGTTATTGAATAAATACAGTTTAAACTATATGTTAAATTTATTTCCTGCGAAACGTTGCTATAGAACTACATCTTTTAGAATAATATACTGCCACTAACTCCAGTAATAGTCCTCACATTTATTATCACAACTGGGTTTCTTTCCAGATACGAACCAGAATTCCACGACGACACACGCAGATAAGATACTCGTTCTTATATTCAGCCTGGGTGCTAGTCACTTGTTAACGTTTGATATGACCAGAAACTCAATACGGCCCAATTAATAGTCTCGGTGTTAAAATATATTTATTTGACTGACCAGGCAAAATATATCGACGTCTGTTCCCTGGCTACCTTATATTATAAACACATCTTCATAAGAGAACAAATATGTGCACTATATATATCATATTCAAGTTGCTCAGCCTAATGGAAATAAGCGCAGCTGAGAAGTTTTCACGAGGTGTATTTTACCATTTATTCAGTCCGTTGAAAAATAACTTAAATAAATCTCTTCTTCGGCTCCTCTAGATCCCTCACAGAAATGCCATATAGTTGTCGCTGTCGGTTATTTAGATTTTAAAATTACAATAGTAACACAATAGGCCACGTTTTGTTTTAGGTCCACTCAAAGGTACATGTTTCTTTCCGCGTGTTCATATTATAATTGTATGTATTTCCTGAATGCAGTGCATAACCTACTTGTCCGAGTCATATTTCATACAGTAGCATAATGCTCCATTGAACAGTGGAGTTCATAGTGCTATTGAACTTGTTTTCCGATACAGTTATATATACTCTGGTGATGTATGTTTTATCAGCTTGACCAATGATACTAGTTTGCAATCTGTTGTTTCCTCTCAGACATCCCGCTATTTTATATTATGTTGTCACAAAGAGGAATATAATAAAATAATTTTATATATACTAGAAGTACCCTTTTACATGTACATGTCCCGGCCGGTCTCCTCATGGCGTGCACGTCACGGTCGGGGCACATCTCGCAGCAGCAGCGTAGGATACTGGGATCTACTGGCCGTCGAACTTGCAACAATGGACACACGCTTCACCATCGCTGACCACCATCGGAAGTGGTGGAGGTATGGACGGACCATGGATCGACCGAGACGGTCAGATGTCTAACTGTCAGGTTATATGCTGCTGCGAGATGTAAGGAGGGTGGTCCTAACAGGGACCGTTTTGGAAAGAAACCACCAGCACCTCAGGATTTGTCACACAACAAGAACACTACTCTTCAAGACATCAGCCAGCAACATCTACATATCGCCACGAATAATCGACAGTGCAAGGCACGTACTACTAATAGTTTTAGAACGCTCGCCCACGTGGTTCACCGGATGCGAGGGTAAACAAACTGAAATACTACTACTATACATATAATGTATATTTAGTTCGATTGCTAATTCTCATCTCATTGGTACAACATTGTCACAGACGGATCTGTAGTCCAGTGGTTAACACGTCGACTGGTAATCCAGGGATCGCAGGTTCGATCCCCCGTCTGACCCTAATAAAATTAATAGTCTTTCAGATGGGACGTTAAACCGAGGTCTCGTGTCGGTGCTTTACACCGTGCACGTTAAAGAACCAGAGGAGACTCTGGAATGGGTCTCTGTCTGTATCATTGCACTATCCTCCAAAAATCTAAAATGACTAATATCTCCAGGAGGCGTCGATCATATGGGAAACCGGTAGCGACGATAAATAAACGTAAAATACACATACAACATTGTTTAGCGAGTGACGTCAACTATTGTTCGCTTTGTAAATATGTTTGTCATTTTAGATCATACGACGTTATTCATACTCGAATATAACATGGTTTGTCATTGTGAGTGCCGGAAATAACCACATAGATCTACGTTCTGTATGGTTAATTCCTACCACCAGATTGTATTTGCCAATAAATACTTGGAAGAGAAATAGTATTTCTTAAACAAAACATTAAGTACAGACTATACTATACACTAACAATAATTTGTTATCAAGTCGTCCATTTTAATTTTTAAGTTTAAACTTTATTTATTTTACAACGATTGCAAAGCAAGTTTTAACAACTTATATTAATCACTCTCTCGTTGGCGCGGATGAAAGCATATATGTGGTCATTCGAGTAGGGGGAAACCGGAGTACCCGGAGAATACCCATCTGTCCGATCTGGCGATCACCGTACAAACTCACATCTTAAATTGGACACACTTACATGTAGATGTGCATGTAGATGTGCATGTAGATGTAGATGTGCATGCAGATGTAGATGTGCATGTAGATGTGCATGTAGATGTAGATGTGCATGTAGATGTGCATGTAGATGTAGATGTGCATGTAGATGTGCATGTAGATGTAGATGTGCATGTAGATGTAGATGTGCATGTAGATGTGCATGTAGTTGTAGATGTAGATGTAGTTGTGCATGTAGTTGTGCATGTAGATGTACATGTATATGTAGTTGTGCATGTAGATGTGCATGTAGTTGTGCATGTAGTTGTGCATGTAGATGTGCATGTAGTTGTGCATGTAGATGTGCATGTAGTTGTGCATGTAGATGTGCATGTAGATGTGCATGTAGTTGTGCATGTAGATGTGCATGTAGATGTGCATGTAGTTGTGCATGTAGTTGTGCATGTAGATGTGCATGTAGTTGTGCATGTAGATGTGCATGTAGTTGTGCATGTAGATGTGCATGTAGTTGTGCATGTAGATGTGCATGTAGATGTGCATGTAGATGTGCATGTAGTTGTGCATGTAGATGTGCATGTAGTTGTGCATGTAGTTGTGCATGTATATGTAGATGTGCATGTAGATGTGCATGTAGATGTAGATGTGCATGTAGTTGTGCATGTAGTTGTGCATGTAGTTGTGCATGTAGATGTGCATGTCGTTGTAGATGTGCATGTAGTTGTGCATGTAGTTGTGCATGTAGATGTGCATGTAGTTGTGCATGTAGATGTGCATGTAGATGTGCATGTAGTTGTGCATGTAGATGTGCATGTAGTTGTGCATGTAGTTGTGCATGTAGTTGTGCATGTAGATGTGCATGTAGATGTGCATGTAGATGTGCATGTAGATGTAGTTGTGCATGTAGTTGTGCATGTAGATGTGCATGTAGTTGTGCATGTAGATGTGCATGTAGATGTAGTTGTGCATGTAGTTGTGCATGTAGATGTGCATGTAGATGTGCATGTAGTTGTGCATGTAGTTGTGCATGTAGATGTAGATGTGCATGTAGTTGTGCATGTAGATGTAGATGTGCATGTAGTTGTGCATGTAGTTGTGCATGTAGATGTGCATGTAGTTGTGCATGAAGTTGTGCATGTAGATGTGCATGTAGTTGTGCATGTAGTTGTGCATGTAGATGTGCATGTATATGTACATGTAGATGTGCATGTAGATGTCCATGTAGATGTGTATGTAGATGTAGATGTGCATGTAGATGTCCATGTAGTTGTGCATGTAGATGTGCATGCAGATGTGCACACCCATTCCTAAAATGCCATGCTGAATTTCGTGTGACGTTCATGAAGCTAACGACTAATAACATATTAAACAATAAACCCATATGAAGTAAAACATGGGGGTATTTTAGGCACCACTTGGAGCCGGGTGGAACCACCGATCTCCCGCAAGTCAGTTAGATAGCTTCAGAAAGAATTCAACAACCCAATTGCATTCGAGCCTACGCCGGTGATGGAAAACGTGACAGAAAAGGTTCCTATTATCATAAAGCAACAAGGTTACACCAATTTATTTCATTATCATGAACGACACAATGATACAACGATATGGATACAAGTGTATCACTGATAAGCCATATCAAATATACAAATCGTCAGCAGTATATCTCTTGCACAATTTAATTAATTAGATTCTGACTACACACACACACATCCATGTATTCTATGTTCTCGAGAAATCCGTATTCCGCTCTACAGGAATGTCAAGAGTTATGTTATGGGAGATAGAGACATGTCCATATGTTAAATCTATAGAAGTATTTTGAGTTATCCAACAAGTTGGCCTTTTCCTTTCGATACAGGTTAACTAACTAGTGTTGGAACTAGATTTTGGAGTAATATTTCCATTATTCTATTTTATTTTATTCATTACAACATTGTAAAGTTGCATGAAATTGATTTCAATGTACAAAGGTAAAGGGTAAAAATAAATTAATTATTTGAAAATAATATTTATGTCATATGCCATGTATGCATGTTTTCTCAAAGTCCGTAATATTTAGATTCATATTGCACGAATTTATACTCAGTGTACATTGAAACATTTCAAAATAATTCTGTAACCTTCTCCATTTAGTTAAATCAGTTATTAACATGCATGCATTGTTTACTATATTTATTTGTTAATTCACTGTCTGTTCATTTATATCATGCATACATTATCCTCATGGGCTTAACCTTTTAAGCCTAATGGAATTGAAAATAAACTATCATGACCACGCTGCGTGCGCAATTATTGCTGTGATGGAATTGAAAATAAACTATCATGACCACGCTGCGTGCGCAATTATTGCTGTGATGGAATTGAAAATAAACTATCATGACCACGCTGCGTGCGCAATTATTACTGTGATGGAATTGAAAATAAACTATCATGACCACGCTGCGTGCGCAATTATTGCTGTGATGGAATTGAAAATAAATTATCATGACCACGCTGCGTGCGCAATTATTGCTGTGATGGAATTGAAAATAAACTATCATGATCACGCTGCGTGCGCAATTATTGCAATGATGGGCATTTCAATTAATTTTGGTAATCGCATGTCTCGTATGTGGAATTGTTCACTTTTTAACACCTTATATTAATCACTCTCGTTGGCGCGGATGAAAGCGTAAACGTGGTCATTCGTGTGTGAGGAAACCGGAATACCCGGAGAAAACCGATCTGGCGACCACCGTACCATCTCACATACTTCCCGGTCCGAAGATCGAACCCGGGTCGCATTGGTGAGAAGCGGGCTTGCAAACCACTGCACTAATTGGACAACTTGTGGTTATTCATCAGTAGACTACATTATAATACATATAAGCATACGTATTTGCACGCATCGTGTATGGCAATTAACTTGCTACTAGGTATTTTCTATTGAATGCTTTGTGGCGTTCTATAATATACACAACATCCAGCGGGACATCCATGGCAATCGAACAGGTTTCATACAGCATGTTGCAATGTATAGCAAGATGGACAAGTGATCCTATGTCGTGTGATTTACGTTTATTTATCGTCGCTACCGGTTGCCTATATGAGCGACGCCTCCTGGAGAGATTATTCATTTTAGATTGTTGGAGGAGAGTGCAATGATTAAGACAATGACCCACGCCAGAATCTCCTGTGGTTCTTTTACGTGCACGGTGTAAAGCACCGACACGAGACCTCGGTTTAAAGTCCAATCTGAATGAATGTTAATTTTATTAAGGTCAGACGGGGGATCGAACATGCGATCTCTGGATTACCAGTCCAGCGTGTCACCACTAGACTACAGATCCGTCTGTCTAGTGGTCTGTTTTAAAGCTTTAGCATTTATGTCAAATGGCACGTGCTGACATTTTAGGCATGTGGCAAAAATACATAAACAATTAACATTAGATGACATAACACTGCGAATTGAATTACTTCAACAAATAAACGCGGGGTTCAATTGTGTTTTCTAACAGCGAAAAATTAATGGCCGGAAATTGTCCACATAAAATATCAGAAATAATGGTTATCATTAATGCATTTGTATTTGTTCGTGATTATGTCAATTACGTCTCATGCGAACAGTAAATATAAAGTTACTACATAAACCGAAACCCATCTTTCAAACTCATCCTCATGGAAAGGAATTTACATAAGCTCTCAGCTTGTTTTCCAATCCATTTCAGATATCCTGTTGTATTTATATACCGTATATATATTGAATGAACTGAATAAAATATGTTTAAACTAACCGAAACCCACTGGAAATATGTTTCGTGTCTCATTTATATGAAACAATTGGCAGTTTCTTACGGAGGTTGGTGCACCAAGTACTGGTTAACCGCTGGAGCCTGCCCAGGAAAGGTATTGTTAGGTAAACTGCCCATCGCTCAAATGGGAAACCGGTAGCGACGTTAAATAAACTTAAATAAAAAAAATAAAAATATTTTTCTCGAAATTTATTAATACTCCAATGTTTGGACAGCAATCCCCGGCATCGTGCGTCCGAACTCAGTGGGCGATGTATGTGATCTATTTTGTAACTTTATACTAACATTTCGCAAAACAAAGACATATTTGGACAACTTTTAGGATAGCTTCTATCTATGTTTTTTGGCTGTCCGATTAGCGCAGTGGTTAGCGCGCTCGCTTCTCACCAATGCAACCCGGGTTCGATCCTCGGAACAGGAAGTATGTGGTCGCCAGATCAGACAGGTGGGTTTTCTCCGGGTCAGTCTCCGGTTTCCTCCCACACGAATGACCACATTTACGCTTTCATCCGCGCCAACGAGTGATTAATATAAGTTGTTAAAACTTGTTTCGCAATCGTTGTAAAATCAATAAAGTTTATACTTTATTTTGAACGGAATTTTACTTTTTGCTGTGTACATACACGACGGATCTATAGTACAGTGCTTATCACGTTGGACTGGTAGTCCATAGATTGCAGGTTCGATCCCCCGTCTGACCCTAATACAATTAACAGTCTTTCAGATGGGACGTTAAACCGAGGTCTCGTATCATATATATGTATTCGTATACAGTAACCTCAAACTAATAGCATTGGCGTAGCTTCCTATAGGCCGTGTAGGCAGTGGCATACACCTTTCCTCGAAAAATCGAAAAAATAAAAATGCCAAATCTGCAACAAAAATCGGGAGGCCAGGATTAAATTATATACGCTATAAATAGTTTTCCTGGGGACGATCCCCGGACCCCCCTCCCGTCTTAAGTTTTCATTTGGCCTACACATCGATTCCAGCCAAGCTACGCCCCTGAATAGAGTTGAATATCCTCTTCAAATACGAGTGTTTGCACATGTATCTAATATATCAAACAACCGTTAAGGTATCGGCCGACTTACTATGCGGTCTTGGTTTAATGTGTGTGTGTGTTTTACGTTTATTTAGCATCGCTACCGGTTGCCCATATGAGCGACGCCTCCTGAAGATATTAGTAATTTTAGATGTTTGGTGGATAGTGCAATGATACAGTTATAGAGACCCATTCCAGAGTCTCCTCTGGTTCTTTTACGTGCACGGTGTACAGCACCGACACGAGACCTCGGTTTAAAGTCCCATCTGAAAGACTGTTAATTTTATTAGGGTCAGACGGGGGATCGAACCTGCGATCCCTGGATTACCAGTCCAGTGTGTTAGCACTGCACTACAGATCCGTATGTTCTCTTGGTTTAATAATATGTTATTGCATTATATACACATATACAACAATACAATGATTGACACACACGTGAAAGCAAATAGGTTGGGCCACAAGTTATATCAACATTAGTAATTGGCCCTCCTCCTCAAATACCCAAAACAACTGTGTGCATTATGCAATGAAACTATTCTTAAAACACGGTCGTGGATATATTTTTAGAGGATAGTGCAATGATACTAGCTTGGGAACAGGGGTCGATATATTTTTCCTGGTCAGTCAAATAAATATATTTTAACACCGATACCATTAATTGGGCCGTATTGAGGTTCTGATAATATCGTCATTTAGCCAGAAGCTAAAAAGTGAAAAATCGACAGACTGGAACCCATGTTACAATGATACAGACGAGACCATTCCAGAGTCTCCTCTGGTTCATTTACGTGTACAGTGTACAACACCGACACGAGACATCGGCATAAAGTCACTGAAAGACTGTTCATTTCAGGGTCAGACAGAGGGGGATCGAACCTGCGATCCCGGGATTACCAGTCAAACGTGTTAACCACTGGACTACAGAGCCGCTTGTACCATCAGTCCATTCCAGTAGGTTATGTTTATCCTCACCATCGTCGAGGCACATGGGCGAGTGCATATGAATTGCCTGGTAGACATCAGGAGAAGGCTTCCTCTCGCTTCGCAGGGTGACAAGTATTGTATTCCTACTTTCGAACGAGTCATTTAAGGCCACCCCGTCACTATTAGTCATCTCGCAGCAGGGGTATAAACCCACTATGCAGTTAGACATCAGCGCGCCATGTGTCGCTTCCAGGTCTGCACACGTTGCTCTTCTTGGAGGCTGTATAGATCATGCTGAGATAAAGGTTGCGTGTACTCGGTTACTCCAAATCGGTCAAGTCGATAATATGATGCGCGCGCACACCGGAAGAGAGTGTGACATGCTGAAGATCCATGTGTCCTAGTCGGCTGGTGCGAGATGTGCTCCGACCGTGACGTGCACGTCCTGGGGAAGTCAGCCGGGTAATATAACCAAACGTTGCTTATACAGCTCTATTATAGTATGAGTCATGAAACTGTGTATTCTATTCACCGTTGTGGAAGTCGTTCTAGGCGTTCGCTTCAAGAGGCGAAAGACCCGGGTTCGAACCTCCGCTGTAGCAGTTACGAGTGTGCCCTTAGGCAAGGCACTATTTCCACATTGCCTCTTCTCTCTCCCTCGTGGCGATGGGTTCCATCAGGAATGAGGTATCGAGAGTGATTAATGTTAGTTATAAGAAATTGTTTTCGCGATCGAGCTAAAATAAATGTGTATAAACTATTCACCGTTGTTACGCATTTTGTCTTTCGTACTTTGACGAGCAAACCACATTGAAGTTGTAGAGTGCATGTCCTAATTAGAAAATGCACATATTGGGTACTAGGTCACCACAACACTATTAGGTCACAACAACACCATTGTTGTATGGAAAAAGGTCCAAACGTTCAAATTGTAATATATGTTTGACATAAAGCACGTGAGGGCGTGAATGGATCTCCACAGCAATCTGTACTATTCCCTGTTATCTCTTTTTTTCTTCTTTTTTCTTTTTTTTAATGCACGGGAGTTTCAAATGTACGACGTGTAATATTTCGATGTAACTGTAAGTTAACCATTCACCTCTTTATCACATTGTCGACGACACGTCACTCGTGTAGTGTACTAAATAATGCAAGCCTAAACTGTGAAAACCTATTACACATCCTGTTTCCGGTAATGTCGCAGAGAAATGGATAAGACGAAACAATGATAAAAATAAAAATGCAGCGGTGTAATGTGAAGTTACAATGTGTTTGTGGGATAAGTGCTTAGTACTTAAAAAGTCTGTGTTGGTGTCACCTTAAGTAAAAACATAGAGTGAAAATGTATTAAATGAAAATATGGCTTAATGTCAATCACTTTAAAACACTGTCGTGACGTCATATCTGTGTACTTGCAGTCCATTATTATTAATATTTGACTGGTGTCAAAAGGCCATATTATTATATTAAATACTATGCGTACATTTACGAAATTAACAATTTTATTTAGTAGGACATGTTATATAAGTGTGTGTTTTACGCGCCTCACACAGTCCAATATTTTACATATTCGATCGTTTTCGGCTTATACCCTATAACAGACGGATCTGTAGCCCAGTGGTAAAACGCTGGACTTGTAATCCAGGGATCGCAGGTTCGATCCCCCGCCTGACCCTAATATAATTAACAGTCTTTCAGATGGGACGTTAAACCGAGGTATCGTGTCGGTGCTTTACACCGTGCACGTAAAGGAACCAGAGGAGACTCTGTAATGGGTCTCTGTCTGTATCATTGCACTATCCTCCAACATCTAAAATGACTAATCTCTTCAGGAGGCGTCGCTCATATGGGCAACCGGTAGCGACGATAAATAAACGTAAAACACACATTATATCCTATACATCAAACAATATTTCCGAAAGTATAGTATTTGAAATGTTTATAGAGTTTACGCTTAACTTAGGTTGGATAATCCACAAAAATAAATGCAAGTGACATAATACATGGCTAAACCAGGCCCGTAGACACATTTCCAAAATTTCCAAAGCAATGAAAAATGAAATAAATAAAATGCATGCACCCGACCCCCCCCCCCCCCTAGATTGCTACGGTACTGTACACGACTGAAGTTGGATGTACATATATATATGTAAATGCGGAACCAATTAATGTACAAATATGCCTGAAATGATATTTAATTGTGCGTTATTGAACAATTCAAGACAAATATACCTAATTCAATATAGACTATTGCACCTTAACATCTAACACCTTAACCCTCTAGACTGGTAATCCAGGGATCGCAGGTTCGATCCCCACGTCTGACCCTAATAAAATTAACAGACTTTCAGATGGGACTTTAAATCGAGGTCTCGTGTCGGTGCTTTACATCATGTACGTAAATAAACAAGGATACTCTGGAATGGTCTCTGTCTGTATCTTTGCACTATCCTCACAGAACGTACCATCTGATCAGGCTCTATGTTGTTTGCTATTCGGATAGTGTAGTCAAAACTAAAATAAATTTGTATACACTAAAAATAAAACACTGGATAGAAAATAACATAGATCCTGATCAGACGAGGGATCCGATCTGGATCTATGTTGTTTGGCCAATTTACTCGGCATGTTAAGAATATCAACATGGTAAATATTTAAAAAGAGATCATTTTACAACAAAAAACAGGTTAGGGTCGGTAACTACCTTAATCCTGTTTACATTTAACAATACGTCCAGCGATTGGTTGATAACGTCGCATGTTATATCTATGCAATATTATTGGCTGAAGCGTTAATTTATGTGTAACACTAAAACACATGAAAACGTGCCGTAATCTTCCGGACAAAAATAGAAGTACCATGACATTTAATACTTGTATGTGGGCATAACATTTTATATATACAATAAAGAATGAGTATGTATAATGTGTCGAATATGTCGAATATGTTCATAGTTATGGTGTTGCTTCTTAACTGTGTTCAATTTGGACTGGGTGAAGAACCACACTGTACTTCAAAGTTTGATTACGACTACAAAATGCTACAGAAAGTTGTAGAGCTACAACAGAGGATACTCAAACTGGAAGATGGGTTAGAAGAGAAAACCAAGTTGCTAGAGAAGATGTCAACATATGGTATTTGCAATTTGTTATATAATTTATATTACAACGTTTGCGTTTTTAATACCTAAATAACTATTATTTGACTTCAACACTAATCTGTGCTTTGTCAATATATGAAAGGAAAATGTTTTTTTATAGAAGCTACTTTTAGCTTCCTACTTGATCCTTTGCATTATGTATGTCGTTGCATTATGTATCGTGTATGTCGTTGCATTATGTATCGTGTATGTCGTTGCATTATGTATCGTGTATGTCGTTGCATTATGTATCGTGTATGTCGTTGCATTATGTATCGTGTATGTCGTTGCATTATGTATCGTGTATGTCGTTGCATTATGTATCGTGTATGTCGTTGCATTATGTATCGTGTATGTCGTTGCATTATGTATCATGTATGTCGTTGCATTATGTATCGTGTATGTCGTTGTATGTTATATGTGATTTATGTCTTGCAATAAATACTATCTAAACCAATATATGAAGCGCAGGTTCGATCGCAGGTTCGATCCCCCGTCTGACCCTAAAAAGATTAACAAGTCTTTCAGATGAGACTTTAAACCGAGGTCTCGTGTCGGTGTTTTACACAGTGCACGTAAAAGAACCCGAGGATACTCTGGAATGGGTCTCTGTCTGTATCATTGCACTATACTCCAAAATCTAAAATTACTAATCTCTTCAGGAGGCGTCGCTCATATGGGCAACCGGTAGCGACGATAAATAAACGTAAAACACACATTATATCCTATACATCAAACAATATTTCCGAAAGTATAGTATTTGAAATGTTTATAGAGTTTACGCTTAACTTAGGTTGGATAATCCACAACAATAAATGCAAGTGACATAATACATGGCTATGCGCTATCCTCCAAAATATAAAAACACTAATCCCTTTAGGAGGCGTCGCTCATATGGGCAACCGGTAGCGACGATAAATTAACGTAAAAAACGCAAAAATATGAAGCAATACATGTTATGTATGTATAGTACTTGACTATTTCTGCTTATCATTTTACTTAGGATGCACACTTGTTCATGTTAATATGCGCAACAATGGTCCATTGTAGCACATAATAACACTTATGTGCATACAATAATATACAACAATATACATGTATGTTGAAGTCCTGATAGCGCAGTGGATGCGCGTTCACTTCAGGTGCAAACGATCCGGAGTTCGAACCCCGCTGGAGCCGTTACGATTGTGCCCTTAGGCAAGGCATTTCCACGTTGCCTCTTCTCTCTCCCTCGTGGCGATGGATTCCATCAGGAATGAGGTCTCGAGAGTGATTAATATAAGTTATAAGAACTTGTTTCGCAATCGAGCTAAAATAAATTTGTATAAACAATGTATGTTGATATCCTTAATTGATTCATTAATTAGTTACGATTTCACTAGTAAGATATTATCATCCACTGTATGTCTGGATTTACACTCCATGACTGATAGGACTCATTTCTCGTTGATGGGAGTTAGCTCTTGATATCATGTGTTGTACTTTGAATATATTTGGGAAGTGGGTCTCCAAAATGCATATACAAATAGCTCAAGAATTAACATTAAAGCATGCGGAGCATATGCATATGTCGCAGGATTCTGCAATTCAGCCGATTTGGTTATTGGTTGCAGGATGAATTGATATTTGCTAAAGATGTATATTTGCTGGAGCCGTTATTATTGTGCCCTTATGTTAATGCATTTAAGTTCCACATTACCTCTTCTCTCTCCCTCGTGGCGATGAATTCCACTTTAAATGGGGTCTCGAGAGTGATTAAAGACGTTCGCGGTAGAACATTATTACGACGTGTACATTTTACGCTCACGCCGCCTGTCAAATCACAACAACAATAACCATACGTTTGATTTAACATGCCGTTTAAAAGGGTTTTCATCCGCTAAAAGCGACAGGCGGGCAGCACAGTCATCGGCGCGCTAAACTGCATGGCATGAAGGCCAAACAATGGACGATCATTCCGTTATCGAAGAGTTAAATATTGAGCCGGTAATAAGTAATTCGGATAGTACTATACATCCGGATAGTGAAGAATCGTGGCAATCTGGCCGGAGGATGTTGAATTGGGCCATTTGCCATTGCACTCTCTGGCCCTACTTTCATCAAATTTCTCACGTTCAGATTGCTCTGGGCACAAATATTCTTATATTGATCAATCAATAAACATGAACAATGTTGGGGTATATGTTTTATTTAATATTCAGACACAATATCTCAATGAAGGCGTTTAAGGAATTATTAACTTTGAGAATCAAGAGTTGAGAACAATTTGAAGTTGAGATATTTATGGAATTTTAGTTTATAATACAAATTTATTTTATCTTGATTGCGAAATAAGTTCATACAACTTATATTAATCCTTCTCACGAACTCATTCCTGATGGAATCCATCGCCACGAAGGAGAGAGAAGAGGCAATGTGGAATCTAAATGCATTGCCTAAGGACACAATCGTAATGGCTACAGCTAGGCACGAACACTCCGGGACTTTCGCACATGAAGCGAACGCGCTTTCACGACATCCACAATTTTAGCTAGTTATTATCTCAATACACACCTAATTTGGCCTCTTAGGACAAGTTGTATCTTTATTGAGGTATTCTCTTGGGCAGGTTTGACTGTATTAATCAGTATTATTATATATGGTGCTTAGTTTTAAATATTATCACAATATTTGCATTTTTCATTTTTATAATAGAAAAATTACCTCCATTACATTACGTTACTTATTTCCTGTGTCAACAATGATGTTAATGAATACACATGAACATAATTAGATCTTCTATAATGTAAACGTTATTTTTATATAATAATATGCATGTTGTAAGCTTACTGACGAGATACATAGATGTCCAACAGTTTAAAAGAAAAAGTAGTAAAATTGGCATGTTACAAATTAATTCATAAAATAAAACGAATACCAATTTATATCAATACACACATAATAATTGCAAATAATTTTTTATTTTACTTTTGTCGCCAAAATGAGAAATTATTGGCCGAAATGGATAATAGGCATGTTATTAAAAAAAATCAATAAAAAAGCAAGGTCATTAGCATATCAATTTTATTTCATATTTTGGTTAGTAATACGGTTTAATCCTTGTATTCCCACTTGCTGTTGTCCAGTAGTACTCTTATTCCCACTTCATAGGTAAATGACCATTCCAAATTTTTGGCGAATGCACAAGTTCAAATTGAGTTTGTCCGCAACAAACGCGGTGGACAAAGTCTTGTTGTTGGTGGTTACAGGTTCATGGTATGTATATATATAGTTGTTGTCTGTCTGCGTGTCTATCCGTCCGTTTGATTGTATTTGATCTTAAACACTCTTAAACACACTGCAACACAAATCCTCTTATTCCCACACCCGTTTTTACCTAATTTTATATAAGTGGGAACAATAGGACTACACCAGTAATACATAGTACTAGTGATGTGCCAAGTATGAACACATTCTATTATTGTAAACTATTTTTACAAAAATGTAGAGAACCCCTTTAATATAGGTTGTAAGAACTTGCTTCACACTCGAGCTAAAATAATTTGTATCAACTAGACATTGTATTCATTGTGACAGTTGCGCATAATTATGTGTCATTATGCAAATCACAGAAATGTTAGGGGCCTCCGTGGCCGAACAGGAGTATGCCCAGTATTAATAATGAGAGATATATGTGAGTTCCCTCCCCTGAATAATCCCTAATAGTATGCAAGTCATCTTAAGTGGTTGCCTCTGTTTTTATCGGTGTTTTCTTTGCACGACATGCTATCAATGTTTCGTCCGATTTCTCATCTTATAATATTAAATTATAATTAATCGCGACATATGTCATATAATCATATCCAATTGATACTTTACTGCAAATGTGGCTATCAAATAATGAACCTATATAATTGTGATAAAATTGCATGTATCCGAAAATCATCTTGTTAGAAAACAACATTAAAAACAAAGGAGTTCGGTTAAAGGATCAATATTAATTTCGGGATACCTCGGACGTTATCTGTCAAGGGAGGTAATAGAAAAATGAGAAATGTCTCTCATTGGTTTGTGGGTAGTAATTATTCGCTATCCATTGACTATCAAGTTTATTGGACCTGGTAACTATGATATCACAGCTAGGTCGACTATGTCACGGCGTTCGTTCTGGCATATGAGAGCAGGCCGTCACTGGGCAACTAACTAAGCGAACTACGCAACATTAAACAGCTCATAAGTTCCTGTGTAACATATAAGACCGCCTCCGTGGCCTAGTGGTTAAAGCATCCGCCTACAGAGCGGTAGGTCGAACCTCGTCAGGGGTTCATTCTGATATGGTCGGTTGATGAGCCACCAGCTAGTTACTAATGGTTACCGATTACCTGGTGCCTGACCTGCAAGTATAGTATTAGTGCAGTACTGAATGTTCATAAGAGGTGTCTCATAACTCAGAAATGGTTGGCCCTTTCTATAGTGGTGACTCTATAATAAATCAACAACATGATACGAACATCTCAATGGAATGTTACTTAACACTTATTATATGTTTTTCCAAATATTCGAATACTGGAAAAGTATTCGAATATTCGGGCGTCCGGGAACATATTCGAATATTCGGGCGTCCGGGCACATATTCGAATATTCGGGCGTCCGGGCACATATTCGAATATTCGGGCGTCCGGGCACATATTCGAATATGTGATGCCATCCCTACTTATCAGCCACCATGCACAAGTATAGATAGAATATATTACGCATTCAATCATTTTAACTGAAAGCTTTTACTTGTAAATATATCAACTAGATTAAATTGAATTTTCATAAGCACGTGCATGCTAATTTCAGCACCATTTGGGTTTTCTAAGCCGTATATGTTTATTACTGTGTGCTACATATCCCTTTCATTAATGTAATGTGGCACATGTGTAATGCATTGCATATTGATTCTTCAGAGCGATTAAAGATAATCAGTATATTATGTATAGGTTAAAGTTTATTGGTACGTATTTACAAAATGCCGTGCGACCAATTTAATTTTGTAAATACGTACTAAATTATGTTTTAAATTATTTGTGTGTACACTCTCTACATGTCTCCGCCCTCTTTCGTCTCGCGGCTTTGATTGACACCCCCGAAATATCAAAATCATCTTTTAGTAATAATATTCTTTTAGGCCATCTGTTTATATTAATTGTATCATCTATTTATGATATGGATGCGATACATATATATGTATGTCATTATATAAGATCATTTACAGGGCGTGGTTCCGTGTATGTAAGATGGGGACGGACCAGTTGCCATGACGACGCCCATCTTGTCTATAGTGGTAAATCTTTAACTATAATTTATTATGTCAGTATTCAAATAAGTAAATGACCAAGATATTTCCAGCCACAAATATTCACGTATAAATAGTGTTGTATATTTCCAAGCATGCGATTAATATTAATAAGGAACAACTATGCGGGACACTAGATACGGTACCGGACTTGTAACCGAGGGTATGTGCGTTCAAGCCCCGTCATAGTCACGATGGTGGTGTCCTTTCGGTGCTGAATATGCTAAATCCACGTTGCATTTTTTTTGGTCCTTCATTGGGATGGACTCCATCATAAACTCGGCATCGAGAGCGATTACACTAATGTCTAGGAACTTGTTTCGCAATCGAGTTATATTCCGGCTCTGTGAGCAACGATTGCGAACAACTTATATTAATCACTCTCGTTGGCGTAGATGAAAGCGTAAATGTTGTCATTCGCACGGGAGGAAACCGGAGTACCCGGAGAAAAACCCACCAGTCCGATCTGGCGACCATCGTACCATCTCACATACTTCCCGGTCCGAGGATCGAACCCGGGTTGCATTGGTGAGAAGCGGGCGCACTAACCACTGCGCTAATCGGACAGCCACGCTATGTTATGCTTCATTGCCGCTAATTATCGTTCCGTCATAAGGAACGACGATACGAAGTCTGGCGTCCTTAATCGTCGTTCCTTCGTTTCGTCGCCCCGCTGTTCTACATCCTTTAATATCCGTTTCTTCGCCGGGACGTACCGATAATTAGCGTCTTTACGTCCCGCCATATTCGCATACACGTGTGACGAGTTGTAAGTAATCATAGCATGGCGACGGAGCGAAGGGGCGAAGATTAAGGCCTACTATTCGCAGGTGTGTGTCACAAACGGATCTGTAGTTCATAGGGTAACACACTGGTCTGGTAATCTAGGGATCGCAGGTTCGATCCCCTGTCTGACCCTAATAAAATTAACAGTATTTCAGTTTCAGATGGGACGGTAAATCGAGGTCTCATGTCGGTGCTTTACACCGTGCACGTAAAAGAACCAGAGGAGACTCTGGAGTGGGTCTCTGTCTGTATCATTGCACTATCCTCCAAGATTTAAAATGACTAATATCTTCAGGAGACGTCACTCATATGGGCAACCGGTAGCGACGATAAATAAATGTAAAACACACACATGTGTGTGTCACTCTCACGATGGGGGCAACGGGACGAATTGTCGCAAATTATCGTTCCTTCGCAGCGACGGGACTATGACAAGAAGGAACAAAGACACGTGAAACAGCATGTCGACGGGACGAATATGAAAGGGCGCAAACCAGCGTTGAAACGAAACGATTGAACACCAATTAAGTAACTGTTCGGTGCTTCTAACCATTCCAATTAGGTCATGGGTTCCTATATTATCTTCATGACATTTATATCTGTCTTAATATATAGCTTTTGCATCAATACAGGTTATGCTGGGGGCAAACACTACAACGAAAAGGGCGGTGGTACTGATACCTTATGCTTGCCATTAGTTCCCTCCTGGTCCAATTATTCCGACGAATACGACGAGTACAGGAGTCGTATATATGGGACAGAGATTAATAATAATGAGCCGGAGATTATATTCCCGTTTTCAGTGAACCATCAGGACATGCCGTGTGCGGTTTGCAGGACTCTTAAATCAGCAAATGTTATGATACCGGCGAGAACAAGCTGCTATATTGGTTGGAAACTCGAGTACAGTGGGTATCTCATGGCTGCGTACCATGCTCACAACGGAGCTAATCACATCTGCTTAGATAGTAATCCCGAGTTCTTGCCAAATGGAGGCGACACAAACAATCAACATATTATCTATCTTGTAGAAGCATACTGTGGTTCCTTACATTGCCCCCCTTATGTTCAGGGCCGGGAGTTGGCGTGTGTTGTATGTTCAATATAGTGAGTCGAATTAAAAAGTAAGATATTTGTGTTTATTAGACTAAGTATAAGATAGGATTTTATTTCACCGAGTGTTTAAAATCCTATAATGCAACTCTTGGAAATACATATTTCAGTGATCACTCGATAAATTAAAATCCTATTTTACACTAATAAACACAAATCTTTTTGTTTTATGATTTCCAATGATTTTGGCTATTATAATATTTGTTATCAAATTTAATTCATTTTAACTGCTGCCCCTGTCGGGGGCCTCATTTCTCTACAATACACAACCGCACAAGCACATATGTTAATGTGAACATACGTATTAAGAAATAATTCCGGTATAATTTTTTACTTACTTTATGTTTGCTGTCAAAATTAAATCCAACAGGCTAAACAAATTCATTAGAATGTATTACATTATAATTAACAGATCATGATTGTCGCAAAATTGCTAAATTACAAATGTACACCCAACCGCGGAGGAATACGAAACTCAAGCAGTGACAGAGAAAAAATGCCATATTTCACTGTTTGAAAACAGTGGATGTACGAGTACATTGGAACTGCCTCCACCCCTAACAGCTGTATGTGTACATTGGAACTGCCTCTACCCCTAACAGCTGTATGTGTACATTGGAACTGCCTCCACCCCTAACAGCTGGATGTGTACATTGGAACTGCCTCCACCCCTAACAGATGGATGTGTACATTGGAACTGCCTCCACCCATAACAGCTGTACGAGTACATTGGAACTGCCTGCACCCCTAACAGCTGTACGAGTAAATTGGAACTGCCTCCACCCCTAACAGATGGATGTGTACATTGGAACTGCCTCCACCCCTAACAGCTGTACGAGTACATTGGAACTGCCTCCACCCCTAACAGCTGTACGAGTACATTGGAACTGCCTCCACACCTAACAGCTGTACGAGTACATTGGAACTGCCTCCACCCCTAACAGCTGTACGAGTACATTGGAACTGCCTCCACACCTAACAGCTGTACGAGTACATTGGAACTGCCTCCACCCCTAACAGCTGTACGAGTACATTGGAACTGCCTCCACCCCTAACAACTGTATGTTTACATTGGAACGGCCTCCACACCTAACAGCTGTACGAGTACATTGGAACTGCCTCCACCCCTAACAGCTGTATGTGTACATTGCATATGCCTCCATCCCTAACAGCTGTATGTGTACATTGGAACTGCCTCCACCCCTAACAGCTGTACGAGTACATTGGAACTGCCTGCACCCCTAACAGCTGTACGAGTAAATTGGAACTGCCTCCACCCCTAACAGATGGATGTGTACATTGGAACTGCCTCCACCCCTAACAGCTGTACGAGTACATTGGAACTGCCTCCACCCCTAACAGCTGTACGAGTACATTGGAACTGCCTCCACACCTAACAGCTGTACGAGTACATTGGAACTGCCTCCACCCCTAACAGCTGTACGAGTACATTGGAACTGCCTCCACACCTAACAGCTGTACGAGTACATTGGAACTGCCTCCACCCCTAACAGCTGTACGAGTACATTGGAACTGCCTCCACCCCTAACAGCTGTATGTTTACATTGGAACGGCCTCCACACCTAACAGCTGTACGAGTACATTGGAACTGCCTCCACCCCTAACAGCTGTATGTGTACATTGCATATGCCTCCATCCCTAACAGCTGTATGTGTACATTGGAACTGCCTCCACCCCTAACAGCTGGGTGTGTACATTTGAACTGATTGCACTACTAACAGCTGTATGTGTACATTGGAACTGCCTCCACCCCTAACAGCTGGGTGTGTACATTTGAACTGATTGCACTACTAACAGCTGTATGTGTACTTTGGAACTGCCTCCACCCCTAACAGCTGGGTGTGTACATTTGAACTGATTGCACTACTAACAGCTGTATGTGTACATTGGATCTGCCTCCATCCCTAACAGCTGTATGTGTACATTGGAACTGCCTCCACCCCTAACAGCTGGGTGTGTACATTTGAACTGATTGCACTACTAACAGCTGTATGTGTACATTTGAACTGATTGCACTCCTAACAGCTGTAGGAAGACATTGGAACTGATTCCATCCCTAACAGCTGTAGGAAGACATTGAAACTACCTCCACCCCTAACAGCTGTATGTGTACATTGGGACTGCCTCCACCCCTAACAGCTGTAGGAAGACATTGGAACTGCCTCCACCCCTAACAGCTGCAGTAAGACATTGGAACTGCCTCCACCCCTAACAACTGTAGGAAGACATTGGAACTGCCTCCACCCCTAACAACTGTAGGAATACATTGGAACTGCCTCTACACAAACTATATGGGTACCTGGAAACTGCATTCACGACTAATAACTCTATGGGTACCTGGAAACTGCCGTCAACACTAACAGTTGTATGGGTACCGGGAAACTGCCTTCACCACTAACAGTTGTATGGGTACATGGAAACTGCCTTCACCACTAACAGTTGTATGGGTACATGGAAACTGCCTTCACCACTAACAGTTGTATGGGTACATGGAAACTGCCTTCACCACTAACAGTTGTATGGGTACATGGAAACTGCCTTCACCACTAACAGTTGTATGGGGTACCGGGAAACTGCCTCCATCACTAAGAGCTGTATGGGTACATGGAAACTGCCTTCACGACTAACAACTCTATGGGTACCTGGAAACTGCCTTCACCACTAACAGTTGCATGGGTACCTGGAAACTGCCTTCACCACTAACAGTTGTATGGGCCACCTAGAAACTGCCTTCAACACTAACAGTTGTATGGGCCACCTAGAAACTGCCTTCACCACTAACAGTTGTATGGGTACCTGGAAGCTGACTTCAACACTAACAGTTGTATTGGTACCTGGAAACTGACTTCAACACTAACAGTTGTATGGGTACCGGGAAACTGCCTTCAACACTAACAGCTGTATGGGTACCTGGAAACTGCCTTCAACACTAACAGTTGTATGAGTACCTGGAAACTGCCTTCAACACTAACAGTTGTATGGGTACCTGGAAACTGCCTTCACCACTAACAGTTGTATGGGTACCTGGAAACTGCCTTCAACACTAACAGTTGTATGGGTACCTGGAAACTGCCTTCACCACTAACAGTTGTATGGGTACATGGAAACTGCCTTCACCACTAACAGTTGTATGGTTACCTGGAAACCGCCTTCACCACTAACAGTTGTATGGGTACGGGGAAACTGCCTTCACCACTAACAGTTGCATGGGTACCTGGAAACTGCCTTCAACACTAACAGTTGTATGGGTACCTGGAAACTGCCTTCACGACTAACAGTTGTATGGGTACCGGGAAACTGCTTTCACCACTAACAGTTGTATGGGTACCTGGAAACTGCTTTCACCACTAACAGTTGTATGGGTACCTGGAAACTGCCTTCACCACTAACAGCTGTATGGGCGCACATGGGAGCTGCCTCTTTATTGCCCCAAAGGAAACAAACACACACTATTAGCAAATCCCTGTATAACGCCATGATGGTTGTGTATACTTTTTACAATACAATTAGATTGTTGATGTCAAATTGGACGTAACTCTGGCAATATTACATGCCATAACAGTGTCGCAGTTCTCTCCCATACCGTCAGTCTTCATAGTAATATGTTAAGCTATATTTAACTGTCAGCATAGTGTACATTGTACAAGAGGCGTAGCTTGTCTGGAATCGATGCGTAGGCCAACTTAAGACGGGAAGGGGTCCGGGGGTCGTCCCCAGGAAAACTGTTTATAGCGTATATAATTTAACCCTGGCCTCCCGATTTTTGTTGCAGATTTGACATTTTTATTTTTTCGATTTTTCGGGGAAAAGTGTAGGCCACGGCCTACACGGCCTATAGGAAGCTACGCCAATGGTGTAGTATACTACCCAATATATAGCATAGATATATGTGAGTCTGCAGTTACCTATCATCACTGGTTCGAGCCCGCTCAGACCGTGTCTCTTTATATCAAAATGTTGGCAGTTTCTTACGGAGGTTGGTGCACCAAGTACTAGTTAACCGCTGGAGCCTGCCCATGAAATGTGTTGTTAGATTAACTGTCCGTCGCTCATATGGACAACCGGTAGCGACGATAAATAATACTTACAAAACAATTCTGCAGTCAAGCATGCATATAAATTACAATCAGATGTCAACATCCTAGTAGTTACTTATATAAACACGTAAACGAATTGTTTTAAAGTATGAATTGATGTTTAACTAAATTAACAATAAATGTGCGTACACAAGACAACTCCCGAACAACGAGAAGGGACATATAATTTAATAAAACTAATGTTGTGGTTTGCGAAAAACAAATTCATAAAAACCGCTGACTTCTAAGAAACATCCTACACTAGTCATTAGAACCGCTGAATTCTAAGAAACATTCTACACTAGTCAATAGAACCGCTGACTTCTAAGAAACATCCTACACTAATCATAAAAATCACTGAATTCTAAGAAACATTCTATACTAGTCATAAAAACCGCTGACTTCTAAGAAACATTCTACACTAGTCATAAAAACCGCTGACTTCTAAGAAACATCATACACTAATCATAAAAACCGCTGACTTCTAAGAAACATCCTACACTAGCCATAGAAACGCTGACTTCTAAGAAACATTCTACACTAATCATAAAAACTGCTGACTTCTAAGAAACATCCTACACTAGTCATAAAAACCGGTGACTTCTAAGAAACATCCTACACTAGCCATATAAACGCTGACTTCTAAGAAACATCATACACTAGTCATGAAAACCGCTGACTTCTAAGAAACATCCTACACTAGCCATAGAAACGCTGACTTCTATGAAACATCATACACTAGTCATAAAAACCGCTGACTTCTAAGAAACATTCTACACTAGTCATAAAAACCGCTGACTTCTAAGAAACATTCTACACTAGTCATAAAAACCGCTGACTTCTAAGAAACATCATACACTAGTCATAAAAACCGTTGACTTCTAAGAAACATTCTACACTAGTCATAAAAACCGCTGACTTCTAAGAAACATCATACACTAGTCATAAAAACCGCTGACTTCTAAGAAACATCATACACTAGTCATAAAAACCGCTGACTTCTAAGAAACATCCTACACTAGCCATAGAAACGCTGACTTCTAAGAAACATCATACACTAGTCATAAAAACCGCTGACTTCTAAGAAACATCCTACACTAGCCATAGAAACGCTGACTTCTAAGAAACATTCTACACTAGTCATAAAAACCGCTGACTTCTAAGAAACATTCTACACTAATCATAAAATCCGCTGAATTCTAAGAAACATCCTACACTAGTCATTAAAACCGCTGACTTCTAGGAAACATCCTACACTAGTCATAAAAACCGCTGACTTCTAAGAAACATCATACACTAATCATTAAAACCGCTGACTTCTAAGAAACATCCTACACTAGCCATAGAAACGCTGACTTCTAAGAAACATTCTACACTAATCATAAAAACCGCTGACTTCTAAGAAACATCCTACACTAGCCATAGAAACGCTGACTTCTAAGAAACATCATACACTAGTCATAAAAACCGCTGACTTCTAAGAAACATCCTACACTAGTGTCATAAAAACCGCTGACTTCTAAGAAACATTCTACACTAGTCATAAAAACCGCTGACTTCTAAGAAACATTCTACACTAATCATAAAATCCGCTGAATTCTAAGAAACATCCTACACTAGTCATTAAAACCGCTGACTTCTAGGAAACATCCTACACTAGTCACAGTACATCTACATACGCTCTGATTAATAAGTATTACATCAAGTTCTGATCGGATAAATAGTTGACACTGATGTCAACAAAGAGGATCAAACAGTTATTTGCCGCAAATTAAATTTAAAGTACCGATCACACATAACACAATAGAACAAAACATACGCTTCTTCCAGTGCGCAGGAGAACATACGCTTTTTCCAGTGCGCAGTAGAACATACGCTTCTTCCAGTGCGCAGTAGAACATACGCTTCTTCCAGTGCGCAGTAGAACATACGCTTCTTCCAGTGCGCAGTAGAACATATGCTTCTTCCAGTGCGCAGTAGAACATACGATTCTTCCAGTGCGCAGTAGAACATACGCTTCTTCCAGTGCGCAGTAGAACATACGCTTCTTCCAGTGCGCAGTAGAACATACGCTTCTTCCAATGCGCAGTAGAACATACGCTTCTTCCAGTGCGCAGTAGAACATACGCTTCTTCCAGTGCGCAGTAGAACATACGCTTCTTCCAGTGCGCAGTAGAACATACGCTTCTTCCAGTGCGCAGTAGAACATACGCTTCTTCCAGTGCACAGTAGAACATACGCTTCTTCCAGTGCGCAGTAGAACATACGCTTCTTCCAGTGCGCAGTAGAACATACGCTTCTTCCAGTGCGCAGTAGAACATACGCTTCTTCCAGTGCGCAGTAGAACATACGCTTCTTCCAGTGCGCAGTAGAACATACGCTTCTTCCAGTGCACAGTAGAACATACGCTTCTTCCAGTGCGCAGTAGAACATACGCTTCTTCCAGTGCGCAGTAGAACATACTCTTCTTCCAGTGCGCAGTAGAACATACGCTTCTTCCAGTGCGCAGTAGAACATACGCTTCTTCCAGTGGGCAGTATTCACTTATCCTTTGATTGCATTTGATTTGCAAATATGTTGAGGGCCTCATTGTAGATGAACTATTGTAAATTAGTTATCTCATAAAATAAAGTCTATATTATTATTATTAATAGTGTTATTATTATTGTTATTATTCGTGACATTACGTAAGTACATAATCCTTTAGTTGAGTGTCCGGTTAGTGCAGTGGTTAGCCCGCTCGCTTCTCTCCAATGGAACCCGAGTTCGATTCTCGGACAGGGAAGTATGTGAGATGGTACGGTGGTCGCCAGATCAGACAGATGGGTCTTCTTCGGGTATTGCGGTTTCCTCCAACACAAGAATCTATCTATCTTCCTCTAATGTCGAACCCCTCGCGGGGATGTAGACATGTTGCGCTTCAAAAACCGTAAAGAAGTTAAAAGTATAAGTAGTTAAAAGCATAATTTATAAGAAAGTAATGAAAAATAAGTTGTGGTAAAAGTTTTAAAGCAGCTGCGCAGAACAACTAGGGACTGGCATGATCAATATGGCAAACTGCCGTGTTGAATTGCTCTAAGGTCGAAGTTGTGATAGCTCAGTGGATGCGCGTTCGCTTCAGGTGCGAATTGTCCGGATTTCGAGCACCACTGGAGTCGTTACGATTGTGCCCTTAGGCAAGCCATTTAAATTCCAAATTGCCTCTTCTCTCTCCCTCGTGACGATGGATTCCATCAGGAATGAGGTCTCGAGAGTGATTTATATAAGTTGAAATAACTTGTTTCGCAATCGAGCTAAAATAAATTTGTATAAACTACGGTAGGGAGATGGACAATGTAAGGAGGTAGGAATGAGGTCTCGAGACTGATTAATATAAATTGTTTAAATATTGGAAGTCGTGATAGCGCCGTGGTAGCGCGTCCGTGTCTAGTGCGAAAGGCCCGGAGTCCGAGCCCCGCTGGAGCCGTTACGATTATGCCCAAGCAAGGCATTTAAATTCACATTCCCTCTTCTCTCTCCTTCATGGCAATGGATTCCATATGTTTATATACCCGAAAGCTTCAACTTCAACTTGATACCACCGAACAATTAGTAACGATTAGAAATGACAGGTATAGTGTGCAGGTATAGAATAGTGAGTTACGCTAAAATGCTATGTACATGTAAATATTATATAAGGATCTGCAGCGTGCGGCATGGCAGGTGATAGAATAGTGTGTTCCGCTAAAATGTAGGTCAGTAAATATTATCTAAGGATCTGCAAGCGTGCGGAGAGACAGGTATAGAATAGTGAGTTACGCTAAAATGCTATGTACATGTCAATATTATATAAGGATCTGCAGCGTGCGGCATGGCAGGTATAGAATAGTGAGTTAAGCTAAAATGCTATGTACATGTAAATATTATATAAGGATCTGCAGCGTGCGGCATGGCTGGTATAGAATAGTGAGTTACGCTAAAATGCTATGTACATGTCAATATTATATAAGGATCTGCAGCGTGCGGCATGGCAGGTATAGAATATTGAGTTACGCTAAAATGCTATGTACATGTCAATATTATATAAGGATCTGCAGCGTGCGGCATGGCAGGTATAGAATAGTGAGTTACACTAAAATGCTATTTACATGTAAATATTATATAAGGATCTGCAGCGTGCGGCATGGCAGGTATAGAATAGTGAGTTACGCTAAAATGCTATGTACATGTAAATATTATATAAGGATCTGCAGCGTGCGGCATGGCAGGTATAGAATAGTGTGTTACGCTAAAATGCTATGTACATGTAAATATTATATAAGGATCTGCAGCGTGCGGCATGGCAGGTATAGAATAGTGAGTTACGCTAAAATGCTAGGTACATGTAAATATTATATAAGGATCTGCAGCGTGTGGCATGGCAGGTATAGAATAGTGTGTTACGCTAAAATGTTATGTACATGTCAATATTATATAAGGATCTGCAGCGTGCGGCATGGCAGGTATAGAATAGTGAGTTACGCTAAAATGCTATGTACATGTCAATATTATATAAGGATCTGCAGCGTGTGGCATGGCAGGTATAGAATAGTGAATTACGCTAAAATGCTATGTACATGTAAATATTATATAAGGATCTGCAGCGTGCGGCATGGCAGGTATAGAATAGTGAGTTACGCTAAAATGCTATGTACATTTCAATATTATATAAGGATCTGCAGCGTGCGGCATGACAGGTATAGAATAGTGAGTTACGCTAAAATGCTATGTACATGTAAATATTATATAAGGATCTGCAGCGTGCGGCATGGCAGGTATAGAATAGTGAGTTACGCTAAAATGCTATGTACATGTCAATATTATATAAGGATCTGCAGCGTGCGGCATGTTTTAAGGACACTATTTGTATTATTTAAGTTTATTTAACGTCGCTACCGGTTGTCCATATGAGCGACGGACAGTTTACCTAGCAACACATTTCCTGGGCAGGCTCCAGATGTTAACCAGTACTTGGTGGTCAACCTCCGTATGAAACTGTCAACTTGTTCATATAAATGAGGCACGGCCTGAGCGTGGCTCGATCCCGTAACAATGTGTGTGTTTTACCTTTATTTATCGTCGCTACCGGTTGCCCATATGAGCGACGCCTCCTGAAGAATTAGTAATTTTAGATTTTCGGAGGATAGTGCAATGATACAGACAGAGACCCATTCCAGAGTCTCCTCTGGTTCTTTTACGTGCACGGTGTAAAGCACCGACACGAGACCTCGGTTTAACGTCCCATCTGAAAGACTGTTAATTGTTTTAGGCTCAGACGGGGGATCGAACCTGTGATCCCTGGATTACCAGTCCAGCGTGTTACCACTGGACTACAGATCCGTCTGTTTACATAATGGATCGTTTTGGCTTTTATCATATGCATAAACGTTGCACGTGGTACATGCATCTTATACACGCTATTCAAATGTGTTTCATCTACTATCAGGCGCGTAGCTGCCATTAGGCCAAAAGGCCCGGGCCTGCACATCATTTTGACAAAAATAAATAAATATATATATCTTGTTTATTTGTTATAAAAACATGTTCGAATTTGTCTTTTAAATGCAGCAGAATGCTGGAAATTGCATCCTAAAAACCAAAAAAATCAGGGGGCGCATACCCCCGGACCCCCCTAGCAACCTCGTTCGCTACGCTCACTCAACATTCTTTATCCGGGCCTGCACATAATTTGCCTCCTGGCTACGCCCCTGACTATGGGTGACGTGTAAGACGAAATTTAAAATAAACTGCTGACATCCGATGAAACTATTAACTCGCATGCCTTTGTAAATAATATCAAAACCTGGTTTATCAACTGGGGATCTTAGTTTCATTATATACAGCCTTTGTCATGCTAATGTAAATATGGCTTAAATTTACTTTTCATTTTTTCTAGCAGGGAAAGTTTGTGTTTCATGGTCCGTGGAGAATTGATATAGTCAAACAACCAGGTCTGAACGATCAAAGATCAGACAGGTTCATTTCATACACAATAATAGGGTGGTTAATATTTTAGTGTATTGGAAATTTGGTTTATATTATAAAAATTACAACAGTCATGTACATACATCAAACTTGGCTGTGACAGTTAGACCATTTAGTTTAAGAACTAGTGGTAATGTGGAATGTGGGTTCGAGCCCTACTTTGGAAAAAAAAATGTATTTGTTTTATGCACGAAATAGTCGTGAAACATCTAAACTACACACGCTATGTGGCTATATAAGTGCATTTTTACACATACCAGTCATATTCAGTACACAATAAGCAAGCAAACACGACAGAGTTATAGCTGTGATGCTAGAGAAATTGTTAAAAATGTACATGCATTTTGTACGAAGGAGAAGGAGTCAGGATTGCAGGTGGCGCTAAATCAAACCAAGCCATAGATTCATTTACTATTGACCTCACTTCTGACAGCGATGGGGACAGCGGCTCGGATACAGAGACAGCCAGCGAAGGCGAAGATACTGATTGATACTGTGAAATGAACTGTAACTGTAATTGCTTGAAATGAAATAGTTGAAAATTAAATTATGAGGAAAAAAATCAAAAAATGAGAGTAAAAATACAAACAATTCACTTTATATAAAATGTAAATTTGAAGAAAAAAACTAGTAATAATACACCCAGTGAGATTTGAACTCTCAACTACAAAATATATCACAAGATATTTTATCTGTATTCCTCTGTCGTTACCGTTCGGCCACGTATCATGTTCATTGATTTTGCGATGTTTATATTTTATTATACTAATGTTATTATAATAATAAATGCCCCATGTTATACGAAAGCTTCCACCCCTCTGAAATGGATGTAGCCGATCTTTGATCGTTCAAAGTTGGAAGTTTATTTATAGCCATATTTGAATAGTAGATCTTTCTCTACATGACTGTGCATGTATACATATAACTCAAGCTTCATTTGAAATATACAATTGCTTCGCTAAAACCAATAACGCACTGGCTATGCAGTTAAATACTGCACGTCCTTGTCAATATGTTATGGCTGTCCGATTAGCGCAGTGGTTAGAGCGCTCGCTTCTCACCAATGCAACCTGGGTTCGATCCTCGGACCGGGAAGTATGTGAGATGGTACGGTGGTCGCCAGATCGGAAAGGTGGGTTTCCTCCAGCACGAATGGCTACATTTACGCTTTCATCCACGCCAACGATTACAAATACCGTACCGTACCGTATGATGTTAAATATATCGGTTATATACCGTACGTCCTTGAGATGTGGTGGTTCTGGTTATTGATCGAAACACATACTGTGAAAATAAACAACTAGTGTAAATGCCAATCACCATGAATGAATGGTGTTTTACAGCGCATCGACATCTAAGGTCATGTAGCGCGGACACAATCACAACTCTTCATTTTTATATATTAACATGGGCTGAGCACCCAGTATCATACACTGCGCACGGTACAGGGCTGAGCACCCAGTATCATACACTGCGCACGGTACATGGCTGAGCACACAGTATCATACACTGCGCACGGTACAGGGCTGAGCACCCAGTATCATACACTGCGCACGGTACAGGGCTGAGCACCCAGTATCATACACTGCGCACGGTACAGGGCTGATCACACAGTATCATACACTGCGCACGGTACAGGGCTGAGCACCCAGTATCATACACTGCGCACGGTACAGGGCTGAGCACACAGTATCATACACTGCGCACGGTACAGGGCTGAGCACCCAGTATCATACACTGCGCACGGTACAGGGCTGAGCACACAGTATCATACACTGCGCACGGTACAGGGCTGAGCACCCAGTATCATACACTGCGCACGGTACAGGGCTGAGCACCCAGTATCATACACTGCGCACGGTACAGGGCTGAGCACCCAGTATCATACACTGCGCACGGTACAGGGCTGAGCACCCAGTATCATACACTGCGCACGGTACAGGGCTGAGCACCCAGTATCATACACTGCGCACGGTACAGGGCTGAGCACCCAGTATCATACACTGCGCACGGTACAGGGCTGAGCAAACAGTATCATCATACACTGCGCACGGTACAGGGCTGAGCACCCATTAGTGTGCGCTGCGTACAGTACATGGCTGAGCACCCAGTATCATACACTGCGCACGGTACAGGGCTGAGCACCCAGTATCATACACTGCGCACGGTACAGGGCTGAGCACCCAGTATCATATACTGCGCACGGTACAGGGCTGAGCACCCATTATCATACACTGCGTACAGTACAGGGATGAGCACCCAGTATCATACACTGCGCACAGTACAGGGCTGAGCACACAGTAGCATACACCGCGCACAGTACAGGGCTGAGCACACAGTATCATACACTGCGTACAGTACAGGGCTGAGCACACAGTATTGTGCACTGCTTACGGTACAGGGCTGAGCACCCAGTATCATACACTGCGCACGGTAGAGGGCTGAGCACAGAGTATCATACACTGCGCACGGTACAGGGCTGAGCACACAGTATCATACACTGCGTACAGTACAGGGCTGAGCACCCAGTATCATACACTGCGCACAGTAAAGGGCTGAGCACCCAGTATTGTACACTGCTTACGGTACAGGGCTGAGCATACAGTATTGTACACTGCTTACGGTACAGGGCTGAGTATAGAGTATTGTACGCTGCTTACGGTACAGGGCTTAGCACCCAGTATTGTACGCTGCTTACGGTACAGGGCTGAGCACCCAGTAGTGTACACTGCTTACGGTACAGGGCTGAGCATACAGTATCATACACTGCGCACGGTACAGGACTGAGCACCCAGTATTGTACGCTGCTTACGGTACAGGGCTGAGCACACAGTAGTGTACGCTGCTTACGGTACTGGGCTGAGCACCCAGTATTGTACACTGCTTAGAGTACAGGGCTGAGCATACAGTATCATACACTGCGCACGGTACAGGGCTGAGAACCCAGTAGTGTACGCTGCTTACGGTACAGGGCTGAGCACCCAGTATTGTACACTGCTTACGGTACAGGACTGAGCACCCAGTAGTGTACACTGCTTACGGTAGAGGGCTGAGCACCCAGTAGTGTACGCTGCTTACGGTACAGGGCTGAGTATACAGTATTGTAAGCTGCTTACGGTACAGGGCTGAGTATACAGTATTGTGCACTGCTTACGGTACATGGCTGAGCACCCAATATTTTACGCTGCTTACGGTACAAGGCTGAGCACCCAGTATTGAGCACTGCTTACGGTACAAGGCTGAGCACCCAGTATTGTACGCTGCTTACGGTACATGGCTGAGCACCCAGTATTGTACGCTGCTTACGGTACAAGGCTGAGCACCCAGTATTGTACACTGCTTACGGTACAGGGCTGATCACCCAGTATTGTGCACTGCTTACGGTACAAGGCTGAGCACCCAGTATTGTACACTGCTTACGGTACAGGGCTGATCACCCAGTAGTGTGCACTGCTTACGGTACAGGGCTGAGTATACAGTATTGTACGCTGCTTACGGTACAACGCTGAGTACCCAGTATTGTACGCTGCTTACGGTACAAGGCTGAGCACCCAGTATTGTATGACGCTTACGGTACAAGGCTGAGCACCCATTATTGTGCGCTGCTTACGGTACATGGCTGAGCACCCAGTAGTGTGCACTGCTTACGGTACAGGGCTGATCACCCAGTATTGTACACTGCTTACGGTACAGGGCTGAGTATACAGTATTGTGCACTGCTTACAGTACAGGGCTGAGTATACAGTATTGTGCACTGCTTACAGTACAGGGCTGATTATACAGTATTGTGCACTGCTTACGGTACAGGGCTGAGTATACAGTAGTGTACGCTGCTTACGGTACAGGGCTTAGTATACAGTATTGTACGTTGCTTACGGTACAGGGCTGAGCACACAGTATTTTACTCTGCTTACGGTACATGGCTGGCACCCAGTATCATACACTGCGCACGGTACAGGGCTGAGCACACAGTATTGTGCACTGCTTACGGTACAAGGCTGAGCACCCAGTATTGTACACTGCTTACGGTACAGGACTGAGTATACAGTATTGTACGCTGCTTACGGTACATGGCTGAGCACTCAGTATTGTACGCTGCTTACGGTACAAGGCTGAGCACCCAGTATTGTACACTGCTTACGGTACAGGGCTGATCACCCAGTATTGTGCACTGCTTACGGTACAGGGCTGAGTATACAGTATTGTACGCTGCTTACGGTACAATGCTGAGAACCCATTATTGGGCGCTGCTTACGGTACATGGCTGAGCACCCAATAGTGTACGCTGCTTACGGTACAGGGCTGATCACCCAGTAGTGTGCACTGCTTACGGTACAGGGCTCATCACCCCGTATTGTGCACTGCTTACGGTACAGGGCTGAGTATACAGTATTGTATGCTGCTTACGGTACAAGGCTGAGCACCCTTTATTGGGCGCTGCTTACGGTACATGGCTGAGCACCCAATAGTGTACGCTGCTTACGGTACAGGGCTGATCACCCAGTATTGTGCACTGCTTACGGTACAGGGCTGATCACCCAGTAGTGTGCACTGCTTACGGTACAGGGCTGAGCACCCAGTATTGTACGCTGCTTACGGTACATGGCTGAGTATACAGTAGTGTACGCTGCGTACGGTACAGGGCTGAGTATACAGTATTGTACACTGCTTACGGTACAGGGCTGAGCATACATTATCATACACTGCGCACGGTACAGGGCTGAGCACACAGTATCATACACTGCGCACGGTACAGGGCTGAGTATACAGTATTGTGCAATGCTTACGGTACAGGGCTGAGCACCCAGTATCATACACTGCGCACGGTACAGGGCTGAGCACACAATATCATATACTGCGCACGGTACTTGGCTGAGCACACAGTATCATACACTGCGTACAGTACAGGGCTGAATACCCAGTAGTGTGCACTGCTTACGGTACAGGGCTGAGTATACAGTATTGTGCACTGCTTACGGTACAGGGCTGAGCACCCAGTATTGTACGCTGCTTACGGTACAGGGCTGAGTATACAGTATTGTGCACTACTTACGGTACAGGGCTGAGCACCCAGTATTGTACGCTGCTTACGGTACAGGGCTGAGCACCCAGTATCATACACTGCGCACGGTACAGGGCTGAACACCCAGTATCATACACTGCGCACGGTACAGGGCTGAGCACCCAGTATCATACACTGCGCACGGTACAGGGCTGAGCACCCAGTATCATACACTGCGCACGGTACAGGGCTGAGCACACAGTATCATCATACACTGCGCACGGTACAGGGCTGAGCACCCATTAGTTTGCGCTGCGTACAGTACAGGGCTAAGCACCCAGTATCATACACTGCGCACGGTACAGGGCTGAGCACCCAGTATCATACACTGCGTACAGTACAGGGATGAGCACCCAGTATCATACACTGCGCACAGTACAGGCCTGAGCACACAGTAGCATATACTGCGCACGGTACAGGGCTGAGCACACAGTACCATACACTGCGTACAATACAGGGCTGAGCACCCAGTATCATACACTGCGCACAGTACAGGGCTGAGCACACAGTAGTGTACGCTGCTTACGGTACAGGGCTGAGCACCCAGTATTGTACACTGCTTACAGTACAGGGCTGAGCATACAGTATCATACACTGCGCACGGTACAGGGCTGAGAACCCAGTATTGTACGCTGCTTACGGTACAGGGCTGAGCACCCAGTATTGTACACTGCTTACGGTACAGGACTGAGCACCCAGTAGTGTACACTGCTTACGGTACAGGGCTGAGCATCCAGTAGTGTACACTGCTTACGGTACAGGGCTGAGCACCCAGTATTGTACACTGCTTACGGTACAGGGCTGAGTATACAGTATTGTGCAGTGCTTACGGTACAGGGCTGAGTATACAGTAGTGTACGCTGCTTACGGTACAGGGCTGAGTATACAGTAGTGTACGCTGCTTACGGTACAGGGCTGAGTATACAGTGTTGTGCACTGCTTACGGTACAGGGCTGAGTATACAGTAGTGTACGCTGCTTACGGTACAGGGCTGAGTATACAGTATTGTACGCTGCTTACGGTACAGGGCTGAGTATACAGTAGTGTACGCTGCTTACGGTACATTGCTGAGCATACAGTATCATAAATTGCGCACGGTACAGGGCTGAGCACCCAGTATTGTACACTGCTTACGGTACAGGGCTGATCACCCAATATTGTGCACTGCTTACGGTACATGGCTGAGCACCCAGTATTGTACACTGCTTACGATACAGTGCTGAGCATACAGTATTGTACGTTGCTTACGGTACAGGGCTGAGCACCCAGTATTGTACACTGCTTACGGTACAGGGCTGAGTATACAGTATTGTACACTGCTTACGGTACAGGGCTGAGTATACAGTATTGTACATTGCTTACGGTACAGGGCTGAGTATACAGTATTGTACGCTGCTTACGGTACAGGGCTGAGCACACAGTATTGTACGCTGCTTACGGTACAGGACAGGGCTGAGCACACAGTAGCATATACTGCGCACGGTACAGGGCTGAGCACACAGTACCATACACTGCGCACAGTACAGGGCTGAGCACCCAGTATTGTACACTGCTTACGGTACAGGGCTGAGCATACAGTATTGTACACTGCTTACGGTACAGGGCTGAGTATACAGTATTGTACGCTGCTTACGGTACAGGGCTGAGCACCCAGTATTGTACGCTGCTTACGGTACAGGGCTGAGCACCCAGTAGTGTACACTGCTTACGGTACAGGGCTGAGCATACAGTATCATACACTGCGCACGGTACAGGGCTGAGCACCCAGTATTGTACGCTGCTTATGGTACAGGGCTGAGCACCCAGTAGTGTACACTGCTTACGGTACAGGGCTGAGCATACAGTATCATACACTGCGCACGGTACAGGGCTGAGAATCCAGTATTGTACGTTGCTTACGGTACAGGGCTGAGCACCCAGTATTGTACACTGCTTACAGTACAGGACTGAGCACCCAGTATTGTACACTGCTTACGGTACAGGGCTGAGCACCCAGTAGTGTACACTGCTTACGGTACAGGGCTGAGCACCCAGTATTGTACACTGCTTACGGTACAGGGCTGTGTATACAGTAGTGTACGCTGCTTACGGTACAGGGCTGAGTATACAGTAGTTTACGCTGCTTACGGTACAGGGCTGAGTATACAGTATTGTGCACTGCTTACGGTACAGGGCTGAGTATACAGTAGTGTACGCTGCTTACGGTACAGGGCTAAGTATACAGTATTGTACGCTGCTTACGGTACAGTGCTGAGTATACAGTAGTGTACGCTGCTTACGGTACAGGGCTGAGCATACAATATCATACATTGCGCACGGTACAGGGCTGAACACCCAGTATTGTACACTGCTTACGGTACAGGGCTGATCACCCAGTAGTGTGCACTGCTTACGGTACAGTGCTGAGCATACAGTATTGTACGTTGCTTACGGTAGAGGGCTGAGCACCCAGTATTGTACACTGCTTACGGTACAGGGCTGAGTATACAGTATTGTACACTGCTTACGGTACAGGTCTGAGTATACAGTATTGTACACTGCTTACGGTACAGGGCTGAGTATACAGTATTGTACGCTGCTTACGGTACAGGGCTAAGCACACAGTATTGTACGCTGCTTACGGTACAGGGCTGAGCACACATTATTGTACGTTGCTTACGGTACAAGGCTGAGTATACAGTATTGTACATTGCTTACGGTACAGGGCTGAGTATACAGTATTGTACGCTGGTTACGGTACAGGGCTGAGTATACAGTATTGTACGTTGCTTACGGTACAGAGCTGAGTATACAGTATTGTACACTGCTTACGGTACAGGGCTGAGTATACAGTATTGTACGCTGCTTACGGTACAGGGCTGAGTATACAGTATTGTACGCTGCTTACAGTACAGCGCTGAGCATACAGTAGTGTACGCTGCTTACGGTACAGGGCTGAGTATACAGTATTGTGCACTGCTTACGGTACATGGCTGAGCACCCAGTATTGTACGCTGCTTACGGTACAAGGCTGAGCACCCAGTATTGTACACTGCTTACGGTACAGGGCTGATCACCCAGTATTGTGCACTGCTTACGGTACATAGCTGAGCACCCAGTATTGTACGCTGCTTACGGTACAAGGTTGAGCACCCAGTATTGTACACTGCTTACGGTACAGAGCTGATCACCCAGTATTGTGCACTGCTTACGGTACAGGGCTGAGTATACAGTATTGTACGCTGCTTACAGTACAAGGCTGAACACCCAGTATTGTAATCTGCTTACGGTACAAGGCTGAGCACCCAGTATTGTATGCTGCTTACGGTACAGGGCTGAGCACCCAGTAGTGTACACTGCTTACCGTACAGGGCTGAGCACCGAGTATTGTACACTGCTTACGGTACAGGGCTGTGTATACAGTAGTGTACGCTGCTTACGGTACAGGGCTGAGTATACAGTAGTGTACGCTGCTTACGGTACAGGGCTGAGTATACAGTATTGTGCACTGCTTACGGTACAGGGCTGAGCATACAGTATCATACATTGCGCACGGTACAGGGCTGAACACCCAGTATTGTACACTGCTTACGGTACAGGGCTGATCACCCAGTAGTGTGCACTGCTTACGGTACAGTGCTGAGCATACAGTATTGTACGTTGCTTACGGTACAGGGCTGAGCTCCCAGTATTGTACACTGCTTACGGTACAGGGCTGAGTATACAGTATTGTACACTGCTTACGGTACAGGTCTGAGTATACAGTATTGTACACTGCTTACGGTACAGGGCTGAGTATACAGTATTGTACGCTGCTTACGGTACAGGGCTGAGCACACGGTATTGTACGCTGCTTACGGTACAGGGCTGAGCACACAGTATTGTACGTTGCTTACGGTACAAGGCTGAGTATACAGTATTGTACATTGCTTACGGTACAGGGCTGAGTATACAGTATTGTACGCTGGTTACGGTACAGGGCTGAGTATACAGTATTGTACGTTGCTTACGGTACAGGGCTGAGTATACAGTATTGTACACTGCTTACGGTACAGGGCTGAGTATACAGTATTGTACGCTGCTTACGGTACAGGGCTGAGTATACAGTATTGTACGCTGCTTACGGTACAGGGCTGAGCATACAGTAGTGTACGCTGCTTACGGTACAGGGCTGAGTATACAGTATTGTGCACTGCTTACGGTACATGGCTGAGCACCCAGTATTGTACGCTGCTTACGGTACAAGGCTGAGCACCCAGTATTGAGCACTGCTTACGGTACAAGGCTGAGCACCCAGTATTGTACGCTGCTTACGGTACATGGCTGAGCACCCAGTATTGTACGCTGCTTACGGTACAAGGCTGAGCACCCAGTATTGTGCACTGCTTACGGTACAAGGCTGAGCACCCAGTATTGTAAGCTGCTTACGGTTCAATGCTGAGCACCCAGTAGTGTGCACTGCTTACGCTACAAGGCTGAGCACCCAGTATTGTACACTTCTTACGGTACAGGGCTGATCACCCAGTATTGTGCACTGCTTACGGTACATGGCTGAGCACCCAGTATTGTACGCTGCTTACGGTACAGGGCTGAGTATACAGTATTGTACGTTGCTTACGGTACAGGGCTGAGCACACAGTATTGTACGCTGCTTACGGTACATGGCTGGCACCTAGTATCATACACTGCGCACGGTACAGGGCTGAGCACACAGTATTGTGCACTGCTTACGGTACAAGGCTGAGCACCCAGTATTGTACACTGCTTACGGTACAGGGCTGAGTATACAGTATTGTACGCTGCTTACGGTACATGGCTGAGCACCCAGTATTGTACGGTGCTTACGGTACAAGGCTGAGCACCCAATATTGTACACTGCTTACGGTACAGGGCTGATCACCCAGTATTGTGCACTGCTTACGATACAGGGCTGAGAATACAGTATTGTACGCTGCTTACGGTACAAGGCTGAGCACCCGGTATTGTATGCTGCTTACGGTACAAGGCTGAGCACCAATTATTGTGCGCTGCTTACGGTACATGGCTGAGAACCCAGTATTGTACGCTGCTTACGGTACAGGGCTGATCACCCAGTATTGTGCACTACTTACGGTACAGGGCTGAGCACCCAGTATTGTACGCTGCTTACGGTACATGGCTGAGTATACAGTAGTGTACGCTGCGTACGGTACAGGGCTGAGTATACAGTATTGTACACTGCTTACGGTACAGGGCTGAGCATACAGTATCATACACTGCGCACGGTAGAGGGCTGAGCACACAGTATCATACACTGCGCACGGTACAGGGCTGAGTATACAGTATTGTGCACTGCTTACGGTACAGGGCTGAGCACCCAGTATCATACACTGCGCACGGTACAGGGCTGAGCACACAGTATCATACACTGCGCACGGTACAGGGCTGAGTATACAGTACTGTACGCTGCTTACGGTACAAGGCTGAGTATACAGTATTGTGCACTGCTTACGGTACAGGGCTGAGCATACAGTATCATACATTGCGCACGGTACAGGGCTGAACACCCAGTATTGTACACTGCTTACGGTACAGAGCTGATCACCCAGTATTGTGCACTGCTTACGGTACAGGGCTGAGTATACAGTATTGTACGCTGCTTACAGTACAAGGCTGAACACCCAGTATTGTAATCTGCTTACGGTACAAGGCTGAGCACCCAGTATTGTATGCTGCTTACGGTACAAGGCTGAGCACCCATTATTGTGCGCTGCTTACGGTACATGGCTGAGCACCCAGTATTGTACGCTGCTTACGGTACAGGGCTGATCACCCAGTATTGTGCACTGCTTACGGTACAGGGCTGATCACCCAGTATTGTAAACTGCTTACAGTACAGTGCTGAGTATACAGTATTGTGCACTGCTTACAGTACAGGGCTGAATATACAGTAGTGTACGCTGCTTACGGTACAGGGCTGAGTATACAGTATTGTACGTTGCTTACGGTACAGGGCTGAGCACACAGTATTGTACGCTGCTTACGGTACATGGCTGGCACCTAGTATCATACACTGCGCACGGTACAGGTCTGAGCACACAGTATTGTGCACTGCTTACGCTACAAGGATGAGCACCCAGTATTGTACACTGCTTACGGTACAGGGCTGAGTATACAGCAGTGTACGCTGCTTACGGTACATGGCTGAGCACCCAGTATTGTACGCTGCTTACGGTACAGGGCTGAGCACCCAGTATTGTACGCTGCTTACGGTACAGGGCTGAGCACCCAGTATTGTACGCTGCTTACGGTACAGGGCTGATCACCCAGTATTGTGCACTGCTTACGGTACAGGGCTGAGCACCCAGTATTGTACGCTGCTTACGGTACAGGGCTGAGCACCCAGTATTGTACGCTGCTTACGGTACAGGGCTGAGTATACAGTATTGTACGCTGCTTACGGTACAGGGCTGAGTATACAGTATTGTACACTGCTTACGGTACAGGGCTGAGTATACAGTATTGTACGCTGCTAACGGTACAGGGCTGAGTATACAGTATTGTACGCTGCTTACGGTACAGGGCTGAGTATACAGTATTGTACGCTGCTTACGGTACAGTGCTGAGTATACAGTATTGTACACTGCTTACGGTACAGGGCTGAGTATACAGTATTGTGCACTGCTTACGGTACAGGGCTGAGCACCCAGTATTGTACGCTGCTTACGGTACAGGGCTGAGTATACAGTATTGTACACTGCTTACGGTACAAGGCTGAGCACCCAGTATTGTACGCTGCTTACGCTACAGGGCTGAGTATACAGTATTGTACACTGTTTACGGTACAGGGCTGAGCACCCAGTATTGTACACTGCTTACGGTACAGGGCTGAGTATACAGTATTGTACGTTGCTTACGGTACAGGGCTGAGCACACAGTATTGTACGCTGCGTACGGTACAGGGCTGAGCACCCAGTATTGTACACTGCTTACGGTACAGGGCTGAGCACCCAGTATTGTGCTCTGCTTACGGTACAGGGCTGAGCATACAGTATTGTACACTGCGCACGGTACAGGGCTGAGCACCCAGTATTGTACGCTGCTTACGGTACAGGGCTGAGAACCCAGTAGTGTACGCTGCTTACGGTACAGGGCTGAGCACACAGTATTGTACACTGCTTACGGTACAGGGCTGAGCATACAGTATTGTACACTGCTTACGGTACAGGGCTGAGCATACAGTATTGTACGCTGCTTACGGTACAGGGCTGAGCACCCAGTAGTGTACACTGCTTACGGTACAGGGCTGAGCACCCAGTATTGTACACTGCTTACGGTACAGGGCTGAGCACCCAGTATTGTACACTGCTTACGGTACAGGGCTGAGCACACAGTATTATACACTGCTTACGGTACAGGGCTGAGCACCCAGTATTGTACACTGCTTACGGTACAGGGCTGAGCATACAGTATTGTACGCTGCTTACGGTACAGGGCTGAGCACCCAGTATTGTACGCTGCTTACGGTACAGGGCTGAGCACCCAGTATTGTACACTGCTTACGGTACAGGGCTGAGCACCCAGTAGTGTACACTGCTTACGGTACAGGGCTGAGCACCCAGTATTGTACACTGCTTACGGTACAGGGCTGAGCATACAGTATTGTACACTGCTTACGGTACAGGGCTGAGTATACAGTATTGTACGCTGCTTACGGTACATGGCTGAGTATACAGTATTGTACGCTGCTTACGGTACAGGGCTGAGTATACAGTATTGTACGCTGCTTACGGTACAGGGCTGAGTATACAGTAGTGTACACTGCTTACGGTACAGGGCTGAGCATACAGTATTGTACGCTGCTTACGGTACAGGGCTGAGTATACAGTATTGTACACTGCTTACGGTACAGGGCTGAGTATACAGTATTGTACACTGCTTACGGTACAGGGCTGAGTATACAGTATTGTACGCTGCTTACGGTACAGGGCTGAGCACCCAGTATTGTACGCTGCTTACGGTACAGGGCTGAGCATACAGTATTGTGCACTGCTTACGGTACAGGGCTGAGCACCCAGTATTGTGCACTGCTTACGGTACAGGGCTGAGTATACAGTATTGTACACTGCTTACGGTACAGGACTGAGCACCCAGTATTGTACGCTGCTTACGGTACAGGGCTGAGCACACAGTAGTGTACACTGCTTACGGTACAGGGCTGAGCACACAGTATTGTACGCTGCTTACGGTACAGGGCTGAGCACCCAGTATTGTACACTGCTTACGGTACAGGGCTGAGCACACAGTATCATACACTGCGTACGGTACAGGGCTGAGCACCCAGTATTGTACACTGCTTACGGTACAGGGCTGAGCACCCAGTATTGTACACTGCTTACGGTACAGGGCTGAGTATACAGTATTGTACGCTGCTTACGGTACAGGGCTGAGTATACAGTATTGTACGCTGCTTACGGTACAGGGCTGAGTATACAGTATTGTACACTGCTTACGGTACAGGGCTGAGCACCCAGTATTGTACGCTGCTTACGGTACAGGGCTGAGTATACAGTATTGTACACTGCTTACGGTACAGGGCTGAGCACCCAGTATTGTGCGCTGCTTACGGTACAGGGCTGAGTATACAGTATTGTACGCTGCTTACGGTACACGGCTGAGCACCCAGTATTGTACACTGCTTACGGTACAAGGCTGAGCACCCAGTATTGTACGCTGCTTACGGTACAAGGCTGAGCACCCAGTATTGTACGCTGCTTACGGTACAAGGCTGAGCACCCAGTATTGTACACTGCTTACGATACAGTGCTGAGCATACAGTATTGTACGCTGCTTACGGTACAGGGCTGAGCACCCAGTATTGTACACTGCTTACGATACAGTGCTGAGCATACAGTATTGTACGTTGCTTACGGTACAGGACTGAGCACCCAGTATTGTACACTGCTTACGGTACAGGGCTGAGTATACAGTATTGTACACTGCTTACGGTACATGGCTGAGCATACAGTAACATACGCTGCGTACGGTACAGGGCTGAACATACAGTATCATACGCTATGTACGGTACAGGGCTGAACATACAGTAACATACGCTGTATACTTACAGTCTACATCCGTTATGTCGAATTCCGTCGGACCGAACAAAATACTTCGACATAACCGAAGTTTGACTTAACGAAATTCGATATAAACATATCCAGTTATATGTAAAATGATAATGTCTGAAACGGGACTTTGATCCGACTTCGAGATAACCGGATAATTCGACATAACCGACTTTGACATAACGGATGTAGACTGTGTTGATGTTGGCGACATATGTAGCCCAGGACATGTGTAGTACATGTATCATTGCAGGCTTGTAGCTAAATGTATTGTGTGACATATGATAAATGTACTAAAATATATTTAATTGATCTGAAGAAGAGATTAAGAGGCGCCCTTGGATTTGTTTTGAAGAAAACATCGCAATATTGATAGTGTCCATAGGGCGTAAAATAAATGACCTGGCTGTTCACTAAGGCCACTGGAAACCTACACTTTGACTGTATAAACCCAGTGCGGATGTCGAATTATTTCACCCGGTCGATCTCCTCATGACGTGCACGTCGTGACCGGGGCACATCCCGCAGCAGCAGCGTAGGATACTGGGATCTTCTGGTCGTCGATCTTGCGAAGGGGGAGGCTCGCCAGCATGTGGATCCACGGCTATGGCACATCAGGACAGATATGCCGTCTCTTCTAGATAGTGTTTGTGGTGAACACTGTCTTCACTGGATTTTCGAACTTTCTCCACCGGCGTTTAGACGAGATGGCGGACCTGAGGGAGCGGCAACGATCGTGGCATCCACACTCCCGCGAGCTACATTTGAGTGAGCGGCCCCAACGTAGACTCGTTTGCGACAATCGACGACCAGATGTCTAACTGTCAGATCCGTATAAATGCTGCTGCGGGGTGACTAACAGTGAGGAGGGTGGCCCTACAAATGACCCATTCGAACGAGGAAACAGGACTTGTCAACCTGCGAAGAACGAAGATGCCTTCACAGCTGTCAACATAAACAACTTAGAGAGATCAACATACACACCGTAGAGAAACTAGTCGCCCAAATGCATTTATGCGGTGGCGACTATAAATAAACTTACATCATCATCATCATCAATTATTTCATGTGAGGAAGCTATGCAGCTGGGTTGCGGAAGGGAAGGTCATTTGAATTACGTGTACATGCATGTATTACACGTGCACGTTTCATACAAATCTAAACACATCACTCTGGTCGCATTATAGTTTAATCATATTTTATTGAATTCATCATGATATACTATACAAAACAATGTTACAAAACTATAACCTGATAATACAAATGGTTTGGGCAACAAGTTTTAACAACATTAGAAAACGGCCCACACAAGAACGTCACAAGTATGCATAATTAAACAAAATGACTGATTTTGGCAAGAATGAATGGAAAAAAACTCAAAAAAGGCATAAATTAAACGAAAGAACTATATATAAATGAAGCCCACGTTTCCACCCGCTGTTCCATCCCACCACGACATGACCAGAAACCCAAGACCCAGATGTCACCAACAACGTGACGTACTATTAATATAGGGTGACAGTGCTCCGTCAACTGACCAGTACTCTTTATATAATGTTTGTACAGATAATGTATCAATGCAGACGGATATGTAGTCCAGTGGTAACACGCTGGACTGGTAATCCAGGGATCGCAGGTTCGATCCCCCGTCTGACCCTACTAAAATTAACAGTCTTTCAGATGGGACGTTAAACCGAGGTCTCGTGTCGGTGCTTTGCATCGTGCACGTAAAAGAACCAGAGGAGATTCTGGAATGGGTCTCTGTCTGTATCATGCACTATCCTCCAAAATCTAAAATAACTAATCTCTTCAGGAGGCGTCGCTCATATGGGCAACCGGTAGCGACGATAAATAAACGTAAAACACATGTATCAATGCCTTGAAGTAATGTATGTGAACTGAGTGGATTGAATATACGAGCATTGGTATTGATCGAATTCTAACAGACATTACGCCAACGATCTTCCTCCAGCAACAATACTAGCTGGATAGTCGTCATATCACCTAAGCTACTTAGACAACTCTAAACCCTCGCCCCCCCCCCCAATCCCCAAATAAACAAAACAATATATAGTACGTAGACGAGCATGTATAGGCGAACCTATCCAAAACGTTCCTGTTAACAAAACGCACGGTACCCGTCTAATGATGACACTAAGGGCAGCCTGCCATAGCCTACTCGTTCCAGTCCGTCTGAGTACCGTATTGCAGCAAACAATATTCTAACATATCACACACACACACACACACACACACACACACACTTGACAAACACACTGGTATACAGTTAACACTGGCGTCTAAAATAAGAATATACGTTATTGATGTTACAACAATTGCGAAACAAGCTTTAACAACTTATATTAATCACTCTCGTTGTCGCATATGAAAGCGTATATGACGGGTGGTCATTACTGTGGGAGGGAACCGGAGTACACGGAGACAGCCCACATGTCCTATATGGCGATCACTGTACCATCTCACATACATCCCTGTCCGCGGATCGAGTCCGGGTTTCATTGGTGAGAAAGAAAAGGGCGAGTGTTAACAACTACTCTAATCGGACAGCCGAAACATGAACTGAATATGCATGTTGAACATAAACTCGTTTGGCGTCTGGACGGGTATTATTCTAAGACGTCGACGGTGCTTCGAGAAGCATAGCAACACTATATCAGCGTGTCCTAAATGCATTTACCTGATCACGTGTTCGTGATGTAGGGAAATTGCATTACTTTCGCACATGCGCATGAGATGTCATAATGCAGTGAAATCCTATGCCCGTGTATTGTGGTGTTTTTATTCAACATGGAGATTGAGTTCATGGTTCGACATGTTTATACAAATTTATTTTAGCTCGATTGCGAAACAAGTTATTTCAACTTATATAAATCACTCTCGAGACCTCATTCCTGATGGAATCCATCGCCACGAGGGAGAGAGAAGAGGCAACGTGGAATTTAAATGCCTTGTCTAAGGGCACAATCGTAACGGCTCCAGTGGGGCTCGAACTCCGGACCTTTGGCACCTGAAGCGAACGCACATTCACTGCGCTATCACGACTTCCAATTAATTTTGGTAATCGCATGTCTCATATGTGGAATTGTTCACTTTTTAACACCTTATCTTAATCACTCTCGTTGGCGCGGATGAAAGCGTAAACGTGGTCATTTGTGTGGGAGGAAACCGGAATACCCGGAGAAAACCGATCTGGCGACCACCGTACCATCTCACATACTTCCCGGTCCGAAGATCGAACCCGGGTCGCATTGGTGAGAAGCGAGCGCGCTAACCACTGCGCTAATTGGACAACTTGTGGTTATTCATCAGTAGACTACATAATATTTATAATACATATAAGCATAAGTATTTGCACTCTTCGTGTATGGCAATTAACTTGCTACTAGGTATTTTCCATTGAATACTTTGTGGCGGTCTATAATATACACACCATCCAGCGAGACATCCATGGCAATCGAACAGGTTTCATACAGCATGTTGCAATGTATAGCAAGATGGACAAGTGATCCTATGTCGTGTGATTTACGTTTATTTATTGTCTCTACCGGTTGCCCATATGAGTGAGGCCTCCTGAAGAGATTAGTCATTTTAGATTTTTGGAGGACAGTGCAATGATTAAGACAATGACCCACTCCAGAATATCCTGTTGTTCTTTTGCGTGCACGGTGTAAAGCACCGAAACGAGAACTCGGCTTAACGTCCAATCTGAATGAGTGTTAATTTTATTAAGGTCAGACGGGGGATCGAACATGCGATCTCTGGATTACCAGTCCAGCGTGTCACCACTAGACTACAGATCCGTCTGTTTAGTGGTCTGTTTTAAAGCTTTAGCATTTATGTCAAATGGCACGTGCTGACATTTTAGGCATATGGCAAAAATACATAAACAATTAACATTAGATGACATAAAACTGCGAATTGAATTACTTCAACAAATAAACACGGGGTCCAATTGTGTTTTCTAACAGCGAAAAATTAATGGCCGGAAATTGTCCACATAAAATATCAGAAATAATGGTTATCATTAATGCATTTGTATTTGTTCGTGGTTATGTCAATTACTGCTGCTGTGAACAGTAAATATAAAGATACTACATAAACCGAAACCCACTGGAAATATGTTTCGTGTCTCATTTATATGAAACAGTTGGCAGTTTCTTACGGAGGTTGGTGCACCAAGTACTGGTTAACCGCTGGAGCCTGCCCAGGAAAGGTGTTGTTAGGTAAACTGCCCGTCGCTCAAATGGGAAGCCGGTATCGACGTTAAATAAACTTAAATAAAAATATTTTTCTCGAAATTTATTAATGCTCCAATGTTTGGACAGCAATCCCCGGGCATCGTGCGTCCAAACTCAGTGAGCGATGTATGTGATCTATTTTGTAGCTTTATACTAACATTTCGCAAAACAAAGAAATATTTTGGACAACTTTTAGGACAGCTTCTATCTATGTATTTTGGCTGTCCGATTAGCGCAGTGGTTAGCGCTCTCGCCTCTCACCAGTACAACCCGGGTTCGATCCTTGGAACAGGAAGTATGTGGTCGCCAGATCGGACAGGTGGATTTTCTCCGGGTACTCCGGTTTCCTCCCACACGAATGACATTTACGCTTTCATCCGCGCCAACGAGTGATTAATATAAGTTGTTAAAACTTGTTTCGCAATCGTTGTAAAATCAATAAAGTTTATACTTTATTTTGAACGGAATTTTTGCTGTGTACATACACGGCGGATCTATAGTACAGTGCTTATCACGTTGGACTGGTAGTCCATAGATTGCAGTTTCGATCCCCCGTCTGACCCTAATACAATTAACAGACTTTCAGATGGGACGTTAAACCGAGGTCTCGTATCATATAACGTCTATGTATTCGTATAGTGTATATGTAGTGTACAGTAACCTCAAACTAATAGCATTGGCTATAGGCCGTGTAGGCCGTGTAGGCCGTGACCTACACCTTTCCTCGAAAAATCGAAAAAATAAAAATGCCAAATCTGCAACAAAAATCGGGAGGCCAGGATTAGATTATATACGCTATAAATAGTTTGCCGGGGGACGACCCCCGGATCCCCCTCTCGTCTTAAGTTTTAATTTGGCCTACACATTGATTCCAGCCAAGCTACACCCCTGGATAGTGTTGAATATCCTCTTCAAATACGAGTGTGTGCACATGCATCTATTATATCAAACAACCGTTAAGGTATCGACCGACTTACTATGCGATCTTGGTTTAATCGTGAATACATGTTTACAGCCGGTAGATTGCGAAGAGAGACGGTTATGGCAAGTAGCGTGGTTATCATTAAGCGTAATCATACATTTGCGCCATTATGAAAGTGTAGAGTGTGTGATTTACGTTTATTTATCATCGCTACCGGTTGCCCATATGAGGGACGCCTCCTGAAGATATTAGTAATTTTAGATTTATGGAGGATAGTGCAATGATACAGACAGAGACCCATTCCAGAGTCTCCTCTGGTTCTTTTACGTGCACGGTGTACAGCACCGACACGATACCTCGGTTTAAAGTCCCATCTGAAAGACTGTTAATTTTATTTGGGTCAGACGAGTGATCGAACCTGCGATCCCTGGATTACCAGTTCAGCGTGTTACCACTGCACTACAGATCCGTCTGTTCTCTTGGTTTAATAATATGCTATTGCATTATATACACATACACAACAATACAATGATTGACAGACACATGAAAGCAAATGGGTTGGGCCACAAATTATATCAACATTAGTAATTGGCCCTCCTCCTCAAATACCCAGAACAACTTTGTGCAATATGCAATGAAACTATTCTTAAAACACGGTCGTGGATATATTTGTGGAGGATAGTGCAATGATACTAGCTTGGGAACATGCGTCGATATATTTGTCCTGGCCAGTCAAATAAATATATGTTAACACCGATACCATTAATTGGGCCGTATTGAGGTTCTGATAATATCGTCATTTAGCCAGAATCTAAAAAGTGAAAAATCGACAGACTGGAACCCAGGTTACAATGATACAGACGAGACCCATTCCAGAGTCTCCTCTCGTTCTTTTACGTGCACCGATACGAGACGTCGGCTTAAAGTCCCAAACTGAAAGATTGTTCAGTTCAGGGTCAGACAGAGGGTGATCGAACCTGCGATCCCGGGATTACCAGTTCAACGTGTTAAACACTGGCTACAGATCCGCCTGTACCATCAATACATTCCAGTAGGTTATGTTTATCCTCACCGCCGTCGAGGCACATGGGCGAGTGCATATGAGTTGCCGGGTAGACATCAGGAGGAGGCTTCCTCTCGCTTCGCAGAGTGATAAGTATTGTATTCCTACTTTCGATCGGGTCATTTTAGGGTCACCCCGTCACTATTAGTCATCTCGCAGCAGGGGTATAAACCCACTATGCAGTTAGACATTAGCGCGCCATGTGTCGCTTCCAGGTATGTACACGTTGCTATTCTTTGAGGCTGTGTGGATCATGCTGAGATAAAAGTTGCGTGTACTCGTTTACTCCAAATCGGTCAAGTCGATAATATGATGCGCGCGCACACCGGAAGAGAGTGTGACATGCTGAAGATCCATGTGTCCTAGTCGGCTGCTGTGAGATGTGCTCCGACCGTGACGTGCACGTCCTGGGGAAGTCAGCCGGGTAATATAACCAAACGTTGCTTATACAGCTCTATTATAGTATGAGTCATGAAACTTTGTATTCTATTCACCATTGTGGAAGTCGTTCTAGCGCGTTCGCTTCAAGGGGCGAAAGACCCGGAGACTCCGCCGTAGCAGTTATAAGTGTGCCCTTAGGCAAGGCACTATTTCCACATTGCCTGTTCTCTCTCCCTCGTGGCGATGGGTTCCATCAGGAATGAGGTATCGAGAGTGATTAATGTTAGTTATAAGAAATTGTTTTCGCCATCGAGCTAAAATAAATGTGCATAAACTAGTCACCGTTGTTAAGCATTTGTCTTTCGTACTTTCGAGCAACCACATTGAAGTTGTAGAGTGCATGTCCTAATTAGAAAATGCACATATTGGGTACTAGGTCACCACAACACTATTAGGTCACAACAACATCATTGTTGTATGAAAAAGGTCCAAACGTTCAAATTGTAATATATGTTTGACATAAAGCACGTGAGGGCGTGAATGGATCTTCAGAGCAATCTGTGCTATTCCCTGTTATCTTTTTTGTCCTTTTTTTTTCTTTTTTCTTTTTTTTAATGCACGGGAATTTCAAATGTAGGACGTGTAATATTTCGATGTGACTGTAAGTTAACCATTCACCTCTTTATCACATTGTCGACGACACGTCACTCGTGTAGTGTACTAAACAATGCAAGCCTAAACTGTGAAAACCTATTACACATCCTGTTTCCGGTAATGTCGCAGAGAAATGGGTAAGACGAAACAATGACAAAAATAAAAATGCAGCTGTGTAATGTGAAGTTACAATGTGTTTGTGGGATAAGTGCGTAGTACTTAACAATTCTGTGTTGGTGTCACCTTAAGTAAAAACATAGAGTGAAAATGTATTAAATGAAAATATGGCTTAATGTCAATCACTTTAAAACACTGTCGTGACGTCATATCTTTGTACGTGCAGTCAATTATTATTAATATTGGACTGGTGTCAAAAGGCTAGAGTATTATATTAAATACTAGGCGTACATTTACGAAATTAACAATTTTATTTAGCAGGATCTTGTTATATAAGTGTGTTTTTTACGCGCCTCACACAGTACAATATTTTACATATTCGATCGTGTTCGGCTTATATCCTATAACAGACGGATCTGTAGCCCAGTGGTAAAACGATGGACTTGTAATCCAGGGATCGCAGGTTCGATCCCCCGTCTGACCCTAATAAAATTAACAGTCTTTCAGATGGGACGTTCTCGTGTCGGTGCTTTACATCGTGCACGTAAAAGAACCAGAGGGGACTCTGGAATGGGTCTCTGTTTGTATCATTGCACTATCCTCCAAAATCTAAAATTACTAATCTCTTCAGGAGGCGTCGCTCATATGGGCAACCGGTAGCGACGATAAATAAACGTAAACACACATTATATCCTATACATCAAACAATATTTCCGAAAGTATAGTATTTGAAATGTTTATAGAGTTTACGCTTAACTTAGGTTGGATAATCCACAAAAAATAAATGCAAGTGACATAATACATGGCTAAACCAGGCCCGTAGCCACATTTCCAAAATGTCCAAAGCAATGAAAATGAAATAAATAAAATGCATGTACCCAGCCCCCATCCCCCCCCCCCTAGATTGGTACGGTACTGTACACGACTGAAGTTGGATGTACATCTATATGTAAATGCGGAACCAATTAATGTACAAATATGCCTGAAATGATATTTACGTGTGCGTTATTGAACAATTCCAGACAAATATACCTAATTCAATATAGACCATTGCATATAAACACCTTAACCTCTGGACTGGTAATCCAGGGATCGCAGGTTCGATCCCCCCGTCTGACCCTAATACAATTAACAGTCTTTCAGATGGGACTTTAAACCGAGGTCTCGTGTCGGTGCTTTACATCATGTACGTAAATAAACAAGAGGAGACTCTGGAATGGTCTCTGTCTGTATCTTTGCACTATCCTCACAGAACGTACCATCTGATCAGGCTCTATGTTGTTTGCTATTCGGATAGTGTAGTCAAAACTAAAATAAATTTGTATAAACTAAAACTAAAACACTGGATAGAAAATATAACATAGATCCTGATCAGACGAGGGATCCGATCTGGATCTATGTTGTTTTGCCAATTTACTCGGCATGTTAAGAATATCAACATGGTAAATATTTAAAAAGAGATCATTTTACAACAAAAAACAGGTTAGGGTCGGTAACTACCTTAATCCTGTTTACATTTAACAATACGTCAGGCGATTGGTTGATAACGTCGCATGTTATATCTATGCAATATTATTGGCTGAAGCTTCAATTTATGTGTAACACTAAAACCCATGAAAACGTGACGTAATCTTCCTACTTGATCCTTTAGCTTCCTACATGATCTTTTAGCTTCCTACTTGATCCTTTAGCTTCCTACATGATCCATTAGCATCCTACTTGATCATTTAGCTTCCTACTTGATCCTTCTTGATCCTTTAGCTTCCTACTTGATCCTTTAGCTTCCTACTTGATCATTTAGCTTCCTACTTGATCCTTCTTTATCCTTTAGCTTCCTACTTGATCCTTCTTGATCCTTTAGCTTCCTACTTGATCCTTCTTGATCCTTTAGCTTCCTACTTGATCCTTTAGCTTCCTACTTGATCCTTCTTGATCCTTTAGCTTCCTACTTGATCCTTTAGCTTCCTACTTGATCCTTTAGCTTCCTACTTGATCATTTAGCTTCCTACTTGATCCTTTAGCTTCCTACTTGATCCTTCTTGATCCTTTAGCTTCCTACCTGATCATTTAGCTTCCTACTTGATCATTTAGCTTCCTACTTGATCATTTAGCTTCCTACTTGATCCTTTAGCTTCCTACTTGATCCGTTAGCTTCCTACTTGATCATTTAGCTTCCTACTTGATCATTTAGCTTCCTACTTGATCATTTAGCTTCCTACTTGATCCTTTAGCTTCCTACTTGATCATTTAGCTTCCTACTTGATCCTTCTTGATCCTTTAGCTTCCTATTTGATCCTTTAGCTTCCTACTTGATCCTTCTTGATCCTTTAGCTTCCTACTTGATCATTTAGCTTCCTACTTGATCCTTCTTGATCCTTTAGCTTCCTACTTGATCATTTAGCTTCCTACTTGATCCTTCTTGATCCTTTAGCTTCCTACTTGATCCTTTAGCTTCCTACTTGATCCTACTTGATCCTTTAGCTTCCTACTTGATCATTTAGCTTCCTACTTGATCCTTCTTGATCCTTTAGCTTCCTACTTGATCATTTAGCTTCCTACTTGATCATTTAGCTTCCTACTTGATCCATCTTGATCCTTTAGCTTCCTATTTGATCCTTTAGCTTCCTATTTGATCATATAGCTTCCTACTTGATCCTTCTTGATCCTTTAGCTTCCTATTTGATCCTTTAGCTTCCTACTTGATCCTTCTTGATCCTTTAGCTTCCTACTTGATCATTTAGCTTCCTACTTGATCCTTCTTGATCCTTTAGCTTCCTACTTGATCCTTTAGCTTCCTACTTGATCCTTCTTGATCCTTTAGCTTCCTACTTGATCCTTTAGCTTCCTACTTGATCCTTCTTGATCCTTTAGCTTCCTACTTGATCCTTTAGCTTCCTACTTGATCCTTTAGCTTCCTACTTGATCCTTTAGCTTCCTACTTGATCCTTTAGCTTCCTACTTGATCCTTTAGCTTCCTACTTGATCCTTTAGCTTCCTACTTGATCCTTCTTGATCCTTTAGCTTCCTACTTGATCATATAGCTTCCTACTTGATCCTTCTTGATCCTTTAGCTTCCTACTTGATCATTTAGCTTCCTACTTGATCCTTTAGCTTCCTACTTGATCCTTTAGCTTCCTACTTGATCCTTCTTGATCATTTAGCTTCCTACTTGATCCTTCTTGATCCTTTAGCTTCATACTTGATCATTTAGCTTCCTACTTGATCCTTTAGCTTCCTACTTGATCCTTCTTGATCCTTTAGCTTCCTACTTGATCCTTTAGCTTCCTACTTGATCCTTTAGCTTCCTACTTGATCCTTTAGCTTCCTACTTGATCCTTCTTGATCATTTAGCTTCCTACTTGATCCTTTAGCTTCCTACTTGATCCTTTAGCTTCCTACTTGATCCTTTAGCTTCCTACTTGATCCTTCTTGATCCTTTAGCTTCCTATTTGATCCTTTAGCTTCCTACTTGATCCTTCTTGATCCTTTAGCTTCCTACTTGATCATTTAGCTTCCTACTTGATCCTTCTTGATCCTTTAGCTTCCTACTTGATCCTTTAGCTTCCTACTTGATCCTTCTTGATCCTTTAGCTTCCTACTTGATCCTTTAGCTTCCTACTTGATCCTTTAGCTTCCTACTTGATCCTTTAGCTTCCTACTTGATCCTTCTTGATCATTTAGCTTCCTACTTGATCCTTTAGCTTCCTACTTGATCCTTTAGCTTCCTACTTGATCCTTTAGCTTCCTACTTGATCCTTCTTGATCCTTTAGCTTCCTATTTGATCCTTTAGCTTCCTACTTGATCCTTCTTGATCCTTTAGCTTCCTACTTGATCATTTAGCTTCCTACTTGATCCTTCTTGATCCTTTAGCTTCCTACTTGATCCTTTAGCTTCCTACTTGATCCTTCTTGATCCTTTAGCTTCCTACTTGATCATTTAGCTTTCTACTTGATCCTTTAGCTTCCTACTTGATCATTTAGCTTCCTACTTGATCCTTCTTGATCCTTTAGCTTCCTACTTGATCATTTAGCTTCCTTCTTGATCCTTTAGCTTCCTACTTGATCATTTAGCTTTCTACTTGATCCTTTAGCTTCCTACTTGATCCTTCTTGATCCTTTAGCTTCCTACTTGATCATTTAGCTTTCTACTTGATCCTTTAGCTTCCTACTTGATCATTTAGCTTCCTACTTGATCCTTCTTGATCCTTTAGCTTCCTACTTGATCCTTTAGCTTCCTACTTGATCCTTCTTGGTCCTTTAGCTTCCTATTTGATCCTTTAGCTTCCTACTTGATCCTTCTTGATCCTTTAGCTTCCTACTTGATCCTTTAGCTTCCTACTTGATCCTTCTTGATCCTTTAGCTTCCTACTTGATCCTTTAGCTTCCTACTTGATCATTTAGCTTCCTACTTGATCCTTTAGCTTCCTACTTGATCATTTAGCTTCCTACTTGATCCTTTAGCTTCCTATTTGATCCTTTAGCTTCCTACTTGATCCTTTAGCTTCCTACTTGATCCTTTAGCTTCCTACTTGATCCTTTAGCTTCCTACTTGATCCTTTAGCTTCCTACTTGATCATTTAGCTTCCTACTTGATCATTTAGCTTCCTACTTGATCCTTTCGCTTCCTACTTGATCATTTAGCTTCCTACTTGATCCTTTAGCTTCCTACTTGATCCTTTAGCTTCCTACTTGATCCTTCTTGATCCTTTAGCTTCCTACTTGATCCTTTAGCTTCCTACTTGATCCTTTAGCTTCCTACTTGATCCTTTAGCTTCCTACTTGATCCTTTAGCTTCCTACTTGATCATTTAGCTTCCTACTTGATCCTTTAGCTTCCTACTTGATCCTTTAGCTTCCTACTTGATCATTTAGCTTCCTACTTGATCCTTTAGCTTCCTACTTGATCCTTTAGCTTCCTACTTGATCCTTCTTGATCCTTTAGCTTCCTACTTGATCCTTTAGCTTCCTACTTGATCCTTTAGCTTCCTACTTGATCCTTTAGCTTCCTACTTGATCCTTTAGCTTCCTACTTGATCCTTTAACTTCCTACTTGATCCTTCTTGATCCTTTAGCTTCCTACTTGATCCTTTAGCTTCCTTCTTGATCATTTAGCTTCCTACTTGATCATTTAGCTTTCTACTTGATCCTTTAGCTTCCTACTTGATCCTTCTTGATCCTTTAGCTTCCTACTTGATCATTTAGCTTTCTACTTGATCCTTTAGCTTCCTACTTGATCATTTAGCTTCCTACTTGATCCTTCTTGATCCTTTAGCTTCCTACTTGATCCTTTAGCTTCCTACTTGATCCTTCTTGGTCCTTTAGCTTCCTATTTGATCCTTTAGCTTCCTACTTGATCCTTCTTGATCCTTTAGCTTCCTACTTGATCCTTTAGCTTCCTACTTGATCCTTCTTGATCCTTTAGCTTCCTACTTGATCCTTTAGCTTCCTACTTGATCATTTAGCTTCCTACTTGATCCTTTAGCTTCCTACTTGATCATTTAGCTTCCTACTTGATCCTTTAGCTTCCTATTTGATCCTTTAGCTTCCTACTTGATCCTTTAGCTTCCTACTTGATCCTTTAGCTTCCTACTTGATCCTTTAGCTTCCTACTTGATCATTTAGCTTCCTACTTGATCATTTAGCTTCCTACTTGATCCTTTAGCTTCCTACTTGACCATTTAGCTTCCTACTTGATCCTTTAGCTTCCTACTTGATCCTTTAGCTTCCTACTTGATCCTTCTTGATCCTTTAGCTTCCTACTTGATCCTTTAGCTTCCTACTTGATCCTTCTTGATCCTTTAGCTTCCTACTTGATCCTTTAGCTTCCTACTTGATCCGTTAGCTTCCTACTTGATCATTTAGCTTCCTACTTGATCCTTTAGCTTCCTACTTGATCATTTAGCTTCCTACTTGATCCTTTAGCTTCCTACTTGATCCTTTAGCTTCCTACTTGATCCTTCTTGATCCTTTAGCTTCCTATTTGATCCTTTAGCTTCCTACTTGATCCTTCTTGATCCTTTAGCTTCCTACTTGATCATTTAGCTTCCTACTTGATCCTTCTTGATCCTTTAGCTTCCTACTTGATCCTTCTTGATCCTTTAGCTTCCTACTTGATCCTTCTTGATCCTTTAGCTTCCTACTTGATCCTTCTTGATCCTTTAGCTTCCTACTTGATCCTTCTTGATCCTTTAGCTTCCTACTTGATCCTTCTTGATCCTTTAGCTTCCTACTTGATCATTTAGCTTCCTACTTGATCCTTCTTGATCCTTTAGCTTCCTACTTGATCATTTAGCTTTCTACTTGATCCTTCTTGATCCTTTAGCTTCCTACTTGATCCTTTAGCTTCCTACTTGATCCTTCTTGATCCTTTAGCTTCCTACTTTATCCTTTAGCTTCCTACTTGATCATTTAGCTTTCTACTTGATCCTTCTTGATCCTTTAGCTTCCTACTTGATCCTTTAGCTTCCTACTTGATCCTTCTTGATCCTTTAGCTTCCTACTTGATCCTTTAGCTTCCTACTTGATCCTTTAGCTTCCTACTTGATTCTACTTGATCCTTTATGTTCCTACTTGATCCTTTAGCTTCCTACTTGATCCTTTAGCTTCCTACTTGATCCTTTAACTTCCTCTTGATCCTTATTGATCCTTTAGCTTCCTACTTGATCCTTTGCATTATGTATGTCGTTGCGTGTTATATGTGATTTATGTCTTGCAATATATACTATCTAAACCAATATATGAAGCGCAGGTTCGATCGCAGGTTCGATCGCAGGTTCGATCCCCCGTCTGACCCTAAACAGATTAACAAGTCTTTCAGATGAGACTTTAAACCGAGGTCTCGTGTCGGTGCTTTACACAGTGCACGTAAAAGAACCCGATGATACTCTGGAATGGGTCTCTGTCTGTACCATGCACTATTCTCCAAAATCTAAAATAACTAATCTCTTCAGGACGCGTCGCTCATGTGGGCAACCGGTAGCGACGATAAATTAACGAAAAAAACACAAAAATATGAAGCAATACATGTTATGTATGTATAGTACTTGACTATTTCTGCTTATCATTTTACTTAGGATGCACACTTGGTCATGTTAATATGCGCAACAATGGTCCATCACAATATACAACAATATACATGTATGTTGAAGTTGTGATAGCGCTGTGGAGCCGTTACGATTGTGCCCTTAGGCAAGGCATTTAATTTCCACGTTGCCTCTTCTCTCTCCCTTGTGGCGAAGGATTCCATCAGGAATGAGGTATCGAGAGTGATTAATATAAGTTATAAGAACTTGTTTCGCAATCGAGCTAAAATAAATTTGTATAAACAATGTATGTTGATTTCATTAATTGATTCATTAATTAGTTATGATTTCACTAGTAAGATATTATCATCGGCGCGATTGACTGCATGGACGATAATTCCGTTATCAACGAGTTAAATATTGAGCCGGTAATAAGTAATTCGGATAGTACTATAAATACGGATAGTAAGGAATCGTGGCAATCTGGCCGGATGATTGTTTAATTGGGCCGTTTGCCATTGCACTATCTGGCCCTACTTTCATCAAATTTCTCACTTTGAGATTGCTCTGGGCTCAAATATTCTTATATTGATCAATCAATAAACATGAACAATGTTGGGGTATATGGTTTATTTAATATTCAGACACAATATCTCAATGAAGGCGTTTAAGGAATTATTAACTTTGAGAATCTTGAGTTGAGAACAAGTTCACGACTTCCACAATTTTAGCTAGTTATTATCTCAATACACACATAATGTGGCCTCTATGTGGCCCCACAGGTTGTATCTTTATTGAGGTATTCTCTTTGGGCAGGTTTGACTGTATTAATCAGTGTTCTCATATATGGTGCTTAGTTTTAAATATTATCACAATAATATTATTTTCATTTTTCATTTTTATAATAGAAAAATTACCTCCATTACATTACGTTACTTATTTCCTGTGTCAACAATGATGTTAATGAATACACATGAACATAATTAGGTCTTTATATAATGTTGTAAAAGTTATTTTTATATAATAATATGCCTGTTGTAAGCTTATTGAAGAGATACATAGATGTCCAACAGTTTAAGAGAAAAAGTAGTAAAATTGGCATGTTACAAATTAATTCATAAAATAAAACGAAGTCATTAGCATACCAATTTATATCAATACACACATAATAATTGCAAATATTTTTTTATTTTACTTTTGTCGCCAAAATGAGAAATTATTGGCCGAAATGGATAATAGGCATGTTATAAAAAAATCAATAAAAAAGCAAGGTCATTAGCATATCAATTTTATTTCATATTTTGGTTAGTAATACATAGTACTAGTGATGTGCCAAGTATGAACACATTCTATTATTGTAAACTATTTTTACAAAACTGTAGAGAACGCCTTTAATATAGGTTGTAAGAACTTGCTTCACAATCGAGCTAAAATAAATTTGTATCAACTAGACATTGTATTCATTGTGACAGTTGCGCATAATTATGTGTCATTATGCAAATCACAGAAATGTTAGAGGCCTCCGTGGCCGAACAGGAGTATGCCCAGTATTAATGAGAGATATATGTGAGTTCCTTCCCATGAATAATCCCTAGTAGTATGTAAGTCATCTTAGTGGTTGCCTCTGTTTTTATCGGTGTTTTCTTTGCACGACATGCTATCAATTTTTCGTCCGATTTCTCATCTTATAATATTAAATTATAATTATTCGAGACATATGTCCTATAATCTTATCCAATTGATACTTTACTGCAAATGTGGCTATCAAATAATGAACCTATATAATTGTGATAAAATTGCATGTATCCGAAAAACATCTTGTTAGAAAACAACATTAAAAACAAAGGTGTTCGGCTAAAAGGACCAATATTAATTTCGGGTTAACTCGGACTTTATCTGTCAAGTTAGGTAATAGAAAAATGAGAACTGTCTCTCATTGGTTTGTGGGTAGTAATTATTCGCTATCCATTGACTGAATTAATACTTGATTGGTCTAAAATCACAGGAGCATGTTTGTGTCAATACAAACATTGTGGGGGGGGGGGCATTTTCTACTTTCTTTGGTAAATTTACTGGGAATTTCAGGAATCTTGTTTATCTCCATAACCGTTTGATACCCTTCCTCTTATGTGTAGATGTGTTTTTATTATTGACTGAAACAAGCGCCTGTGTCCAAAACGATCAAAGCGATGTTGTCCAAAGATTAAAAGTCTGGCACGTAATATTCATAAAATGAATCATATCTTTCAATCTGTATGATAGCTGTGTTGGTTGATTTGATAATATTGTATTACTCTATATAGATGTATAATAATAATAATAACAATAACAATCGCTTAACCGATACATAATTAGCAAATGGATTGGGCCAGACGTTCTGACAACATTAGTGATTGGCCCTCCCCATAGAAACGATTTGAAGACTAGTGGATGAAAGAGACGTTATTACACAATCAAAAGCTTAAACATGTACATATGTTATATAGTATGATTATGTGTAGTATTAGTCTTTGACTTTTCCAAAGAAAGGAAATAGTCTGCATGATGATGAGCTATGTTTGTGTATAGATTACGCCTTATCAGGTGAAAGATTGATACTATAAGCAGTAAGGTTATTGATCAAAGGTGTACCCAGAAACAAATAACTGGGGGTACTAAGTTAGTATCAGTAATTCTAGCCTGGCGGTCCATCCTAGTGGGGTCCGGGGAAATGTTTTGAAACACTGCATGTAATACCAAATGGTTCAATTTCCTGGAAATTGTTGTCAAAACTGAGGATATTCGTGATATCGCAGCGTCAAGTTTATTGGACCTCGTAACTATGATATCACAGCCAGGTCGACTATGTCCCGACGTTCGTTCTGGCCTATGAGAGCAGGCCGTCACTGGGCAACTAACTAAGCGAACTACGCAACATTAAACAGCTCATAAGTTCATGTGTAACATATAAGACCGCCTCCGTGACCTAGTGGTTAAAGCATCCGCCTACAGAGCGGTAGGTCGAACCTCGTCAGGGGTTCATTCTGATATGGTCGGTTGATGAGCCACCAGCTAGTTACTAATGGTTACCGATTACCTGGTGCCTGACTTATTATATGTTTTTCCGAATATTCGAATATATATGCGTCCGGGCACATATTCGAATAGTCGGGCGTCCGGGCACATATTCGAATATTCGGGCGTCCGGGCACATATTCGAATATTCGGGCGTCCGGGCACATATTCGAATATTCGGGCGTCCGGGCACATATTCGAATATTTTGTATGCATTGATCATTTTAACTGAAAGCTTTTACTTGAAAATATATCATCTTGATTAAATTGAATTTTCATAAGCACGCGCATGCTAATTTCAGCACCATTTGGGTTTTTTAAGCCTTATATGTTTATTACTGTGTGCTACATATCCCTTTCATTAATGTAATGTGGCATATGTGCAATGCATTGCATATTGATTCTTCAGAGCGATTAAAGATAATCAGTATAGTATGTATAGGTTAAAGTTTATTGGTACGTATTTACAAAATTAAATTGGTCAGGCACAGCGCATGCCGTGCGACCAATTTTTGTAAATACGTACTAATAAACTTTAACCTGCTTAGTGTTTTAAATTATTTTTGTACACTCTCTACATGTCTCCGCCCTCTTTCATCTCTCGGCTTTAATTGACACCCCCGACACATCAAAATCGCGCCTGTCATCTTTTAGTAATACTATTCTTTTAGGCCATCTGTTTATATTGATTGTATCATCTATTTATGATATGGATGCGATACATATATATGTATGTTATTATATAAGATCATTTACAGGGCGTGGTTCCGTGTATGTAAGATGGGGACGGAGCAGTTGCCATGACGACGCCCGTCTTGTCTATAGTGGTAAATCTTTAACTATAATTTATTATGTCAGTATTCAAATAAGTAAATGACCAAGATATTTCCAGCCACAAATATTCACGTATAAATAGTGTTGTATATTTCCAAGCATGCGATTAATATTAATAAGGAACAACTGTGCGGGACACTAGATACGGTACCGGACTTGTAACCGAGAGCTCAAGCCCGTCAGAGTCACGATGGTGGTGTCCTTTCGGTGCTGAATATGCTAAATCCACATCCTTTTTTTTTTGGTTCTTCATTGGGATGGATTACATCATAAACTCGGCATCGATAGCAATTACACTAATGTCTAGGAACTTGTTTCGCAATCGAGTTATATTCCGGCTCTGTGAGGAACTGTGTGTTTTACTTTTATTGATCGTCGCTACCGGCGCTGGTTTGACCCACGTAAATGTATTCGCCTAAATCTTCGTTTTTGTTAACTTTATTTATTTTACAACAATTGCGAAGCAAGTTTTAACAACTTATATTAATCACTCTCGTTGGCGCCGATGAAAGCGTAAATGTGGTCATTCGCGTGGGAGGAAACCGGAGTACCCGGAGAAAATCCCACCAGTCCGATCTGGCGACCATCGTACAATCTCACATACTTCCCGGTCCGAGGATCGAACCCGGGTTGCATTGGTGAGAAGCGGGCGCGCTAACCACTGCTCTATTCGGACAGCCACAACTTTGTTTCTTTGCCAAGCTATGCTATGCCTTATTGCCGCTAATTATCGTTACGTCATAAGGAACGACAATACGAAGTCTGGCGTCCTTAATCGTCGTTCCTTCGTTTCGTCGTCCCGCTGTTCTACATCCTTTAATAACCGTTTCTTCGCCGGGACGAACCGATAATTAGCGTCTTTACGTCCCACCATATTCGCATACACGTGTGACGAGTTGTAAGTAATCATAGCATGGCAACGGAGCGAAGGGGCGAATATTAAGGCTTAATATTCGCAGATGTGTGTCACAGACGGATCTGTAGTCCAGTGGTAACACGCTGGTCTGTTAATCTAGGGATCGCAGGTTCGATCCACCGTCTGACCCTAATAAAATTAACAGTATTTCAGTTTCAGATGGGACGTTAAACCGAAGTCTCGTTTCGGTGCTTTACACCGTGCACGTAAAAGAACCAGAGGAGACCCTGGAATGGGTCTGTCTGTATCATTGCACTATCCTCCAAAATTTAAAATGACTAATATCTTCATGAGGCGTCGCTCATATGGGCAACCGGTAGCGACGATAAATCAACGTAAAACACACACAGTGTGTCACTCTCGCGATGAGGGCAACTGGACGAATTGTCAAAAATTATCGTTCCTCCGCAGCGACGGGATGATGACAAGAAGGAACAAAGACACGTGAAACAGCATGTCGACGGGACGAATATGAAAGGGTGCAAACCAGCGTTGAAACGAAACGATGGAACGCCAATTAAGTAACTGTTCGGTGCTTCTAACCATTCCAATTAGTTCATGGGTTCCTATATTATCTTCATGACATTTATATCTGTCTTAATATATAGCTTTTGCATCAATACAGGTTATACTGGGGGCAAACACTACAAAGAAACGGGCGGTGGTACTGATACATTATGCTTGCCATTAGTTCCCTCCTGGTCCAATTATTCCGACGGAAACGACGGATCCAGGAGTTGTATATATGGGACAGAGATTGAAAATAATGAGCCGGAGATTATATTCCCGTTTTCAGTGCACAATCAGAACATGCCGTGTGCGGTTTGCAGGACTCTTAAATCAGCAAATGTTATGATACCGGCGAGACCAAGTTGCTATATTGGTTGGAAACTCGAGTACAGTGGGTATCTCGTGGCTGCGTACCATGCTCATAACCCGTCTAATCACATCTGCTTAGATAGTAATCCCGAGTTCTTGCCAAATGGAGGCAACTACAATCAGCATGTTATCTATCTTGTAGAAGCACAGTGTGGTTCTTTACCTTGTCCCCCTTATGTTCAGGGCCGGGAGTTGGCGTGTGTTGTATGTTCAATATAGTGAGTCGAATTAAAAAGTAAGATATTTGTGTTTATTAGACTAAGTGTAAGATAGGATTTTATTTCACCGAATGTTTAAAATCTTATAAAGCAACTCTTGGAAATACATATTTCGGTGATCACTCGATAAATTAAAATCCTATCTTACACAAATAAACACAAATCTTTTTGTTTTATGATTTCTAATGATTTTGGCTAATATAATATTTGTTATCAAATTTAATTCATTTTAACTGCCCCGGTCGGGGGCCTCATTTCTCTACAATACACAACCGCACAAGCACTTATGTTAATGTGACCATACGTATTAAGAAATAGTTCCGGTATAATTTTTTACTTACTTTATGTTTGCTGTCAAAATTAAAACCTACAGGCTAAACAAATTCAATAGAATATATTACATAGTTCATGATTGTCGCAAAATTGCTCAATTACAAATGTACACCCAACCGTAGGGAGGAATACGAAACTCAAGCAGTAACAGAGAGAAAATGCCATCTTTCACTGTTTGAAAACAGTGGATGTACGAGTACATTGGAACTGCCTCCACCCCTAACAGCTGTATGTGTACATTGGAACTGCCTCCACCCCTAACAGCTGGATGTGTACATTGGAACTGCCTTCACCCCTAACAGCTGTATGTGTACATTGGAAATGCCTCCACTCCTAACAGCTGTAGGAAGACATTGGAAATGATTCCATCCCTAACAGCTGTAGGAAGACATTGAAACTACCTCCACCCCTAACAGCTGTATGTGTACATTGGAACTGCCTCCACCCCTAACAGCTGTAGGAATACATTGGAACTGCCTCCACCCCTAACAGCTGCAGGAAGACATTGGAACTGCCTCCACCCCTAACAGCTGCAGGAAGACATTGGAACTGCCTCCACACAACTTACACTAACTATATGGGTACCTGGAAACTGCCTTCACGACTAATAGTTGTATGGGTACCTGGAAACTGCCTTCACGACTAACAACTCTATGGGTACCTGGAAACTGCCTTCAACACTAACAGTTGTATGGGTACCGGGAAACTGCCTTCACCACTAACAGTTGTATGGGTACATGGAAACTGCCTTCACCACTAACAGTTGTATTGGTACCTGGAAACTGCCTTCAACACTAACAGCTGTATGGGTACCTGGAAACTGCCTTCAACACTAACAGCTGTATGTGTACCTGGAAACTGCCTTCACCACTAACAGTTGTATGGGTACCTGGAAACTGCCTTCAACACTAACAGCTGTATGGGTACCTGGAAACTGCCTTCACCACTAACAGTTGTATGGGTACCTGGAAACTGCCTTCAACACTAACAGCTGTATGGGTACCTGGAAACTGCCTTCACCACTAACAGTTGTATGGGTACCTGGATACTGCCTTCAACACTAACAGTTGCATGGGTACATGGAAACTGCCTTCACCACTAACAGTTGTATTGGTACCTGGAAACTGCCTTCAACACTAACAGCTGTATGGGTACCTGGAAACTGCCCTCAACACTAACAGCTGTATGTGTACCTGGAAACTGCCTTCACCACTAACAGTTGTATGGGTACCTGGAAACTGCCTTCAACACTAACAGCTGTATGGGTACCTGGAAACTGCCTTCACCACTAACAGCTGTATGTGTACCTGGAAACTGCCTTCACCACTAACAGTTGTATGGGTACCTGGAAACTGCCTTCAACACTAACAGCTGTATGGGTACCTGGAAACTGCCTTCACCACTAACAGTTGTATGGGTACATGGAAACTGCCTTCACCACTAACAGTTGTATGGGTACCTGGAAACCGCCTTCACCACTAAGAGTTGTATTAGTACCTGGAAACTACCTTCAACACTAACAGTTGTATGAGTACCTGGAAACTGCCTTCACGACTAACAGTTGTATGGGTACCTGGATAGTGCTTTCAACACTAACAGCTGTAGGGGTACCGGGAAACTGCCTTTACCACTAACAATTGTATGGGTACCTGGAAACCGCCTTCACCACTAACAGTTGTATGGGTACCTGGAAACTGCCTTCAACACTAACAGTTGTATGGGTACCTGGAAACTGACTTCACGACTAACAGTGGTATGGGTAAGGGGAAACTGCCTTCACCACTAACAGCTGTATGGGCGCACACGGGAGCTGCCTCTTTATTGCCCCAACGGAAACAAAGACACAATATTAGCAAATCCCTGTATAACGCCATTATGGTTGTGCATACTTTTTACAATACAATTAACATGCAGATTGTTGATGTCCATTGGACGTAACTCTGGCAATATTACATGCCATAACATTGTCGCAGTTCTCTCCCATACCGTCAGTCTTCATAGTAATATGTTAAGCTATGTTTAACTGTCAGCATAGTGTACATTGTACAAGTGGCGTAGCTTGACTGGAATCGATGCGTAGGCCAACTTAAGACGGGAAGGGGTCCGGGGGTCGTCCCCAGGAAAACTGTTTATAGCGTATATAATTTAATCCTGGCCTCCCGATTTTTGTTGCAGATTTGGCATTTTTATTTTTTCGATTGTTCGGGTAAAAGTGTAGGCCACGGCCTACACGTCCTATAGGAAACTACGCCAATGGGGTAGTATACTTCCCAATATATAGCATGGAGATCTGCAGAGAGCGTGCGTCTGCAGTTACCTATCATCACTGGTTCGAGCCCCGCTCAGACCGTGTCTCTTTATATAAAAATGTTGGCAGTTTCTTACGGAGGTTGGTGCACCAAGTACTGGTTAACCGCTGGAGCCTGCCCATGAACTGTGTTGTTAGATTAACTGTCCGTCGTTCATATGGACAACCGGTATCGACGATAAATTATACTTACAAAACAATTCTGCAGTCAAGCATGCATATAAATTACAATCAGATGCCAACAACCTAGTAGTTACTTATATAAACACGTAAACGAATTGTTTTAGAGTATGAATTGATACATTTGTTATATTTAACTAAATTAACAATAAGTGTGCTTACACAAGACAACTCCCGAACAACGAGAAGGGACATATAATTTAATAAAACTAATGTTTTGGTTTGCGAAAAAACAAATTCATATAAACCGCTGACTTCTAAGAAACATCCTACACTATAGTCATAAAAACCGCTGACTTCTAGGAAACATCTTACACTAGTCATAAAAACCGCTGACTTCTAGGAAACATCTTACACTAGTCATAAAACTCGCTGACTTCTAAGAAACATTCTACACTAGTCATAAAACCCGCTGACTTCTAAGAAACATCATACACTAGTCATAAAACTCGCTGACTTCTAAGAAACATTCTACACTAGTCATAAAAAACGCTGACTTCTATGAAACATCATACACTAATCATAAAAACCGCTGACTTCTAGGAAACATCATACACTAGTCATAAAACACGCTGACTTCTAAGAAACATTCTACACTAGTCATAAAACCCGCTGACTTCTAAGAAACATCCTACACTAGTCATTAAATCCGCTGACTTCTAAGAAATATCATACACTAGTCATTAAACCGCTGACTTCTTAGAAACATCCTACACTAGTCACAGTATATCTACATACGCTCTGATTAATAAGTATTGCATCAAGTTCTGATATGACAAATAGCCCATGCTGATGTCCACAAAGAGGATCAAACAGATATTTGCCGTAAATTAAAGTACCGATCACACATAGCACAATAGAACAAAGCTTACGCTTCTTCCAGTGCGCAGGAGAACATAAGCTTCTTCCAGTGCGCAGTAGAACATATGCTTCTTCCAGTGCGCAGTAGAACATACGCGTCTTCCAGTGCACAGTAGAACATACGCTTCTTCCAGTGCGCAGTAGAACATACGCTTCTTCCAGTGCGCAGTAGAACATACGCTTCTTCCAGTGCGCAGTATTCACTTATAGTCCTATCTTTTGATTGCATTTGATTTACAAATATGTTGAGGGCCTCATTGTAGATGAACTATTGTAAAATTAGTTATCTCATAAAATAAAGTCTATATTATTATTATTAATAGTGTTATTATTGTTGTTATTATTCGTGACATTACGTAAGTACATAATCCTTTAGTTGAGTGTCCGGTTAGCGCAGTGGTTAGCCAGCTCCCTTCTCCCCAATGGAACCCGGGTTCGATTCTCGGACAGGGACGTATGTGGGATGGTACGGTGGTCGCCAGATCAGACAGATGGGTCTTCTCCGGGTATTCCGGTTTCCTCCAACACAAGAATCTATCTATCTTCCTCTAATGTCGAACCCCTCGCGGGGATGTAGACATGTTGCTCGTCAAAATCCGCAAAGTATGAGTAGTTAAAAGCATAATTTATAAGAAAGTAATGAAAAATAAGTTGTGGTAAAAGTTTAAAAGCAGCTACGCAGAACAACTAGGGACTGGCATGATCAATATGGCAAACTGCCGTGTTGCATTGCTGTAAGGTAGGGAGATGGAAAATGTAAGGAGGTAGGAATGAGGTCTCGGGAGTGATTAATATAAATTGTTTAAATATTGTCGTGATAGCGCTGTTGTAGCGCGTCCGTGTCCGGTTCGAAAGGCCCGGAGTTCGAGCCCCGCTGGAGCCGTTACGAGTATGCCCTTAGGCAAGCAAGGCATTTAAATTCACATTCACTCTTCTCTCTCCTTCACGGCGATGGATTCCATATGTTTATATACCCGAAAGCTTCAACATCAACTTGATACTACCGCAACATTAGTAACGATTAGAAATGACAGGTATAGAACAGTGAGTTACGCTAAAATGCTATGTACATGTAAATGAGTTACGCTAAAATGCTATGTACATGTAAATATTATATAAGGATCTGCAGCGTGCGGCATGGCAGGTATAGAATAGTGTGTTAAGCTAAAATGCTATGTACATGTAAATATTATATAAGGATCTGCAGCGTGCGGCATGGCAGGTATAGAATAGTGTGTTACGCTAAAATGCTATGTACATGTAAATATTATATAAGGATCTGCAACGTGCGGCATGGCAGGTATAGAATAGTGTGTTACGCTAAAATGCTATGTACATGTAAATATTATATAAGGATCTGCAGCGTGCGGCATGGCAGGTATAGAATAGTGAGTTACGCTAAAATGCTATGTACATGTCAATATTATATAAGGATCTGCAGCGTGCGGCATGGCAGGTATAGAATAGTGAGTTACGCTAAAATGCTATGTACATGTCATATTATATAAGGATCTGCAGCGTGCGGCATGGCAGGTATAGAATAGTGAGTTACGCTAAAATGCTATGTACATGTAAATATTATATATGGATCTGCAGCGTGCGGCATGGCAGGTATAGAATAGTGAGTTAAGCTAAAATGCTATGTACATGTAAATATTATATAAGCATCTGCAGCGTGCGGCATGGCAGGTATAGAATAGTGAGTTTTGCTAAAATGCTATGTACAGGTCAATATTATATAAGGATCTGCAGCGTGCGGCATGGCAGGTATAGAATAGTGAGTTACGCTAAAATGCTATGTACATGTCAATATTATATAAGGATCTGCAGCGTGCGGCATGACAGGTATAGAATAGTCAGTTACGCTAAAATGCTATGTACATGTCAATATTATATAAGGATCTGCAGCGTGCAGCATGGCAGGTATAGATTAGTGAGTTACGCTAAAATGCTATGTACATGTAAATATTATACAAGGATCTGCAGCGTGCGGCATGGCAGGTATAAAATAGTGAGTTACGCTAAAATGCTAAGTACATGTCAATATTATATAAGGATCTGCAGCGTGCGGCATGGCAGGTATAGAATAGTGAGTTACGCTAAAATGCTATGTACATGTCAATATTATATAAGGATCTGCAGCGTGCGGCATGGCAGGTATAGAATAGTGAGTTACGCTAAAATGCTATGTACATGTCAATATTATATACGGATCTGCAGCGTGTGGCATGGCATGTATAGAATAGTGAATTACGCTAAAATGCTATGTACATGTAAATATTATATAAGGATCTGCAGTGTGCGGCATGGCAGGTATAGAATAGTGAGTTACGCTAACATGCTATGTACATGTCAATATTATATAAGGATCTGCAGCGTGCGGCATGGCAGGTATAGAATAGTGAGTTACGCTAAAATGCTATGTACATGTAAATATTATATAAGGATCTGCAGCGTGCGGCATGGCAGGTATAGAATAGTGAGTTACGCTAAAATGCTATGTACATATCAATATTATATAAGGATCTGCAGCGTGCGGCATGGCAGGTATAGAATAGTAAGTTACGCTAAAATGCTATGTACATGTAAATATTATATAAGGATCTGCAGCGTGCGGCATGGCAGGTATAGAATAGTGAGTTACGCTAAAATGCTATGTACCTATCAATATTATATAAGGATCTGCAGCATGCGGCATGGCAGGTATAGAATAGTGAGTTACGCTAAAATGCTAGGTACATATCAATATTATATAAGGATCTGCAGCGTGCGGCATGGCAGGTATAGAATAGTGTGTTACGCTAAAATGCTATGTACATGTAAATATTATATAAGGATCTGCAGCGTGCGGCATGGCAGGTATAGAATAGTGAGTTACGCTAAAATGCTATGTACATGTAAATATTATATAAGGATCTGCAGCGTGCGGCATGGCAGGTATAGAATAGTGAGTTACGCTAAAATGCTATGTACATGTCAATATTATATAAGGATCTGCAGCGTGCGGCATGGCAGGTATAGAATAGTGAGTTACGCTAAAATGCTATGTACATGTCAATATTATATAAGGATCTGCAGCGTGCGGCATTGCAGGTATAGAATAGTGAGTTACGCTAAAATGCTATGTACATGTCAATATTATATAAGGATCTGCAGCGTGCGGCATGGCAGGTATAGAATAGTGAGTTACGCTAAAATGCTATGTACATGTAAATAATATATAAGGATCTGCAGCTTCCGGCATGACAGGTATAGAATTGTGAGTTACGCTAAAATGCTATGTACATGTCAAATATTATATAAGGATCTGCAGCGTGCGGCATGGCAGGTATAGAATAGTGAGTTACGCTAAAATGCTATGTACATGTCAATATTATATAAGGATCTGCAGCGTGCGGCATGGCAGGTATAGAATAGTAGTTACGCTAAAATGCTATGTACATGTCAATATTATATAAGGATCTGCAGCGTGCGGCATGGCAGGTATAGAATAGTGAGTTACGCTAAAATGCTATGTACATGTCAATATTATATAAGGATCTGAAGCGTGCGGCATGGCAGGTATAGAATAGTGAGTTACGCTAAAATGCTATGTACATGTAAATATTATATAAGGATCTGCAGTGTGCGGCATGGCAGGTATAGAATAGTGAGTTAAGCTAAAATGCTATGTACATGTAAATTTTATATAAGCATCTGCAGCGTGCGGCATGGCAGGTATAGAATAGTGAGTTACGCTAAAATGCTATGTACATGTAAATATTATATAAGGATCTGCAGCGTGTGGCATGGCAGGCATAGAATAGTAAAATGCTATGTACATATCAATATTATATACGGATCTGCAGCGTGCGACATGACAGGTATAGAATAGTGAGTTACGCTAAAATGCTATGTACATATCAATATTATATAAGGATCTGCAGCGTGCGGCATGGCAGGTATAGAATAGTGAGTTACGCTAAAATGCTATGTACATGTCAATATTATATAAGGATCTGCAGCGTGTGGCATGGCAGGTATAGAATAGAGAGTTACGCTAAAATGCTATGTACATGTCAATATTATATAAGGATAAGCAGCGTGCGGCATGGCAGGTATAGAATAGTGAGTTACGCTAAAATGCTATGTACATGTAAATATTATATAAGCATCTGCAGCGTGCGGCATGGCAGGTATAGAATAGTGTGTTACGCTAAAATGCTATGTACATGTAAATATTATATAAGGATCTGCAGCGTGCGGCATGGCAGGTATAGAATAGTGAGTTACGCTAAAATGCTATGTACATGTAAATATTATATAAGCATCTGCAGCGTGCGGCATGGCAGGTATAGAATAGTGAGTTACGCTAAAATGCTATGTACATTTCAATATTATATAAGGATCTGCAGCGTGCGGCATGGCAGGTATAGAATAGTTTGTTACGCTAAAATGCTATGTACATGTCAATATTATATAAGGATCTGCAGCATGCGCCATGGCAGGTATAGAATAGTGAGTTACTCTAAAATGCTATGTACATGTAAATATTATATAAGGATCTGCAGCGTGCGGCATGGCAGGTATAGAATAGTGAGTTACGCTAAAATGCTATGTACATGTAATATTATATAAGGATCTGCAGCGTGCGGCATGGCAGGTATAGAATAGTGAGTTACGCTAAAATGCTATGTACATGTCAATATTATATAAGGATCTGCAGCGTGCGGCATGGCAGGTATAGAATAGTGAGTTACGCTAAAATGCTATGTACATGTCAATATATATAAGGATCTGCAGCGTGCGGCATGGCAGGTATAGAATAGTGATTTTCTAAAATGCTATGTACATGTCAATATTATATAAGGATCTGCAGCGTGCGGCATGGCAGGTATAGAATAGTGAGTTACGCTAAAATGCTATGTACATGTAAATATTATACACGGATCTGCAGCGTGCGGCATGGCAGGTATAGAATAGTGAGTTACGCTAAAATGCTATGTACATGTCAATATTATATAAGGATCTGCAGCGTGCGGCATGGCAGGTATAGAATAGTGAGTTACGCTAAAATGCTATGTACATGTCAATATTATATAAGGATCTGCAGCGAGCGGCATTGCAGGTATAGAATAGTGAGTTTTGCTAAAATGCTATGTACATGTCAATATTATATAAGGATCTGTAGCGTGCGGTATGGCAGGTATAGAATAGTGAGTTACGCTAAAATGCTATGTACATGTCAATATTATATAAGGATCTGCAGCGTGCGGCATGACAGGTATAGAAAAGTGAGTTACGCTAAAATGCTATGTACATGTAAATATTATATATGGATCTGCAGCGTGCGGCATGGCAGGTATAGAATAGTGAGTTACGCTAAAATGCTATGTACATGTAAATATTATATAAGGATCTGCAGCGTTCGGCATGGCAGGTATAGAATAGTGAGTTACGCTAAAATGCTATGTACATGTAAATATTATATAAGCATCTGCAGCGTGCGGCATGGCAGGTATAGAATAGTGAGTTACGCTAAAATGCTATGTACATGTCAATATTATATAAGGATCTGCAGCGTGCGGCATGGCAGGTATAGAATAGTGAGTTACGCTAAAATGCTATGTACATGTAAATATTATATAAGGATCTGCAGCTTGCGGCATGGCAGGTATAGAATAGTGATTTACGCTAAAATGCTATGTACATGTCAATATTATATAAGGATCTGCAGCGTGCGGCATGGCAGGTATAGAATAGTGTGTTACGCTAAAATGCTATGTACATCAATATATATAAGGATCTGCAGCGTGCGGCATGGCAGGTATAGAATAGTGAGTTACGCTAAAATGCTATGTACATGTAAATATTATATAAGGATCTGCAGCGTGCGGCATGGCAGGTATAGAATAGTGAGTTACGCTAAAATGCTATGTACATGTCAATATATATAAGGATCTGCAGCGTGCGGCATGGCAGGTATAGAATAGTGAGTTACGCTAAAATGCTATGTACATGTCAATATTATATAAGGATCTGCAGCGTGCGGCATGGCAGGTATAGAATAGTGAGTTACGCTAAAATGCTATGTACATGTCAATATTATATAAGGATCTGCAGCGTGCGGCATGGCAGGTATAGAATAGTGAGTTACGCTAAAATGCTATGTACATGTAAATTATATAAGGATCTGCAGCGTGCGGCATGGCAGGTATAGAATAGTGTGTTACGCTAAAATGCTATATACATGTAAATATTATATAAGGATCTGCAGCGTGGGGCATGGCAAGTATAGAATAGTGAGTTACGCTAAAATGCTATGTACATGTAAATATTATATAAGGATCTGCAGCGTGCGGCATGGCAGGTATAGAATAGTGATTTTCTAAAATGCTATGTACATGTCAATATTATTTGAGGATCTGCAGCGTGCGGCATGGCAGGTATAGAATAGTGAGTTACGCTAAAATGCTATGTACATGTAAATATTATATAAGGATCTGCAGCGTGCGGCATTGCAGGTATAGAATAGTGAGTTACGCTAAAATGCTATGTACATGTCAATATTATATAAGGATCTGCAGCGTGCGGCATTGCAGGTATAGAATAGTGAATTTGGCTAAAATGCTATGTACATGTCAATATTATATAAGGATCTGCAGCGTGCGGCATTGCAGGTATAGAATAGTGAATTTTGCTAAAATGCTATGTACATGTCAATATTATATAAGGATCTGCAGCGTGCGGCATGGCAGGTATAGAATAGTGAGTTACGCTAAAATGCTATGTACATGTCAATATTATATAAGGATCTGCAGCGTGTGGCATGGCAGTTATAGAATAGTGAGTTACGCTAAAATGCTATGTACATGTAAATATTATATACGGATCTGCAGCGTGCGGCATGGCAGGTATAGAATAGTGTGTTACGCTAAAATGCTATGTACATGTAAATATTATATAAGGATCTGCAGCGTGCGGCATGGCAGGTATAGAATAGTGTGTTACGCTAAAATGTTATGTACATGTCAATATTATATAAGGATCTGCAGCGTGCGGCATGGCAGGTATAGAATAGTGAGTTACGCTAAAATGCTATGTACATGTAAATATTATATAAGGATCTGCAGCATGCGGCATGGCAGTTATAGAATAGTGAGTTACGCTAAAATGCTATGTACATGTATATATTATATAAGGATCTGCAGCTTGCGGCATGACAGGTATAGAATAGTGAGTTACGCTAAAATGCTATGTAAATATTATATAAGGATCTGCAGCGTGCGGCATGGCAGGTATAGAATAGTGAGTTACGCTAAAATGCTATGTACATGTCAATATTATATAAGGATCTGCAGCGTGCGGCATTGCAGGTATAGAATAGTTAGTTTTGCTAAAATGCTATGTACATGTCAATATTATATAAGGATCTGCAGCGTGCGGCATGGCAGGTATAGAATAGTGAGTTACGCTAAAATGCTATGTACATGTCAATATTATATAAGGATCTGCAGCGTGCGGCATGGCAGATATAGAATAGTGTGTTACTCTAAAATGCTATGTACATGTAAATATTATATAAGGATCTGCAGCGTGCGCCATGGCAGGTATAGAATAGTGAGTTACGCTAAAATGCTATGTACATGTAAATATTATATAAGGATCTGCAGCGTGTGGCATGGCAGGTATAGAATAGTGTGTTACGCTAAAATGTTATGTACATATCAATATTATATAAGGATCTGCAGCGTGCGGCATAGCAGGTATAGAATAGTGAGTTACGCTAAAATGCTATGTACATGTAAATATTATATAAGGATCTGCAGCGTGCGGCATGGCAGTTATAGAATAGTGAGTTACGCTAAAATGCTATGTACATGTAAATATTATATAAGGATCTGCAGCGTGCGGCATGGCAGGTATAGAATAGTGAGTTACGCTAAAATGCTATGTACATGTAAATATTATATAAGCATCTGCAGCGGGCGGCATGGCAGATATAGAATAGTGAGTTACGCTAAAATGCTATGTACATGTCAATATTATATATGGATCTGCAGCGTGCGGCATGGCAGGTATAGAATAATGTGTTACGCTAAAATGCTATGTACATGTAAATATTATATAAGGATCTGCAGCGTGCGGCATGGCAGGTATAGAATAGTGAGTTACGCTAAAATGCTATGTACATGTCAATAATATATAAGGATCTGCAGCGTGTGGCATGGTAGGTATAGAATAGTGAGTTACGCTAAAATGCTATGTACATGTCAATATTATATAAGGATCTGCAGCGTGCGGCATGGCAGGTATAGAATAGTGAGTTACGCTAAAATGCTATGTACATGTCATATTATATAAGGATCTGCAGCGTGCGGCATGGCAGGTATAGAATAGTGAGTTACGCTAAAATGCTATGTACATGTCATATTATATAAGGATCTGCAGCGTGCGGCATGGCAGGTATAGAATAGTGAGTTACGCTAAAATGCTATGTACATGTAAATATTATATAAGGATCTGCAGCGTGCGGCATGGCAGGTATAGAATAGTGAGTTACGCTAAAATGCTATGTACATGTAAATATTATATAAGGATCTGCAGCGTGCGGTATCATATTTATATAAGCATTATGGCAGGTATAGAATAGTGAGTTACGCTAAAATGCTATGTACATGTAAATATTATACAAGGATCTGCAGCGTGCGGCATGGCAGGTATAGAATAGTGAGTTACGCTAAAATGTTATGTACATGTCAATATTATACAAGGATCTGCAGCGTGCGGCATGGCAGGTATAGAATAGTGAGTTACGCTAAAATGCTATGTACATGTAAATATTATATAAGGATCTGCAGCGTGCGGCATGGCAGGTATAGAATAGTGAGTTACGCTAAAATGCTATGTACATGTCAATATTATATAAGGATCTGCAGCGTGTGGCATGGCAGGTATAGAATAGTGAGTTACGCTAAAATGCTATGTACATATCAATATTATATAAGGATCTGCAGCGTGCGGCATGACAGGTATAGAATAGTGAGTTACGCTAAAATGCTATGTACATGTAAATATTATATAAGGATCTGCAGCGTGCGGCATGACAGGTATAGAATAGTGAGTTACGCTAAAATGCTATGTACATGTCAATATTATATAAGGATCTGCAGCGTGCGGCATGGCAGGTATAGAATAGTGTGTTACGCTAAAATGCTATGTACATGTCAATATTATATAAGGATCTGCAGCGTGCGGCATGGCAGGTATAGAATAGTGAGTTACGCTAAAATGCTATGTACATGTCAATATTATATAAGGATCTGCAGCGTGCGGCATGGCAGGTATAGAATAGTGAGTTACGCTAAAATGCTATGTACATGTAAATATTATATAAGGATCTGCAGCGTGCGGCATGGCAGGTATAGAATAGTGAGTTACGCTAAAATGCTATGTACATGTAAATATTATATAAGGATCTGCAGCGTGTGGCATGGCAGGTATAGAATAGTGAGTTACGCTAAAATGATATGTACATGTAAATATTATATAAGCATCTGCAGCGTGCGGCATGGCAGGTATAGAATAGTGAGTTACGCTAAAATGCTATGTACATGTCAATATTATATAAGGATCTGCAGCGTGCGGCATGGCAGGTATAGAATAGTGAGTTACGCTAAAATGCTATGTACATGTAAATAGTATATAAGGATCTGCAGCGTGCGGCATGGCAGGTATAGAATAGTGAGTTACGCTAAAATGCTATGTACATGTCAATATTATATAAGGATCTGCAGCGTGCGGCATGGCAGGTATAGAATGTTGTGTTACGCTAAAATGCTATGTACATGTAAATATTATATAAGGATCTGCAGCGTGCGGCATGGCAGGTATAGAATAGTGTGTTACGCTAAAATGCTATGTACATGTAAATATTATATAAAGATCTGCATCGTGCGGCATGGCAGGTATAGAATAGTGAGTTACGCTAAAATGCTATGTACATGTCAATATTATATAAGGATCTGCAGCGTGCGGCATGGCAGGTATAGAATAGTGAGCTACGCTAAAATGCTATGTACATGTCAATATTATATAAGGATCTGCAGCGTGCGGCATGGCAGGTATAGAATAGTGAGTTACGCTAAAATGCTATGTACATGTAAAATTATAAGGATCTGCAGCGTGCGGCATGGCAGGTATAGAATAGTGTTACGCTAAAATGCTATGTACATGTAAATATTATATATGGATCTGCAGCGTGCGGCATGGCAGGTATAGAATAGTGAGTTACGCTAAAATGCTATGTACATGTAAATATTATATAAGGATCTGCAGCGTGCGGCATGGCAGGTATAGAATAGTGAGTTACGCTAAAATGCTATGTACATATCAATATTATATACGGATCTGCAGCGTGCGGCAT
>CM026391.1:70144864-70173668 GCA_014843695.1 Archivesica marissinica
GTGCGGCATGTTTTAAGGACACTATTTGTATTATTTAAGTTTATTTAACGTCGCTACCGGTTGTCCATATGAGCGACGGACAGTTTACCTAGCAACACATTTCCTGGGCAGGCTCCAGATGTTAACCAGTACTTGGTGGTCAACCTCCGTATGAAACTGTCAACTTGTTCATATAAATGAGGCACGGCCTGAGCGTGGCTCGATCCCGTAACAATGTGTGTGTTTTACCTTTATTTATCGTCGCTACCGGTTGCCCATATGAGCGACGCCTCCTGAAGAATTAGTAATTTTAGATTTTCGGAGGATAGTGCAATGATACAGACAGAGACCCATTCCAGAGTCTCCTCTGGTTCTTTTACGTGCACGGTGTAAAGCACCGACACGAGACCTCGGTTTAACGTCCCATCTGAAAGACTGTTAATTGTTTTAGGCTCAGACGGGGGATCGAACCTGTGATCCCTGGATTACCAGTCCAGCGTGTTACCACTGGACTACAGATCCGTCTGTTTACATAATGGATCGTTTTGGCTTTTATCATATGCATAAACGTTGCACGTGGTACATGCATCTTATACACGCTATTCAAATGTGTTTCATCTACTATCAGGCGCGTAGCTGCCATTAGGCCAAAAGGCCCGGGCCTGCACATCATTTTGACAAAAATAAATAAATATATATATCTTGTTTATTTGTTATAAAAACATGTTCGAATTTGTCTTTTAAATGCAGCAGAATGCTGGAAATTGCATCCTAAAAACCAAAAAAATCAGGGGGCGCATACCCCCGGACCCCCCTAGCAACCTCGTTCGCTACGCTCACTCAACATTCTTTATCCGGGCCTGCACATAATTTGCCTCCTGGCTACGCCCCTGACTATGGGTGACGTGTAAGACGAAATTTAAAATAAACTGCTGACATCCGATGAAACTATTAACTCGCATGCCTTTGTAAATAATATCAAAACCTGGTTTATCAACTGGGGATCTTAGTTTCATTATATACAGCCTTTGTCATGCTAATGTAAATATGGCTTAAATTTACTTTTCATTTTTTCTAGCAGGGAAAGTTTGTGTTTCATGGTCCGTGGAGAATTGATATAGTCAAACAACCAGGTCTGAACGATCAAAGATCAGACAGGTTCATTTCATACACAATAATAGGGTGGTTAATATTTTAGTGTATTGGAAATTTGGTTTATATTATAAAAATTACAACAGTCATGTACATACATCAAACTTGGCTGTGACAGTTAGACCATTTAGTTTAAGAACTAGTGGTAATGTGGAATGTGGGTTCGAGCCCTACTTTGGAAAAAAAAATGTATTTGTTTTATGCACGAAATAGTCGTGAAACATCTAAACTACACACGCTATGTGGCTATATAAGTGCATTTTTACACATACCAGTCATATTCAGTACACAATAAGCAAGCAAACACGACAGAGTTATAGCTGTGATGCTAGAGAAATTGTTAAAAATGTACATGCATTTTGTACGAAGGAGAAGGAGTCAGGATTGCAGGTGGCGCTAAATCAAACCAAGCCATAGATTCATTTACTATTGACCTCACTTCTGACAGCGATGGGGACAGCGGCTCGGATACAGAGACAGCCAGCGAAGGCGAAGATACTGATTGATACTGTGAAATGAACTGTAACTGTAATTGCTTGAAATGAAATAGTTGAAAATTAAATTATGAGGAAAAAAATCAAAAAATGAGAGTAAAAATACAAACAATTCACTTTATATAAAATGTAAATTTGAAGAAAAAAACTAGTAATAATACACCCAGTGAGATTTGAACTCTCAACTACAAAATATATCACAAGATATTTTATCTGTATTCCTCTGTCGTTACCGTTCGGCCACGTATCATGTTCATTGATTTTGCGATGTTTATATTTTATTATACTAATGTTATTATAATAATAAATGCCCCATGTTATACGAAAGCTTCCACCCCTCTGAAATGGATGTAGCCGATCTTTGATCGTTCAAAGTTGGAAGTTTATTTATAGCCATATTTGAATAGTAGATCTTTCTCTACATGACTGTGCATGTATACATATAACTCAAGCTTCATTTGAAATATACAATTGCTTCGCTAAAACCAATAACGCACTGGCTATGCAGTTAAATACTGCACGTCCTTGTCAATATGTTATGGCTGTCCGATTAGCGCAGTGGTTAGAGCGCTCGCTTCTCACCAATGCAACCTGGGTTCGATCCTCGGACCGGGAAGTATGTGAGATGGTACGGTGGTCGCCAGATCGGAAAGGTGGGTTTCCTCCAGCACGAATGGCTACATTTACGCTTTCATCCACGCCAACGATTACAAATACCGTACCGTACCGTATGATGTTAAATATATCGGTTATATACCGTACGTCCTTGAGATGTGGTGGTTCTGGTTATTGATCGAAACACATACTGTGAAAATAAACAACTAGTGTAAATGCCAATCACCATGAATGAATGGTGTTTTACAGCGCATCGACATCTAAGGTCATGTAGCGCGGACACAATCACAACTCTTCATTTTTATATATTAACATGGGCTGAGCACCCAGTATCATACACTGCGCACGGTACAGGGCTGAGCACCCAGTATCATACACTGCGCACGGTACATGGCTGAGCACACAGTATCATACACTGCGCATGGTACAGGGCTGAGCACCCAGTATCATACACTGCGCACGGTACAGGGCTGAGCACCCAGTATCATACACTGCGCACGGTACAGGGCTGATCACACAGTATCATACACTGCGCACGGTACAGGGCTGAGCACCCAGTATCATACACTGCGCACGGTACAGGGCTGAGCACCCAGTATCATACACTGCGCACGGTACAGGGCTGAGCACCCAGTATCATACACTGCGCACGGTACAGGGCTGAGCACACAGTATCATACACTGCGCACGGTACAGGGCTGAGCACCCAGTATCATACACTGCGCACGGTACAGGGCTGAGCACCCAGTATCATACACTGCGCACGGTACAGGGCTGAGCACCCAGTATCATACACTGCGCACGGTACAGGGCTGAGCACCCAGTATCATACACTGCGCACGGTACAGGGCTGAACACCCAGTATCATACACTGCGCATGGTACAGGGCTGAGCACCCAGTATCATACACTGCGCACGGTACAGGGCTGAGCAAACAGTATCATCATACACTGCGCACGGTACAGGGCTGAGCACCCATTAGTGTGCGCTGCGTACAGTACATGGCTGAGCACACAGTATCATACACTGCGCACGGTACAGGGCTGAGCACACAGTATCATACACTGCGCACGGTACAGGGCTGAGCACCCAGTATCATACACTGCGCACGGTACAGGGCTGAGCATCCAGTATCATACACTGCGCACGGTAGAGGGCTGAGCACCCATTATCATACACTGCGTACAGTACAGGGATGATCACCCAGTATCATACACTGCGCAGAGTACAGGGCTGAGCACACAGTATCATACACCGCGCAAAGTACAGGGCTGAGCACACATTATCATACACTGCGTACAGTACAGGGCTGAGCACACAGTATTGTGCACTGCTTACGGTACAGGGCTGAGCACCCAGTATCATACACTGCGCACGGTACAGGGCTGAGCACAGAGTATCATACACTGCGCACGGTACAGGGCTGAGCACACAGTATCATACACTGCGTACAGTACAGGGCTGAGCACACAGTATCATACACTGCGCACGGTAAAGGGCTGAGCACCCAGTATTGTACACTGCTTACGGTACAGGGCTGAGCATACAGTATTGTACGCTGCTTACGGTACAGGGCTGAGTATACAGTATTGTACGCTGCTTACGGTACAGGGCTTAGCACCCAGTATTGTACGCTGCTTACGGTACAGGGCTGAGCACCCAGTAGTGTACACTGCTTACGGTACAGGGCTGAGCATACAGTATCATACACTGCGCACGGTACAGGGCTGAGCACCCAGTATTATACGCTGGTTACGGTACAGGGCTGAGCACACAGTAGTGTACGCTGCTTAAGGTACAGGGCTGAGCACCCAGTATTGTACACTGCTTACAGTACAGGGCTGAGCATACAGTATCATACACTGCGCACGGTACAGGGCTGAGAACCCAGTATTGTACGCTGCTTACGGTACAGGGCTGAGCACCCAGTATTGTACACTGCTTACGGTACAGGACTGAGCACCCAGTAGTGTACACTGCTTACGGTACAGGGCTGAGCACCCAGTAGTGTACACTGCTTACGGTACAGGGCTGAGCACCCAGTATTGTACACTGCTTACGGTACAGGGCTGAGTATACAGTATTGTGCAGTGCTTACGGTACAGGGCTGAGTATACAGTAGTGTACGCTGCTTACGGTACAGGGCTGAGTATACAGTAGTGTACGCTGCTTACGGTACAGGGCTGAGTATACAGTGTTGTGCACTGCTTACGGTACAGGGCTGAGTATACAGTAGTGTACGCTGCTTACGGTACAGGGCTGAGTATACAGTATTGTACGCTGCTTACGGTACAGGGCTGAGTATACAGTAGTGTACGCTGCTTAAGGTACATTGCTGAGCATACAGTATCATAAATTGCGCACGGTACAGGGCTGAGCACCCAGTATTGTACACTGCTTACGGTACAGGGCTGATCACCCAATATTGTGCACTGCTTACGGTACATGGCTGAGCACCCGGTATTGTACGCTGCTTACGGTACAAGGCTGAGCACCCAGTATTGTACATTGCATACGATACAGTGCTGAGCATACAGTATTGTACGTTGCTTACGGTACAGGGCTGAGCACCCAGTATTGTACACTGCTTACGGTACAGGGCTGAGTATACAGTATTGTACACTGCTTACGGTACAGGGCTGAGTATACAGTATTGTACATTGCTTACGGTACAGGGCTGAGTATACAGTATTGTACGCTGCTTACGGTACAGGGCTGAGCACACAGTATTGTACGCTGCTTACGGTACAGGACAGGGCTGAGCACACAGTATTGTACGTTGCTTACGGTACAAGGCTGAGTATACAGTATTGTACATTGCTTACGGTACAGGGCTGAGTATACAGTATTGTACATTGCTTACGGTACAGGGCTGAGTATACAGTATTGTACGCTGGTTACGGTACAGGGCTGAGTATACAGTATTGTACGTTGCTTACGGTACAGGGCTGAGTATACAGTATTGTACACTGCTTACGGTACAGGGCTGAGCATACAGTATTGTACGCTGCTTACGGTACAGGGCTGAGTATACAGTATTGTACGCTGCTTACGGTACAGGGCTGAGTATACAGTATTGTACGCTGCTTACGGTACAGGGCTGAGTATACAGTATTGTGCACTGCTTACGGTACATGGCTGAGCACCCAATAGTGTACGCTGCTTACTGTACAAGGCTGAGCACCCAGTATTGAGCACTGCTTACGGTACAAGGCTGAGCACCCAGTATTGTACGCTGCTTACGGTACATGGCTGAGCACCCAATATTGTACGCTGCTTACGGTACAAGGCTGAGCACCCAGTATTGTACATTGCTTACGGTACAGGGCTGATCACCCAGTATTGTGCACTGCTTACGGTACAAGGCTGAGCACCCAGTATTGTACACTGCTTACGGTACAGGGCTGATCACCCAGTATTGTGCACTGCTTACGGTACAAGGCTGAGCTCCCAGTATTGTACCCTGCTTACGGTACAGGGCTGATCACCCAGTATTGTGCACTGCTTACGGTACAAGGCTGAGCACCCAGTATTGTACACTGCTTACGGTACAGGGCTGATCACCCAGTAGTGTGCACTGCTTACGGTACAGGGCTGAGTATACAGTATTGTACGCTGCTTACGGTACAAGGCTGAGCACCCAGTATTGTACGCTGCTTACGGTACTAGGCTGAGCACCCAGTATTGTGCGCTGCTTACGGTACAAGGCTGAGCACCCAGTATTGTACGCTGCTTACGGTACAGGGCTGATCACCCAGTAGTGTGCACTGCTTACGGTACAGGGCTGATCACCCAGTATTGTACACTGCTTACGGTACAGGGCTGAGTATACAGTATTGTGCACTGCTTACAGTACAGGGCTGAGTATACAGTAGTGTACGCTGCTTACGGTACAGGGCTGAGTATACAGTATTGTACGTTGCTTACGGTACAGGGCTGAGCACACAGTATTGTACTCTGCTTACGGTACATGGCTGGCACCCAGTATTGTACACTGCTTACGGTACAGGACTGAGTATACAGTATTGTACGCTGCTTACGGTACATGGCTGAGCACCCAGTATTGTACGCTGCTTACGGTACAAGGCTGAGCACCCAGTATTGTACACTGCTTACAGTACAGGGCTGACCACCCAGTATTGTGCACTGCTTACGGTACAGGGCTGAGTATACAGTATTTTACGCTGCTTACGGTACAATGCTGAGAACCCATTATTGGGCGCTGCTTACGGTACATGGCTGAGCACCCAATAGTGTACGCTGCTTACGGTACAGGGCTGATCACCCAGTATTGTGCACTGTTTACGGTACAGGGCTGATCACCCAGTATTGTGCACTGCTTACGGTACAAGGCTGAGCACCCAGTATTGTACGCTGCTTACGGTACAAGGCTGAGTACCCAGTATTGTACACTGCTTACAGTACAGGGCTGACCACCCAGTAGTGTGCACTGCTTACGGTACAGGGCTGAGTATACAGTATTGTACGCTGCTTACGGTACAATGCTGAGAACCCATTATTGGGCGCTGCTTACGGTACATGGCTGAGCACCCAATAGTGTACGCTGCTTACGGTACAGGGCTGATCACCCAGTATTGTGCACTGCTTACGGTACAGGGCTGATCACCCAGTATTGTGCACTGCTTACGGTACAGGGCTGAGTATACAGTATTGTATGCTGCTTACGGTACAAGGCTGAGCACCCTTTATAGGGCGCTGCTTACGGTACATGGCTGAGCACCCAATAGTGTACGCTGCTTACGGTACAGGGCTGATCACCCAGTATTGTGCACTGCTTACGGTACAGGGCTGAGCACCCAGTATTGTACGCTGCTTACGGTACATGGCTGAGTATACAGTAGTGTACGCTGCGTACGGTACAGGGCTGAGTATACAGTATTGTACACTGCTTACGGTACAGGGCTGAGCATACAGTATGATACACTGCGCACGGTACAGGGCTGAGCACACAGTATCATACACTGCGCACGGTACAGGGCTGAGTATACAGTATTGTGCACTGCTTACGGTACAGGGCTGAGCACCCAGTATCATACACTGCGCACGGTACAGGGCTGAGCACACAATATCATATACTGCGCACGGTACTTGGCTGAGCACACAGTATCATACACTGCGTACAGTACAGGGCTGAATACCCAGTAGTGTGCACTGCTTACGGTACAGGGCTGAGTATACAGTATTGTGCACTGCTTACGGTACAGGGCTGAGCACCCAGTATTGTACGCTGCTTACGGTACAGGGCTGAGTATACAGTATTGTGCACTACTTACGGTACAGGGCTGAGCACTTAGTATTGTACGCTGCTTAAGGTACAGGGCTGAACACCCAGTATCATACACTGCGCACGGTACAGGGCTGAACACCCAGTATCATACACTGCGCACGGTACAGGGCTGAGCACCCAGTATCATACACTGCGCACGGTACAGGGCTGAGCACCCAGTATCATACACTGCGCACGGTACAGGGCTGAGCACACAGTATCATCATACACTGCGCACGGTACAGGGCTGAGCACCCATTAGTTTGCGCTGCGTACAGTACAGGGCTGAGCACCCAGTATCATACACTGCGCACGGTACAGGGCTGAGCACCCAGTATCATACACTGCGTACGGTACAGGGCTGAGCACCCAGTATCATACACTGCGCACGGTACAGGGCTGAGCACCCAGTATCATACACTGCGTACGGTACAGGGCTGAGCACACAGTATCATACACTGCGCACGGTACAGGGCTGAGCACACAGTACCATACACTGCGTACAGTACAGGGCTGAGCACCCAGTATCATACACTGCGCACAGTACAGGGCTGAGTACCCAGTATTGTACACTGCTTACGGTACAGGGCTGAGCATACAGTATTGTACGCTGCTTACGGTACAGGGCTGAGTATACAGTATTGTACGCTGCTTACGGTACAGGGCTGAGCACCCAGTAGTGTACACTGCTTACGGTACAGGGCTGAGCATACAGTATCATACACTGCGCACGGTACAGGGCTGAGCACCCAGTATTGTACGCTGCTTACGGTACAGGGCTGAGCACACAGTAGTGTACGCTGCTTACGGTACAGGGCTGAGCACCCAGTATTGTACACTGCTTACGGTACAGGGCTGAGCATACAGTATTGTACACTGCTTACGGTACAGGGCTGAGCACCCAGTATTGTACGCTGCTTACGGTACAGGGCTGAGCACCCAGTATTGTACACTGCTTACGGTACAGGGCTGAGCACCCAGTATTGTACACTGCTTACGGTACAGGGCTGAGTATACAGTAGTGTACGCTGCTTACGTTGTTGTTGTGGTACAGGGCTGAGTATACAGTAGTGTACGCTGCTTACGGTACAGGGCTGAGTATACAGTATTGTGCACTGCTTACGGTACAGGGCTGAGTATACAGTAGTGTACGCTGCTTACGGTACAGGGCTGAGTATACAGTATTGTACGCTGCTTACGGTACAGGGCTGAGTATACAGTAGTGTACGCTGCTTACGGTACAGGGCTGAGCATACAGTATCATACATTGCGCACGGTACAGGGCTGAACACCCAGTATTGTACACTGCTTACGGTACAGGGCTGATCACCCAGTATTGTGCACTGCTTACGGTACAGGGCTGAGTATACAGTATTTTGCACTGCTTACGGTACAGGGCTGAGTATACAGTATTGTACACTGCTTACGGTACAGGGCTGAGTATACTGTATTGTACACTGCTTACGGTACAGGGCTGAGTATACAGTATTGTACGCTGCTTACGGTACAGGGCTGAGTATACAGTATTGTACGCTGCTTACGGTACAGGGCTGAGCACACAGTATTGTACGCTGCTTACGGTACATGGCTGAGTATACAGTAGTGTACGCTGCTTACGGTACAGGGCTGAGTATACAGTATTGTACGCTGCTTACGGTACAGGGCTGAGTATACAGTATTGTACGCTGCTTACGGTACAGGGCTGAGTATACAGTATTGTACGCTGCTTACGGTACAGGGCTGAGTATACAGTATTGTACGCTGCTTACGGTACAGGGCTGAGCATACAGTATTGTACGCTGCTTACGGTACAGGGCTGAGTATACAGTATTGTACGCTGCTTACGGTACAAGGCTGAGCACCCAGTATTGAGCACTGCTTACGGTACAAGGCTGAGCACCCAGTATTGTACGCTGCTTACGGTACATGGCTGAGCACCCAGTATTGTACGCTGCTTACGGTACAAGGTTGAGCACCCAGTATTGTACACTGCTTACGGTACAGGGCTGATCACCCAGTATTGTGCATTGCTTACGGTACAGGGCTGAGTATACAGTATTGTACGCTGCTTACGGTACATGGCTGAGTATACAGTATTGTGCACTGCTTACGGTACATGGCTGAGCACCCAGTATTGTACGCTGCTTACGGTACAAGGCTGAGCACCCAGTATTGTATGCTGCTTACGGTACAGGGCTGATCACCCATTATTGTGCGCTGCTTACGGTACATGGCTGAGCACCCAGTATTGTACGCTGCTTACGGTACAGGGCTGATCACCCAGTATTGTGCACTGCTTACGGTACAGGGCTGATCACCCAGTATTGTGCGCTGCTTACGGTACATGGCTGAGCACCCAGTATTGTATGCTGCTTACGGTACAGGGCTGATCACCCAGTATTGTGCACTGCTTACGGTACAGGGCTGATCACCCAGTATTGTAAACTGCTTACAGTACAGTGCTGAGTATACAGTATTGTGCACTGCTTACGGTACATGGCTGAGCACCCAGTATTGTATGCTGCTTACGGTACAGGGCTGATCACCCAGTATTGTGCACTGCTTACGGTACAGGGCTGATCACCCATTATTGTGCGCTGCTTACGGTACAGGGCTGAGTATACAGTATTGTATGCTGCTTACGGTACAAGGCTGAGCACCCTTTATTGGGCGCTGCTTACGGTACAGGGCTGAGTATACAGTATTGTATGCTGCTTACGGTACATGGCTGAGCACCCAGTATTGTATGCTGCTTACGGTACATGGCTGAGCACCCAGTATTGTATGCTGCTTACGGTACAGGGCTGATCACCCAGTAGTGTGCACTGCTTATGGTACAGGGCTGATCACCCAGTATTGTAAACTGCTTACAGTACAGTGCTGAGTATACAGTATTGTGCACTGCTTACAGTACAGGGCTGAATATACAGTAGTGTACGCTGCTTACGGTACAGGGCTGAGCACACAGTATTATACGCTGCTTACGGTACATGGCTGGCACCTAGTATCATACACTGCGCACGGTACAGGGCTGAGCACACAGTATTGTGCACTGCTTACGGTACAAGGCTGATCACCCAGTATTGTACACTGCTTACGGTACAGGGCTGAGTATACAGTATTGTACGCTGCTTACGGTACATGGCTGAGCACCCAGTATTATACGGTGCTTACGGTACAAGGCTGAGCACCCAATATTGTACACTGCTTACGGTACATGGCTGAGCACCCAGTATTGTACGCTGCTTACGGTACAAGGCTGAGCACCCAGTAGTGTACGCTGCTTACGGTACAGGGCTGATCACCCAGTATTGTGCACTGCTTACGGTACAGGGCTGAGCACCCAGTATTGTACGCTGCTTACGGTACATGGCTGAGTATACAGTAGTGTACGCTGCGTACGGTACAGGGCTGAGTATACAGTATTGTACACTGCTTACGGTACAGGGCTGAGCATACAGTATCATACACTGCGCACGGTACAGGGCTGAGCACACAGTATCATACACTGCGCACGGTACAGGGCTGAGTATACAGTATTGTGCACTGCTTACGGTACAGGGCTGAGCACCCAGTATCATACACTGCGCACGGTACAGGGCTGAGCACCCAGTATTGTACGCTGCGCACGGTACAGGGCTGAGTATACAGTATTGTACACTGCTTACGGTACAGGGCTGAGCACCCAGTATTGTACGCTGCTTACGGTACATGGCTGAGTATACAGTATTGTACGTTGCTTACGGTACAGGGCTGAGTATACAGTATTGTACACTGCTTACGGTACAGGGCTGAGCACCCAGTATTGTACGCTGCTTACGGTACAGGGCTGAGTATACAGTATTGTACACTGCTTACGGTACAGGGCTGAGCACCCAGTATTGTACGCTGCTTACGGTACATGGCTGAGTATACAGTATTGTACGTTGCTTACGGTACAGGGCTGAGCACACAGTATTGTACGCTGCTTACGGTACATGGCTGGCACCCAGTATCATACACTGCGTACAGTACAGGGCTGAGCACCCAGTATTGTACGCTGCTTACGGTACAGGGCTGAGCACCCAGTATTGTACACTGCTTACGGTACAGGGCTGAGCATACAGTATCATACACTGCGCACGGTACAGGGCTGAGCATCCAGTAGTGTACGCTGCTTATGGTACAGGGCTGAGCACCCAGTAGTGTACACTACTTACGGTACAGGGCTGAGCACCCAGTATTGTACACTGCTTACGGTACAGGGCTGAGCACCCAGTATCATACACTGCGCACAGTACAGGGCTGAGCACACAGTATCATACACTGCGCACGGTACAGGGCTGAGCACACAGTATCATACACTGCGTACAGTACAGGGCTGAGCACCCAGTATTGTGCGCTGCTTTCGGTACAGGGCTGAGCACCCAGTATTGTACGCTGCTTACGGTACAAGGCTGAGCACCCAGTATTGTACACTGCTTACGATACAGTGCTGAGCATACAGTATTGTACGCTGCTTACGGTACAGGGCTGAGCACCCAGTATTGTACACTGCTTAAGATACAGTGCTGAGCATACATTATTGTACGTTGTTTACGGTACAGGGCTGAGCACCCAGTAGTGTACACTGCTTACGGTACAGGGCTGAGTATACAGTATTGTACACTGCTTACGGTACATGGCTGAGCATACAGTAACATACGCTGCGTACGGTACAGGGCTGAACATACAGTATCATAAGCTATGTACGGTACAGGGCTGAACATACAGTAACATACGCTGTATACTTACAGTCTACATCCGTTATTTCGAATTCCGTCGGACCGAACAAAATACTTCGACATAACCGAAGTTTGACTTAACGAAATTCGATATAAACATATCCAGTTATATGTAAAATGATAATGTCTGAAACGGGACTTTGATCCGACTTCGAGATAACCGGATAATTCGACATACCCGACTTTGACATAACGGATGTAGACTGTGTTGATGTTGGCGACATATGTAGCCCAGGACATGTGTAGTACATGTATCATTGCAGGATTGTAGCTAAATGTATTGTGTGACATATGATAAATGTACTAAAATATATTTAATTGATCTGAAGAAGAGATTAAGAGGCGCCCTTGGATTTGTTTTGAAGAAAACATCGCAATATTGATAGTGTCCATAGGGCGTAAAATAAATGACCTGGCTGTTCACTAAGGCCACTGGAAACCTACACTTTGACTGTATAAACCCAGTGCGGATGTCGAATTATTTCACCCGGTCGATCTCCTCATGACGTGCACGTCGTGACCGGGGCACATCCCGCAGCAGCAGCGTAGGATACTGGGATCTTCTGGTCGTCGATCTTGCGAAGGGGGAGGCTCGCCAGCATGTGGATCCACGGCTATGGCACATCAGGACAGATATGTCGTCTCTTCTAGATAGTGTTTGTGGTGAACACTGTCTTCACTGGATTTTCGAACTTTCTCCACCGGCGTTTAGACGAGATGGCGGACCTGAGGGAGCGGCAACGATCGTGGCATCCACACTCCCGCGAGTTACATTTGAGTGAGCGGCCCCAACGTAGACTCATTTGCGACAATCGACGACCAGATGTCTAACTGTCAGATCCGTATAAATGCTGCTGCGGGGTGACTAACAGTGAGGAGGGTGGCCCTACAAAGGACCCATTCGAAAGAGGAAACAGGACTTGTCACCCTGCGAAGAACGAAGATGCCTTCACAGCTGTCAACATAAACAACTTAGAGATATCAACATAAACACCGTAGAGAAACTAGTCGCCCAAATGCATTTATGCGGTGGCGACTATAAATAAACTTACATCATCATCATCATCAATTATTTCATGTGAGGAAGCTATGCAGCTGGGTTGCGGAAGGGAAGGTCATTTGAATTACGTGTACATGCATGTATTACACGTGCACGTTTCATACAAATCTAAACACATCACTCTGATCGCATTATAGTTTAATCATATTTTATTGAATTCATCATGATATACTATACAAAACAATGTTACAAAACTATAACCTGATAATACAAATGGTTTGGGCAACAAGTTTTAACAACATTAGAAAACGGCCCACACAAGAACGTCACAAGTATGCATAATTAAACAAAATGACTGATTTTGGCAGGAATGAATGGAAACAAACTCAAAAAAGGCATGAATTAAACGAAAGAACTAAATATAAATGCAGCCCATGTTTCCACCCGCTGTTCCATCCCACCACGACATGACCAGAAACCCAAGACCCAGATGTCACCAACAACGTGATGTACTATTAATATAGGGTGACAGTGCTCCGTCAACTGACCAGTACTCTTTATATAATGTTTGTACAGATAATGTATCAATGCAGACGGATATTAGTCCAGTGGTAACACGCTGGACTGGTAATCCATGGATCGCAGGTTCGATCCCCCGTCTGACCCTACTAAAATTAACAGTCTTTCAGATGGGACGTTAAACCGAGGTCTTGTGTCGGTGCTTTACACCGTGCACGTAAAAGAACCAGAGGAGACTCTGGAATTGGTCTCTGTCTGTATCATTGCACTATCCTCCAAAATCTAAAATAACTAATCTCTTCAGGAGGCGTCGCTCATATGGGCAACCGGTAGCGACGATAAATAAACGTAAAAACACACGTATCAATGCCATGAAGCAATGTATGTGAACTGAGTGGATGGAATATACGAGCATTGGTATTGATCGAATTATAACAGACATTACGCCAACGATCTTCCTCCAGCTATAACATAATAGCTGGAGAGTAGCCATATCACCTAAGCTACTTAGACAACTCTAAACCCCTCCCCCCCCAAATCCCCAAATAAACAAAACAATATATACTTAGACGAGCATGCATAGGCGAACCTATCCACAACGTTCCTGTTAACAAAACGCACGGTACCAGTCTAATGATGACACTAAGGGCAGTCTGCCATAGCCTACTCGTTCCAGTCCGTCCGAGTACCGTATTGCAGCAAACAATATTCTAACATATCACACACACACACACTTGACAAACAAACTGGTATACAGTTAACACTGGCGTCTAAAATAAGAATATACTTTATTGATGTTACAACAATTGCGAAACAAGCTTTAACAACTTATCACTTAATCACTCTCGTTGTCGCGTATGAAAGCATATATGGCGGGTGGTCATTCCTGTGGGAGGGAACCGGAGTACACGGAGAAAGCCCACATGTCCGATCTGGCGACCACCGTACCATCGCACATATATCCCTGTCCGCGGATCGAACCCGGGTTTCGTTGGTGTTAACTACTCTAATCGGACAGCCGAAACATGAACTGAATATGCATGTTGGACATAAACTCGTTTGGCATCGGGACGGGTATTATTCTAAGACGTCAGCGGTGCTTCGAGAAGCATAACAACACTATATCAGCGTGTCCTAAATGCACTTACCTGATCACGTGTTCGTGATGTAGGGAAATTGTATTACTTTCGCACATGCGCATGAGATGTCATAATGCAGTGAAATAATGCCCGTGTATTGTGGTGTTTATATTCAAGAGAGATTGAGTTCATGGTTCGACGTGTTTATACAAATTTATTTTAGCTGGATTGTGAAACAAGTTATTTCAACTGATATAAATCACTCTCGAGACCTCATTCCTGATGGAATCCATCGCCACGAGGGAGAGAGAAGAGGCAACGTGGAATTTAAATGCCATGCCTAAGGGCACAATCGTAACGGCTCCAGTGGGGCTCGAACTCCGGACCTTTCGCACCTGAAGCGAACGCGCATCCACTGCGCTATCACGACTTCCAATTAATGTTGGTAATCGCATGTCTCATATGTGGAATTGTTCACTTTTTAACACCTTATCTTAATCACTCTCGTTGGCGCTGATGAAAGCGTAGTTTAATCATATTTTATTGAATTTATCATACATGTACAGTAGCAGCAATACATGTACAGTAGCAGCAATACATAATACAACATTAAGTAATAACAAGTACAAAGCATGATAAAACAAAAGGGTTGGACCACAAGTTGTTCCAACATTAGTTAAACGGCCCGTCCCTAACGTCAGAATAATGTTTGATTAAACTAAATGACGGTTTTTTATTGAAAATAATTACAAGATAATGATTTTTAAAAAATCCTGATCTGAAAAAAATAACTTGAGACTTCATCCCACAAACACACCCGCTGCTACCCCATGCCACCCAAGATAATGATCAAGAGCCTCTCTCGATAAGTATTTTATTGTACAATATGTGATATATAGGTGGGCGTATTGTAAATTATGTTCGTGATTATGTCAATTACGTCTCATGCGAACAGTAAATATAAAGTTACTACATAAACCGAAACCCACTGGTTATATTGTTCGCGAAATGTATTAATGGTCCAATGTTTGGCCAGCAATCCCCGGCATCGTGCGTCCGAACTCAGTGGACGATGTATGTGATGATGATTCAGTTTATTTATCCTCGCCGCCGGTAAACCATATGGGCGAGCAGCGATGTATGTGATCTATTTTGTAACTTTATACTAACATTTCGCAAAACAAGACATATTATGGACAACTTTTAGGACAGCTTCTATCTATGTTTTTTGGCTGTCCGATTAGCGCAGTGGTTACGCGCTCGCTTCTCACCAATGCAACCCGGGTTCGATCCTCGGAACAGGAAGTATGTGGTCGCCAGATCGGACAGGTGGGTTTTCTCCGGGTACTCCGGTTTCCTCCCACACGAATGACCACATTTACGCTTTCATCCGCGCCAATGAGTGATTAATATAAGTTGTTAAAACTTGTTTCGCAATCGTTGTAAAATCACTAAAGTGTATACTTTATTTTGAACTGAATTTTACTTTTTGCTGTGTATACATACAGACACCGTGCTGGCGTGTCGGTCATATAACAAACCGACGGATCTGTAGTACAGTGCTTATCACGTTGGACTGGTAGTCCATAGATTGCAGGTTCGGTCCCCGTCTGACCATAATACAGATGGGACGTTAAACCGAGGTCTCGTATCATATAACGTCTATGTATTCGTATACAGTAACCTCAAACTAATAGCATTGACGTAGCTTCATATAGGCTTGTAGGCCGTGGCCTACACTTTTCCTCGAAAAATCGAAAAAATAAAAGTGCCAAATCTGCAACAAAAATCGGGAGGCCATGATTAAATTATATACGCTATAAATAGTTTTCCTGGGGACTGGAGAACCAGAGGAGACTCTGTAATGGGTCTCTGTCTGTATCATTGCACTATCCTCCAAAATCTAAAATTACTAATCTCTTCAGGAGGCGTCGCTCATATGGGCAACCGGTAGCGACGATAAATAAACGTAAAACACACATTATATCCTATACATCAAATAATATTTCCGAAAGTATAGTATTTGAAATGTTTATAGAGTTTACGCTTAACTTAGGTTGGATAATCCACAAAAATAAATGCAAGTGACATAATACATGGCTAAACCAGGCCCGTAGCCACATTTCCAAAATGTCCAAAGCAATGAAAAATGAAATAAATAAAATGCATGCACCCGACCACCCCCCCCCCTAGATTGCTACGGTACTGTACACGACTGAAGTTGGATGCACATCTATATGTAAATGCGGAACCAATTAATGTACTAATATGCCTGAAATGATATTTAATTGTGCGTTATTGAACAATTCCAGACAAATATACCTAATTCAATATAGACCATTGCATATAAACACCTTAACCCTCTGGACTGGTAATCCAGGGATCGCAGGTTCGATCCCCCCGGCTGACCCTAATAAAATTAACAGTCTTTCAGATGGGACTTTAAACCGAGGTCTCGTGTCGGTGCTTTACATCATGTACGTAAATAAACAAGAGGAGACTCTGGAATGGTCTCTGTCTGTATCTTTGCACTATCCTCACAGAACGTACCATCTGCTCAGGCTCTATGTTGTTTGCTATTTGGATAGTGTAGTCAAAACCAAAATAAATTTGTATAAACTAAAACTAAAACACTGAATAGAAAATAACATAGATCCTGATCAGACAAGGCATCCGATCTGGATCTATGTTGTTTGGCCAATTTACTCGGCATGTTAAGAATATCAACATGGTAAATATTTAAAAAGAGATCATTTTACAACAAAAAACAGGTTAGGGTCGGTAACTACCTTAATCCTGTTACATTTAACAATACGTCCAGCGATTGGTTGATAACGTCGCATGTTATAGCTATGCAATATTATTGGCTGAAGCGTTAATTTATGTGTAACACTAAAACCCATGAAAACGTGCCGTAATCTTCCGGACAAAAATAGAAGTACCATGACATTTAATACTTGTATGTGGGCATAACATTTTATATATACAATAAAGAATGAGTATGTATAATGTGTCGAATATGTCGAATATGTTCATAGTTATGGTGTTGCTTCTTAACTGTGTTCAATTTGGACTGGGTGAAGAACCACACTGTACTTCAAAGTTTGATTACTACTACAAAATGCTACAGACAGTTGTAGAGCTACAACAGAGGATACTCAAACTGGAAGATGGGTTAGAAGAGAAAACCAAGTTGTTAGAGAAGATGTCAACAGATGGTATTTGCAATTTGTTATATAATTTATATTACAACGTTTGCGTTTTTAATACCTAAATAACTATTATTTGACTTCAACACTAATCTGTGCGTTGTCAATATATGAAAGGAAACTGTTTTTTTTATAAAAGCTACTTTTAGCTTCCTACTTGGTCCATTGCATTATGTATGTCGTTGTATGTTATATGTGATTTATGTCATGCAATAAATACTATCTAAACCAATAATATATGAAGCGCAGATTCGATCGTAGGTTCGATCCCCCGTCTGACCCTAAAAAGATTAACAAGTCTTTCAGATGGGACGTTAAACCGAGGTCTCGTGTCGGTGCTTTACACCGTGCACGTAAAAGAACCCGAGGATACTCTGGAATGGGTCTCTGTCTGTACCATGCACTATCCTCCAAAATCTAAAAACACTAATCTCTTCAGGAGGCGTCGCTCATACGGGCAACCGGTAGCGACGATAAATTAACGTAAAAAACGCAAATATATGAAGCAATACATGTTATGTATGTATAGTACTTGACTATTTCTGCTTATCATTTTACTTAGGATGCACACTTGTTCATGTTACTATGCGCAAAAATGGTTCATTTTAGCACATAATAACACTTGTGTGCATACAACAATATACAACAATATACATGTATGTTGAAGCCGTGATAGCGCAGTGGATGCGCGTTCGCTTCAGATGCAAACGATCCGGAGTTCGAACCCCGCTGGAGCCGTTACGATTGTGCCCTTAAGCAGGGCATTTAATTTCCACGTTGCCTCTTCTCTCTCCCTTGTGGCGAAGGATTCCATCAGGAATGAGGTCTCGAGAGTGATTAATATAAGTTATAAGAACCTGTTTCGCAATAGAGCTAAAATATATTTGTATAAACAATGTATGTTGATTTCCTTAATTGATTCATTAATTAGTTACGATTTCACTAGTAAGATATTATCATCCACTGTATGGCTGGATTTACACTCAATGATTGATAGGACTCATTTCTCGTTGATGGGAGTTAGCTCTTGATATCATGTGTTAATACTTTGAATATATTTGGGAGGTTGGTTTCCAAAATGCATATGCAAATAGCTCAAGGTTCGAGAATTAACTTTAAAACATGCTGAGCATATGCATATGTCGCAGGATTCTGCAAATCAGCCGATTGGGTTATTGGTTGCAGGATGAATTTATATTTGCTAAAGATGTATATTTGCTGGAGCCGTTATTATTGTGCCCTTGGGTAATGCATTTAAGTTCCACGTTGCCTCTTCTCTCTTCCTCGTGGCGATGAATTCCAATTTAAATGGGGTCTCGAGAGTGATTAAAGACGTTCGCGGTAGAAAATTATTACGCTCACGCTGCCTGTCAAATCACAACAAAATTAACCATACGTTTGACTTAACATGCCGTTTAAAAGGGTTTTCATCCGCTAAAAGCAGTCATCGGCGCGCTTAACTACATGGCATGAAGGCCAAACAATGGACGATAATTCCGCTATCAACGAGTTAAATATTGAGCCGGTAATAAGTAATTCGGATAGTACTATAAATACGGATAGTAAGGAATCGTGGCAATCTGGCCGGATGATTGTTGAATTAGGCCATTTGCCATTGCTCTATCTGGCCCTACTTTCATCAAACTTCTCACTCTGAGATTGCTCTGGGCTCAAATATTCTTATATTGATCAATCAATAAACATGAACAATTTTGGGGTATATGGTTTATTTAATATTCAGACACAATATCTCAATGAAGGCGTTTAAGGAATTATTAACTTTGAGAATCTTGAGTTGAGAACAATTTGAAGTTGAGATATTTATGGAATTTTAGTTTATAATACAAATTTATTTTAGCTTGATTGCGAAATAAGTTCTTACAACATATATTAATCCTTCTCACGAACTCATTCCTGATGGAATCCATCGCCACGAAGGAGAGAGAAGAGGCAATGTGGAATCTAAATGCATTGCCTAAGGACACAATCGTAATGGCTACAGCTAGGCACGAACACTCCGGGACTTTCGCACATGAAGCGAACGCGCTTTCACGACATCCACAATTTTAGCTAGTTATTATCTCAATACACACCTAATTTGGCCTCTTAGGACAAGTTGTATCTTTATTGAGGTATTCTCTTGGGCAGGTTTGACTGTATTAATCAGTGTTATTATATATGGTGCTTAGTTTTAAATATTATCACAATATTTGCATTTTTCATTTTTATAATAGAAAAATTATCTCCATTACATTACGTTACTTATTTCCTGTGTCAACAATGATGTTAATGAATACACATGAACATAATTAGATCTTCTATAATGTAAACGTTATTTTTATATAATAATATGCATGTTGTAAGCTTACTGACGAGATACATAGATGTCCAACAGTTTAAAAGAAAAAGTAGTAAAATTGGCATGTTACAAATTAATTCATAAAATAAAACGAAGTCATTAGCATACCAATTTATAACAATACACACATAATAATTGCAAATAATTTTTTATTTTACTTTTGTCGTCAAAATGAGAAATTATTGGCCGAAATGGATAATAGGCATGTTATAAAAAAAATCAATAAAAAAGCAAGGTCATTAGCATATCAATTTTATTTCATATTTTGGTTAGTAATACGGTTTAATCCTTGTATTCCCACTTGGTGTTGTCCAGTAGTACTCTTATTCCCACTTGGTGTTGTCCAGTAGTACTCTTATTCCCACTTGGTGTTGTCCAGTAGTACTCTTATTCCCACTTTGTGTTGTCCAGTAGTACTCTTATTCCCACTTGGTGTTGTCCAGTAGTACTCTTATTCCCACTTGGTGTTGTCCAGTAGTACTCTTATTCCCACTTGGTGTTGTCCAGTAGTACTCTTATTCCCACTTGCTGTTGTCCAGTAGTACTCTTATTCCCACTTCATAGGTAAATGACCATTCCAAATTTTTGGCGAATGCACAAGTTCAAATTGAGTTTGTCCGCAACAAACGCGGTGGACAAAGTCTGGTTGTTGGTGGTTACAGGTTCATGGTATGTATATATATAGTTGTTGTCTGTCTGCGTGTCTGTCCGTCCGTTTGATTGTATTTGATCTTAAACACTCTTAAACACACTGCAACACAAATCCTCTTATTCCCACACCCGTTTTTACCTAATTTTATATAAGTGGGAACAATAGGACTACACCAGTAATACATAGTACTAGTGATGTGCCAAGTATGAACACATTCTATTATTGTAAACTATTTTGACAAAACTGTAGAGAACGCCTTTAATATAGGTTGTAAGAACTTGCTTCACAATCGAGCTAAAATAAATTTGTATCAACTAGACATTGTATTCATTGTGACAGACACTTTGCGCATAATTATGTGTCATTATGCAAATCACAGAAATGTTAGGGGACTCCGTGGCTGAACAGGAGTATGCCCAGTATTAATAATGAGAGATATATGTGAGTTCCTTCCCCTGAATAATCCCTAATAGTATGTAAGTCATCTTAAGTGGTTGCCTCTGTTTTTATCGGTGTTTTCTTTGCACGACATGCTATCAATGTTTCGTCCGATTTCTCATCTTATAATATTAAATTATAATTATTCGCGACATATGTCCTATAATCTTATCCAATTGATACTTTACTGCAAATGTGGCTATCAAATAATGAACCTATATAATTGTGATAAAATTGCATGTATCCGAAAATCATCTTGTTAGAAAACAACATTAAAAACAAAGGAGTTCGGTTAAAGGATCAATATTAATTTCGGGATAACTCGGACGTTATCTGTCAAGGGAGGTAATAGAAAAATGAGAAATGTCTCTCATTGGTTTGTGGGTAGTAATTATTCGCTATCCATTGACTGAATGAATACTTGATTGGTCTAAAATCACAGGAGCATGTTTGTGTCAATACAAACATTGTGGGGGACATTTTCTGCTTTCCTTGGTAAATTTACTGAGAATTCCAGGAATCTTGTTTATCTCCATAGCCGTTTGATACCCTTCCTCTTATGTGTAGATGTGTTTTTATTATTGACTGAAACAAGCGCCTGTGTCCAAAACGATCAAAGCGATGTTGTCCAAAGATTAAAAGTCTGGGACGTAATATTCACAAATTGAATCATATCTTTCAATCTGTATGAGAGCTGATAACAATAACAATCGTATAACCGACACATAATTAGCAAATGGATTGGGCCAGACGTTCTGACAACATTAGTGATTGACCCTCTCCATAGAAACGATTTGAACACTACAGAATGAAAAAGACGTTATTACGCAATCAAAAGCTTAAGCATGTACATAGTACATATATAGTATGATTATATGTAGTATTAGTCTTTGACTTTTCCAAAGAAAGGTACTAGTCTGCATGATGATGAGCTATGTTTGTGTATAGATTACGCCTTATCAGGTGAAAGATTGATAATATAAGCAGTAAGGTTATTGATCAAAGGTGTACCCAGAAACAAATAACTGGGGGTACTAAGTTAGTATCAGTAATTCTATCCTGGCGGTCCATCCTAGTGGGGTCCGGGGAAATGTTTTGAAACACTGCATGTAATACCAAATGGTTCAATTTCCTGGAAATTGTTGCGAAAACTGAGGATATTCGTGATATCGCAGCGTCAAGTTTATTGGACCTCGTAACTATGATATCACAGCCAGGTCGACTATGTCCCGGCGTTCGTTCTGGCCTATGAGAGCAAGCCGTCACTAGGCAACTAACTAAGCGAACTACGCAACATTAAGCAGCTCATAAGTTCATGTGTAACATATAAGACCGCCTCCGTGGCCTAGTGTTTGAAGCATCCGCCTACAGAGTGGTAGGTCGAACCTCGTCAGGGGTTCATTCTGATATGGTCGGTTGATGAGCCACCATCTAGTTACTAATGGTTACCGATTACCTGGTGCCTGACCTGCAAGTATAGTATTAGTGCAGTACTGAATGTTCATAAGAGGTTTCTCATAACTCAGAAATGGTTGGCCCTTTCTATATGGGTAACTCTATAATAAATCAACAACATGATACGAACATCTCAATGGAATGTTACTTAACACTTATTATATGTTTTTCCAAATATTCGAATACTGGAAAAGTATTCGAATATTCGGGTGTCCGGGCACATATTCGAATATTCGGGTGTCCGTGTACATATTCGAATATGTGTTGCCATCCCTACTTATCAGCCATCATGCACAATTATAGATAGCATTTTTATGCATTTATCATTTTAACTGAGAGCTTTTACTTGATTAAATTGAATTTACATAAGCACGTGCATGCTAATTTCAGCACCATTTGTGTTTTTAAGCCTTATATGTTTATTACTGTTTGCTACATATCCCTTTTATTAATGTAATGTGGCATATATGTAAACTGGTCGATGGCATAGACCCTTAGCAATACCATATGAAGAAAGAATATGTAGATATTGTTTAACTTTAGAAGATGAATTTCATTTATTTTAGAATGTCAGCTATATACCGATTTAAGAAAAACACATATTAAGAAATACTTTTGGAGAAATCCAAATGTTCCTAAATTTAGTGAATTGATGACCTCAAAAAATGTTATAATAATTAATGATTTGGCTATGTATATATACAAATCATTTCAAGTCAGAAACAACCTGTTCTTTGACTAGTGTTCATATCTCATTATACGTTGTACGCTAGCCAATCGTAAACGTTTTGTATTTGCACATTTGCTCTATATAATTATATTACATATTTACACAAGGCACGCAGTGCCACTGTTCACGTTTGACAGTATGTAATGTGTGTATAATGTGTACTCATGGGCATATTGCCCATTGTATTTCGAAATAAAACTCGTGTAATGCATTGCATATTGATTCTTCAGAGCGATTAAAGATAATAAGTATAATTATTATGTATAGGTTAAAGTTTATTGGTACGTATTTACAAAATTAAATTGGTCAGGCACGTGCGACCAATTTAATTTGTAAATACGTACTAATAAACTTTAAGCTGCTTAGTGTTTTAAATTATTGTTGTACACTCTCTACATGTCTCCGCCCTCTTTCGTCTCTCGGCTTTGATTGACACCCCCGAAACATCAAAATCGCGCCTGTCATCTTTTAGTAATAATGTTCTTTCAGACTATCTGTTTATATTGATTGTATCATCATATGTATCATATGAATGCGATACATATATATGTATGTTATTATATAAGATCATTTACAGGGCGTGGTTCCGTGTATGTAAGATGGGGACGGAGCAGTTGCCATGACGACGCCCTTCTTGTCTATAGTGGTAAATCTTTAACAATATGTCAGTATTCAAATAAGTAAATTACAAAGATAATTATATATTGGCCATATGTATAGTTATTTTAGCCACAAATCGATCATTTCCAGCCACAAATATTCACGTGTAAATAGTGTTGTATATTTCCAAGCATACTATTAATATTAATAAGGAACAACTATGCGGGACACTAGATACGGTACCGGACTTGTAACCGAGGGTGTTTGCGTTCAAGCCCCGTCAGAGTCACGATGGTGGTGTCCTTTCGGTGCTGAATATGCTAAATCCACATTGCATTTTTTGTTTGGTCCTTCATTGGGATGGACTCCATCATAAACTAGGCATCGAGAGCGATTACACTAATGTCTAGGAACTTGTTTCGCAATCGAGTTATATATTAACTTTATTTATTTTACAACGATTGCGAGGCAAGTTTTAACAACTTATATTAATCACTCTCGTTGGCGTAGATGAAAGCGTAAATGTTGTCATTCGCGTGGGAGGAAACCGGAGTACCCGGAAAAAACCCCACCAGTCCGATCTGGCGACCATCGTACCATCTCACATACTTCCCGTTCCGAGGATCGAACCCGGATAGCATTGGTGAGAAGCGGGCGCGCTAACCACTGCGCTAATCGGACAGCCACAAATTGTTATGCCTCATTGCCGCTAATTATCGTTCCGTCATAAGGAACGACGATACGAAGACTGGCGTCCTTAATCGTCGTTCCTTCGTTTCGTCGCCCCGCTGTTCTACATCCTTTAATATCCGTTTCGTCGCCGGGACGTACCAATAATTAGCGTCTTTACGTCCCACCATATTCGCATACACGTGTGACGAGTTGTAAGTAATCATAGCATGGCGACGGAGCGAAGGGGCGAAGATTAAGGCCTACTATTCGCAGGTGTGTGTCACAAACGGATCTGTAGTCCATAGGGTAACACGCTGGTCTGGTAATCTAGGGATCGCAGGTTCGATCCCCCGTCTGACCCTAATAAAATTAACAGTATTTCAGTTTCAGATGGGACGGTAAATCGAGGTCTCGTGTCGGTGCTTTACACCGTGCACGTAAAAGAACCAGAGGAGACTCTGGAGTGGGTCTCTGTCTGTATCATTGCACTATCCTCCAAAATTTAAAATGACTAATATCTTCAGGAGGCGTCGCTCATATGGGCAACCGGTAGCGACGATAAATCAACGTAAAACACACACACAGGTGTGTGTCACTCTCACGATGGGGGCAACGGGACGAATAGTCGCAAATTATCGTTCCTTCGCAGCGACGGGACTATGACAAGAAGGAACAAAGACACGTGAAACAGCTTGGCGACGGGACGAATATGAAAGGGCGCAAACCAGCGTTGAAACGAAACGATGGAACGCCAATTAAGTAACTGTTCGGTGCTTCTAACCATTCCAATTAGGTCATGGGTTCCTATATTATCTTCATGACATTTATATCTGTCTTAATATATAGCTTTTGCATCAATACAGGTTATGCTGGGGGAAAACACTACAACGAAAAGGGCGGTGGTACTGATACCTTATGCTTGCCATTAGTTCCCTCCTGGTCCAATTATTCCGACGGAAACAACGCAAGCAGGGGTCGTATATATGGGATAGAGATTGAAAATAATGAGCCGGAGATTATATTCCCGTTTTCAGTGCACAATCAGGACATACCGTGTGCGGTTTGCATGACTCTTAAATCAGCAAATGTTATGATACCGGCGAGAACAAGCTGCTATATTGGTTGGAAACTCGAGTACAGTGGGTATCTCATGGCTGCGTACCATACTCACAACGGAGCTAATCACATCTGCTTAGATAGTAATCCCGAGTTCTTGCCAAATGGAGGCAAATACAATCAACATGTTATCTGTCTCGTAGAAGCACAGTGTGGTTCCTTACCTTGTCCCCCTTATGTTCAGGGACGGGAGTTGGCGTGTGTTGTATGTTCAATATAGTGTGTCGAATTAAAAAGTAAGATATTTGTGTTTATTAGACTAAGTGTAAGATAGGATTTTATTTCACCGAATGTTTAAAATCTTATAAAGCAACTCTTGGAAATACATATTTCGGTGATCACTCGATAAATTAAAATCCTATCTTACACTAATAAACACAAATCTTTTTGTTTTATGATTTCTAATGATTTTGGCTAATATAATATTTGTTATCAAATTTAATTCATTTTAACTGCCCCGGTCGGGGGCCTCATTTCTCTACAATACACAACCGCACAAGCACTTATGTTAATGTGACCATACGTATTAAGAAATAGTTCCGGTATCATTTTTTACTTACTTTATGTTTGCTGTCAAAATTAAAACCTACAGGCTAAACAAATTCATTAGAATATATCACATAGTTCATGATTGTCGCAAAATTGCTAAATTACAAATGTACACCCAACCGCGGAGGAATACGAAACTCAAGCAGTAACAGAAGAAACATGCCATCTTTCACTGTTTGAAAACAGTGGATGTACGAGTACATTGGAACTGCCTCCACCCCTAACAGCTGTATGTGTACATTGGACCTGCCTCCACCCCTAACAGATGGATGTGTACATTGGAACTGCCTCCACCCCTAACAGCTGTATGTGTACATTGGAACTGCCTCCACCCCTAACAGCTGGATGTGTACATTGGAACTGCCTCCACCCCTAACAGCTGTACGAGTACATTGGAACTGCCTCCACCCCTAACAGCTGTATGTGTACATTGGAACTGCCTCCACCCTTAACAGCTGTATGTGTACATTGGATCTGCCTCCACCCCTAACAACTGTATGTGTACATTGGAACTGATTGCACTCCTAACAGCTGTATGTGTACATTGAACTACCTCCACCTCTAACAGCTGTATGTGTACATTGGAACTGCCTCCACCCCTAACAGCTGTATGTGTACATTGAACTGCCTCCACCCCTAACAGCTGTATGTGTACATTGGAACTGCCTCCACCCCTAACAGCTGTATGTGTACATTGGAACTGATTGCACTCCTAACAGCTGTATGTGTACATTGGAACTGCCTCCACCCCTAACAGCTGTATGTGTACATTGGAACTGCCTCCACCCCTAACAGCTGTTTGTGTACATTGGAACTGCCTCCACCCCTAACAGCGGTATGTGTACATTGGAACTGATTGCACTCCTAACAGCTGTATGTGTACATTGGAACTGCCTCCACCCCTAACAGCTGTATGTGTACATTGGAACTGATTGCACTCCTAACAACTGTATGTGTACATTGGAACTGATTGCAATCCTAACAACTGTATGTGTACATTGGAACTGATTGTACTCCTAACAGTTGTATGTGTACATTGGAACTGCCTCCACCCCTAACAGCTGTATGTGTACATTGGAACTGATTGCACTCCTAACAACTGTATGTGTACATTGGAACTGATTGCACTCCTAACAACTGTATGTGTACATTGGAACTGATTGTACTCCTAACAGCTGTATGTGTACATTGGAACTGATTGCACTCCTAACAACTGTATGTGTACATTGGAACTGATTGCACTCCTAACAACTGTATGTGTACATTGGAACTGATTGCACTCCTAACAACTGTATGTGTACATTGGAACTGATTGTACTCCTAACAGCTGTATGTGTGCATTGGAACTGATTGCACTCCTAACAGCTGTATGTGTACATTGGAACTGATTGTACTCCTAACAGCTGTATGTGTACATTGGAACTGCCTCCACCCCTAACAGCTGTATGTGTGCATTGGAACTGATTGCACTCCTAACAACTGTAAGTGTACATTGGAACTGATTGTACTCCTAACAGCTGTATGTGTCCATTGGAACTGATTGTACCCCTAACAGCTGTATGTGTGCATTGGAACTGATTGCACTCCTAACAGCTGTATGTGTACATTGTAACTGATTGCACTCCTAACAACTGTATGTCTACATTGGAACTGATTGCACTCCTAACAACTGTATGTGTACATTGGAACTGATTGCACTCCTAACAGCTGTATGTGTACATTGGAACTGATTGCACTCCTAACAACTGTATGTGTATATTGGAACTGATTGCACCCCTAACAGCTGTATGTGTGCATTGGAACTGATTGCACTCCTAACAGCTGTATGTGTACATTGGAACTGATTGTACTCCTAACAGCTGTATGTGTACATTGGAACTGATTGCACTCCTAACAGCTGTATGTGTACATTGGAACTGATTGCACTCCTAACAGCTGTATGTGTACATTGGAACTGATTGCACTCCTAACAGCTGTACGTGTACAGTGGAACTGACTGCACTCCTAACAGCTGTAGGAAGACATTGGAACTGATTCCATCCCTATCAGCTGTAGGAAGACATTGAAACTACCTCCATCCCTAACAGCTGCAGGAAGACATTGGAACTGCCTCCACCCCTAACAGTTGTATGGGTA
>CM026391.1:70174668-70197850 GCA_014843695.1 Archivesica marissinica
TTATATGGATCGAGAGGTATGTCACGTGATCAATGGAGTAGTTGTGTATTTTTGTGCTCGTGAAAAATCGATTAGAAATTAGATATTAAATTGTGAAATGGATTTAGTTATGGAATAAAGCGTATAGAAACAGTTGTAGTTTGAACTAATTTAAGATATACGAGGATATATGGGAGGAAACAGCAAGAAAAAGAGGAAAAAGAGCGATGATAGTCTGAACAATGGAAATATTAGAAAGGCGGGAAAATTGTATTGTTCTCCGGAGTCACCTGAAGGAGTAGATGTGAGTCAAATTTTAAACGAAACAAACTCTATATTATTTGATACCGAAGAGAGAATTAACCTAGTGAATAGATTTGAACTGTTGGTAGATTCAGATTCAGACTCTCAATCACAGTCAGAGACAGTCATTTGTGAGCTTCCGGAAATGAGTCGGGTCACCGAGAGGACTGATGTTGGTGCTGGAGCCACTCCGACCAACGCAGATATCATGAAGTGCTTGATGAGTATAGATTCTAAGCTGAGTAATGTGGACAGTCGACTTAAAAAGCTAGAATCATTGGAGCAAAAATTAGGTCATTTTGAGGATGAAATGAAGAAATTATGGACACATGTGTATGATAACGGTAAAAGGACGGACGAACGGTTGGTAAAGGTGGAGGAGAAAGTTGAGAGTGGGGATTTTGCTATTGGACTAGTCACTGATAAGGTAGGGACCATGGAGAAGCAGAGGAATTCTTTAAGAGATGAAATTGTATATCTCCAATCGCAATCTATGCGGAACAATCTATTATTCTGCAACATTGAAGAGGCCCCATCAGAAACGCCAGATATCACGGAAAATAAGTTACGAGAGTTTATAGTTCAGAAGATGACACTGGCACAGAACATTGTAGATGATATGAAATTCGAATAGGCACTAACACGGATAGAAACCGCTGTCGCAATATTGTGGCTAAATTTTCATTGTTTAAGGAAAGAGAACTAGTACGTAAACAGTGGAAACCGTTACAGGGCATGTATGTACGTGAACAATTTCCTAAAGAGGTTAATGATAAGCGGCGACAACTTTTACCTAGGATGAAAGATGCTAAGAGAGCCGGTAAGCGAGCCTGGTTGTCATACGACACTCTGCACATCGACGGAAAACCCGTGAAAGATGACATCAGTAGCTAGGAGTTCATAGAGGGTGAACTGAAGATTTCATCGTGGAATGTGAATGGCTTAGCGACTGGCAAAAAGGAATCCATTAACTTTCGTAATCTTATTACCGATAATGATATACTATTTGTATATGAATCCTGGATACATAGTGACAGTGACGTGGATATGCCTGGGTATATTGCCCATAACTATTATAGAAAGTTCAAGCACCGTAACGCACGTGGTCACAGTGGCGGTATAGTATTATACTACAAAGAGCATCTTAAACCCGGAATAACGGTAATCCGGACTCACCATGACACTATTATTTGGCTGAAACTTGATAAACAATTCTTTAATCTTAAGAGCGATGTTTATGTATGTGGTTTATATATATGGGGTGAGGATTCACCAGCATACGCTATCTCAGCAGTTGATTTATTTGAATTGGTTCAAAATGATATTTATGACTTTGAAGACTTGGGGGCTTTGTATATTGTAGGGGATTGGAATGGGCGTGTTGGTAAACGCCATGATTATATTGTATGTGATGCATTTATTTGTCATACTGATGAACATTATTATGTACCAGATACGCCGCTGCAGCGAGCGACACAAGATATTGTATGTAATAATGTTGGAGTAAAAATACTTGACCTGTGTAAATCTTCAGGTATGCTTATTTGTAATGGTCGAATTGGTAATGATTATGACTGTGGTATGTTTACGTATGCCAGTAAACTTGGGGCATCAGTGATTGACCTACTGTTGGCCCGAGAACGTGATTTTAACTTAGTATCTACCTTTTGTATTGATTCATTTAAAGGCCTGCAGTTTGACCCCGTCCAATTGTAAAGATTTATACTTTACTACCTGTTCCATGTGATTAGTGGCTTGTATCAACAATGTAGCAGTACGTTCAGTATAATTTGGCGTATGTAGGTATTTTCTAACGGTTAATATGCACGATCACTCTGTGAGCTGAGAATTAGTCAAAATGAGGCCCTGACAATTTAAGTAAACGTATATTATTGATTGTAAAGAAAATTGATAGTTATGAGTATTCAAACTACATAATCCAGATCAGCCCAGGGACATAGATTACATGTTATGTAGGTGCCTCATCAGCCGTAGCGTAATCACTGAGACTGATAATTTGTATGCATGTATATAATATATGTGTATGGGCCGGAGGCCTTGAATTACGAATAAACTGTTAAACTGATCAGGATCTATGTTGTTTGTAAGGTCGGAGTTTCGTCACTTTCATATTCTGTTCTGTCACTTTCATGTATCATCTGGTTTAAAAAGGCCGCCAGATTAAGTGTGAAAATAATGCCTGTTTATACCTTGCCCAAATGTTGGATTTGAACTGGAGCGTACAACGGAGTCTTGTATTATTCTTGACTTGCACTGTCTCATTCCATTGACATATTGCCAAATTTGAGCGTATAGTGTAGTGAAGAGCAGAGAAGGTTCCGATACGTTTGTCATGGAAAACATTCAAGCTGTTGTTGAATGATTCCACGCTACTAGTGTCCATGTGGTAGATATAATTTTGCGCTTCCTTATAAACATAGCATTTTCTAACACATGACAGCAACAGTTCTACAGCAACAGGACTTGTAAGTATTTGACGGCTGGGGATATAGTTGGGATCTATTTTACACCGAGACTCGGGTGAACAGTATGTGTGGTCATTTTGGTAATGTTTGACAATACATTCCATTTTTGTTCGAAGTATGGATTGGTCACCATTGCAATTACGCATAGCATATTGCATATGTGTTTTGACCGGCCCAACTTTGTCGCAAAGTTGAATGGACCAGGTTTTGCCCTCTCGGCATTTTGCACCACTTGATATCTGTTTCAGTTGCTTTTCAAGGGATACGGATGCATGCCATGTGTCATATTGATTTACTGTACGTTGCTGATTTTCTCTGATATATTTGCTAACACTTGTATTACGATCGTGACCATGGCGTCGAACATTAATTTGTTTTGTTTCAAGGTGGGCATATATTCTGTTTGTGCCCAGAAGCTCATGTCGCTGTGCACATGGGTCGTCAGCACGGCTGACTATTTCGTGATGTATTACTTGTTTAATATTATACCCAAGATAGGCTCTCTTTGTATTTTGTAACTATTATATTGAGTACATCAAGAGTATTAGGTTTATCGTTCTTTTTACGTCTCAAAGCGAGATCAATACATTTTAGATCACTTCGGAATTGTTCGTATTCAGATTTATGGCCAAATAAGTTCATATTAAAACGCTGTTTACTCATTTTTGAGCTAATATCAATTCAAGAATTGGATTGAAAAAAGTTTACTCAATAGTCAGTAACCAACTAGTTCATTAAAAAAAATTGCAGACAACTTGCATGTACACACAGAGACGGTGTGACAAAGAATATGCAATCACTTATTTATTAATAATAAACCATATAATATACTGTAGCGAAGAAAGATACTTTAAATCTAAAATGGTGTACACACTAGCATGTAGGAGCAGTAATACAATAATACATTATATCTAATCACAGTATTAGAAAATCAAAGGTTTTCAAGATTGAAAATACTAAAGCTATAGCTGACTGAACTCGCGCTAAGTAGGCCTACTCTATAGACTAGATTAGTCATACGTACAGCCAAGCATGTGAGAGCGAAATTCACGTGGAATTGGCGTGTCAACTGCTAGTGTCATTTCTATACATGTATAATGTGCGCTATGGTTGTGATCTGTGCAATCTAATTCAAAATTCAGTTCATGTGTTGACCTAATCAAATATGTATGTATATAATATGTATGTATTTATATGAATAAACTATATGTGTTCGTTATATGGTAACCTTCATACTTCATTTAATTATATATCTACAGTATTATTCGCAAGTTTTCTGTTATATTTTAAATATTTCTCTGTGTCAGTGTGTGTTTACCGATATTGATGCTACATAATAATCACAGTGAATGCTATGAGTACATGTATAATATTATAATTATAATCTCTTGAACATACGAGTATTACACATATTCTGCCGATTTCTACAAGATGCCATTGAGTAAAATAACAATGTATGTAACTGATGAGCAGAGAAAAGAATTGCTGACTTTCTTGCAAAATAAGAACTGGGACGTAGAGATGGAAATAGAAGAAACAGCCACCGCCATGCCCGTTGCAGAGGCTGCTTACGTACCTCCCCCTATGCCTCAGCATGCTGAAGGTGTTGCTGAGTGTCCACTGTGCTTGTGTTCCCCTTGCATAATAAATGAACAGAACAAACAACTTTGGTGGCCTGCTAATAATCGTCCACCGCATAATCTAAATTCACATGAGAGAAAGCTTCTATACAGGAGGTTTTGGGCAATGCTATATAATTGTGGCGCATGGAAAGATGTCAGATATATAGAGAGAAAAGTAGCGGCTAGAAGAGGAGACTGTACTTGGCATAAGAGGGAACTGATGCCTGAATGTGTGGTACAGCAATGCAGGAACTGGCTGCCTAACCCGCGCAACCAGCCTTATTTGGGCCATAAGTGGAGTTGAATTGTTTATACCAGTTGTAAGTACTATAAAAATACAGAACTTCAATTTCAGCAATTTATAACCTCTGATATGTACGTGGGTCATAATAGATATAAGTGGTGCTCATGTATTAGATGTATACCATGCAGGGCCTCGCATGTGGCAAATACGATGTGCGTCGACCGTCACATTTGTACCGCTATTCCTCGTGTGTTTAAGGTCAAATATAGTAAAAACCGGTATACTGTACATTGTATGTAGTACAGCCAAAGAAATTTAAAAACATGTTTGTTGTGCATACTGTATAATTATGCAACTTGTTTGTTGTGCATACTGTATATGTACCTGGTTTGACAATGACTAAACTAGCAGTATTAGTTACTATTTCTGTTGAAACAAAATAAAAGGTTCTAGCAATAGTGCACGCTACAGGCCAAACATATTTATAATTTGTTTGTTTTGGATATTGAAAGGTATAACAAGGTATAGACTGTATTAAGGTCTGTGCAATGTCATCGAGTTTTGTCTGTGGAATGCATAAAGTAGGGATGCAGTTTATGAAAACTGAGTTAATGGAAGACTACTGAATTTCGTTCTGTATACAAACCTGACATTTAAGCAGCCAGTCAAGGGAATCATGATGCGCACGTGAGTTGATGTCAACCGCATTAACCACTCTACCACGTCCTGTTTATTGAACTGCTCAACCAGTACTTGGTGCACCAACCTCCATAAGAAACTGCCTACTTTGCCAACACCTGTACGGATTCTGATTGGTTCAGATGATAATCCTTATAATTTGTAAATTAACTTTGAGTTTAAAGAATGCTTTTTTATTATTATAGAATTTGTATATTAACCGTTAAAGTATGCATATTTCTATTTGAATTGGTACATAACGTTAATTGCAAGACAAACTACTCAATAAATATACATATTTCGGGGGATTGACGGCAATAAATATACATAAATATAACGCTGCTTTGCGTAGTGACGTCATGACATGGCAATTTAGTGACGTCGGTAAGAAGCTGCCTACTTTTTCATATAAAGATACACGGTCTGAGCGGGGCTCGAATCCCTGACCATCAGTGATGATAGGTTACAGAGGTATGCAAGTCAGCGACCGTGACCACTCGACCACAAGGGTGGACTAGTTTCCACTGTGTGTTTTACGTTTATTTATCGTCGCTACCGGTTGCACATGTGAGCGACACCTCCTGAAGAGATTAGTCAGTTTAGATTTTAGGAGGATAGTGCAATGACGTGGCGTGGCTACATTTAGCCTATACTCATTATTAATTCACTAAGGCAATAGCATGACGAATTGAAACCGGGTACCAATATATTGATGCAAAAAAGTATAAAAAAACATAATACGGCATATGATTTTGTTCTGGGACGAGTTTAGGCATGTTATATATAGTGCAACTACTGCTGATAATCCAGGCACACTAATAAAATTAACAGTCTTTCAGATGAGACTTTAAACCGAGGTCTCGTGTCGGTGCTTTACACCACGGGCATATAAGTTATGCAGACGGGTCTGTAGTCCAGTGGTAACACGCTGGACTGGTAATCCAGGGATCGCAGGTTCGATCCCCCGTCTGACCCTAATAAAATTAACAGTCTTTCAGATGAGACTTTAAACCGAGGTCTCGTGTCAGTGCTTTACCCCACGGGCATATAAGTTATGCAGACGGATCTGTAGTCCAGTGGTAACACGCTGGACTGGTAATCCAGGGATCGCAGGTTCGATCCCCCGTCTGACAATAATACAATTAACAGTCTTTCAGATGAGACTTTAAACCGAGGTCTCGTGTCGGTGCTCTACACCACGGGCATATAAGTTATGCAGACGGGTCTGTAATCCAGTGGTAACACGATGGACTGGTAATCCAGGGATCGCAGGTTTGATCCCCCGTCTGACACTAATAAAATTAACAGTCTTTCAGATGAGACTTTAAACCGAGTTCTCGTGTCGGTGCTTTGCATCGTGCACGTAAAAGAATCAGAGGTGACTCTAGAATGGGTCTCTGTCTGTATCATTGCACTATCCTCCAAACATCTAAAAATGACTAATCTCTTCAGGAGGCGTCGTTCATACTTGCAACCGGTAGCGACGATAAATAAACGCAAACAACATAAAAAGGACACCTTGACATATGTTATATTATGATTCGTGGTTCATCTGTATGTCAGTGTCACACAGAGTAATATTGTCCGCATATCTAATTGTTATATTATGTCAAACACCACTGTGAACGACCTGACCCGGGCAGAATACAAAACACGTAGGAAGTATTACTCAAATATTGACTATACGTGGCAAATAAAACACGGTGTGTACGATGAGGGTAGGGTCAATGATCATACCGAATAATTGTATAAGTGGTGTGCACAAGGAGATTTATTACTCATTTGGAATATAATTATAACTTAAAAATATCCCACGACCTACTTTTTTCTATTTCATTGTTTACCATCATGGATCGACGTACGTCTTAGGAATGTTATCCGTTGTAGCCCATCTTCAAATGCATGACAGGGTTTAGTGTGATCACTTAACGCATTTCAGGGTTTCGTGTGAGCACGTAACGCATGACAGGGTTTAGTGTGAGCACGTAACGCATGACAGGGTTTCGTGTGAGCACATAGCGCATGACATGTTTAGTGTGAGCACGTAACTGACTTATATGCACTGTTGGGAGTATTAATATATAATGCATTAGCCAGACCTTGAACCGGTACCGCCACGTCGATATATCATACTAATACATTTCATCGGTTGTCTAGCTCAAAAATATGACTTTCTTTATGGTTATCCACTCGAATGACGGATCTGTAGTTCAGTGGTTAACATGTTGGACTGGTAATTCAGGGATCGCAGGTTCGATCCCCCGTCTGACGCTAATAAAATTAACAGTCTTTCATATTGGACGTTAAACCGAGGTCTCGTGTCGGTAGTTTACACAGCGACGCCTCCTGAAGAGATTAGTTATTTTAGATTTTGGAGGATAGTGCATGATACAGACAGAGACCCATTCCAGAATCTCCTCTGCAAAGCACCGACACGAGACCTCGGTTTAACGTCCCATCTGAAAGACCGTTAATTTTAGTAGGGTCAGACGGGGGATCGAACCTGCGATCCCTGGATTACCAGTCCAGCGTGTTACCACTGGACTAATATCCGTCTGCATTGATACATTATCTGTACAAACATTATATAAAGAGTACTGGTCAGTTGACGGAGCACTGTCACCATATATTAATAGTACGTCACGTTGTTGGTGACATCTGGGTCTTGGGTTTCTGGTCATGTCGTGGCGGGATGGAACAGCGGGTGGAAACGTGGGCTTCATTTATATATAGTTGGTGACATCTGGGTCTTGGGTTTCTGGTCATGTCGTGGCGGGATGGAACAGCGGGTGGAAACGTGGGCTTCATTTATATATAGTTCTTTCGTTTAATTTATGCCTTTTTTGAGTTTTTTTCCATTCATTCTTGCCAAAATCAGTCATTTTGTTTAATTATGCATACATGTGACGTTCTTGTGAGGGCCGTTTTCTAATGTTGTTAAAACTTGTTGCCCAAACCATTTGTATTATCAGGTTATAGTTTTGTAACATTGTTTTGTATAGTATATCATGATGAATTCAATAAAATATGATTAAACTATAATGCGACCAGAGTGATGTGTTTAGATTTGTATGAAACGTGCACGTGTAATACATGCATGTACACGTAATTCAAATGACCTTCCCTTCCGCAACCCAGCTGCATAGCTTCCTCACATGAAATAATTGATGATGATGATGATGTAAGTTTATTTATAGTCGCCACCGCATAAATGCATTTGGGCGACTAGTTTCTCTACGGTGTTTATGTTGATATCTCTAAGTTGTTTATGTTGACAGCTGTGAAGGCATCTTCGTTCTTCGCAGGGTGACAAGTCCTGTTTCCTCTTTCGAATGGGTCCTTTGTAGGGCCACCCTCCTCACTGTTAGTCACCCCGCAGCAGCATTTATACGGATCTGACAGTTAGACATCTGGTCGTCGATTGTCGCAAACGAGTCTACGTTGGGGCCGCTCACTCAAATGTAGCTCGCGGGAGTGTGGATGCCACGATCGTTGCCGCTCCCTCAGGTCCGCCATCTCGTCTAAACGCCGGTGGAGAAAGTTCGACAATCCAGTGAAGACAGTGTTCACCACAAACACTATCTAGAAGAGACGGCATATCTGTCCTGATGTGCCATAGCCGTGGATCCACATGCTGGCGAGCCTCCCACTTCGCAAGATCGACGACCAGAAGATCCCAGTATCCTACGCTGCTGCTGCGGGATGTGCCCCGGTCACGACGTGCACGTCATGAGGAGATCGACCGGGTGAAATAATTCGACATCCGCACTGGGTTTATACAGTCAAAGTGTAGGTTTCCAGTGGCCTTAGTGAACAGCCAGGTCATTTATTTTACGCCCTATGGACACTATCAATATTGCGATGTTTTCTTCAAAACAAATCCAAGGGCGCCTCTTAATCTCTTCTTCAGATCAATTAAATATATTTTAGTACATTTATCATATGTCACACAATACATTTAGCTACAAGCCTGCAATGATACATGTACTACACATGTCCTGGGCTACATATGTCGCCAACATCAACTCAGTCTACATCCGTTATGTCAAAGTCGGTTATGTCGAATTATCCGGTTATCTCGAAGTCGGATCAAACATTTCAGACATTATCATTTTACATATAACTGGATATGTTTATATCGAATTTCGTTAAGTCAAACTTCGGTTATGTCGAAGTATTTTGTTCGGTCCGACGGAATTCGACATAACGGATGTAGACTGTAAGTATACAGCGTATGTTACTGTATGTTCAGCCCTGTACCGTACATAGCGTATGATACTGTATGTTCAGCCTTGTACCGTACGCAGCGTATGTTACTGTATGCTCAGCCATGTACCGTAAGCAGTGTACAATACTGTATACTCAGCCCTGTACCGTAAGCAGTGTACAATACTGGGTGCTCAGCCCTGTACCGTAAGCAACGTACAATACTGTATGCTCAGCACTGTATCGTAAGCAGTGTACAATACTGGGTGCTCAGCCATGTACCGTAAGCAGCGTACAATACTATATACTCAGCCCTGTACCGTAAGCAGTGTACAATACAGGGTGCTCAGCCTTGTACCGTAAGCAGTGTACAATACTGGGTGCTCAGCCTTGTACCGTAAGCAGCTTACAATACAGGGTGCTCAGCCTTGTACCGTAAGCAGTGCACACTACTGGGTGCTCAGCTGTGTACCGTAAGCAGCGTACAATACTGTATACTCAACCCTGTACCGTAAGCAGCGCACAATACTGGGTGCTCAGCCCTGTACCGTAAGCAGTGCACAATACTGTATACTCAGCCCTGTACCGTAAGCAGCGTACAATACTGGGTGATCAGCCCTGTACCGTAAGCAGTGTACAATACTGTATATTCAGCCCTGTACCGTAAGCAGCGTACAATACTATATACTCAGCCCTGTACCGTAAGCAGCGTACAATACTGTATACTCAGCCCTGTACCGTAAGCAGTGTACAATACTGGGTGCTCAGCCCTGTACCGTGCGCAGCGTACAATACTGGGTGCTCAGCCCTGTACCGTGCGCAGTGTATGATACTGTATGCTCAGCCCTGTACCGTAAGCAGTGTACAATACTGGGTGCTCAGCCCTGTACCGTAAGCAGCGTACAATACTGTATACTCAGCCCTGTAACGTAAGCAGTGCACACTACTGTATACTCAGCCCTGTACCGTAAGCAACGTACAATACTGGGTGCTCAGCCCTGTACCGTAAGCAGCGTACAATACTGTATACTCAGCCGTGTAACGTAAGCAGTGCACAATACTGTATACTCAGCCCTGTAACGTAAGCAGTGCACAATACTGTATACTCAGCCCTGTACCGTAAGCAACGTACAATACTGGGTGCTCAGCCCTGTACCGTAAGCAGCGTACAATACTGTATACTCAGCCCTGCAACGTAAGCAGTATACAATACTGTATACTCAGCTCTGTACCGTAAGCAGCGTACACTACTGTATACTCAGCCCTGTAACGTAAGCAGTGCACAATACTGTATACTCAGCCCTGTAACGTAAGCAGTGCACACTACTGTATACTCAGCCCTGTACCGTAAGCAGCGTACAATACTGTATACTCAGCTCTGTACCGTAAGCAGCGTACACTACTGTATACTCAGCCATGTACCGTAAGCAGCGTACACTACTGTATACTCAGCCCTGTACCGTAAGCAGCGTACAATACTGTATACTCAGCCCTGTACCGTAAGCAGCGTACACTACTGTATACTCAGCCCTGTACCGTAAGCAGCGTACAATACTGTATACTCAGCCCTGTACCGTAAGCAGCGTACAATACTGTATACTCAGCCCTGTACCGTAAGCAGCGTACAATACTGTATACTCAGCCCTGTACCGTAAGCAGCGTACAATACTGTATACTCAGCCCTGTACCGTAAGCAGCGTACAATACTGTATACTCAGCCCTGTACCGTAAGCAGCGTACAATACTGTATACTCAGCCCTGTACCGTAAGCAGCGTACAATACTGTATACTCAGCCCTGTACCGTAAGCAGCGTACACTACTGTATACTCAGCCATGTACCGTAAGCAGCGTACACTACTGTATACTCAGCCCTGTACCGTAAGCAGCGTACAATACTGTATACTCAGCCCTGTACCGTAAGCAGCGTACAATACTGTATACTCAGCCCTGTACCGTAAGCAGCGTACAATACTGTATACTCAGCCCTGTACCGTAAGCAGCGTACAATACTGTATACTCAGCCCTGTACCGTAAGCAGCGTACAATACTGTATACTCAGCCCTGTACCGTAAGCAGCGTACAATACTGACATTTATACTCAGTCCTGTACCGTAAGCAGCGTACAATACTGTATACTCAGCCCTGTACCGTAAGCAGTGTACAATACTGGGTGCTCAGCCCTGTACCGTGCGCAGCGTACAATACTGGGTGCTCAGCCCTGTACCGTAAGCAGCGTACAATACTGTATACTCAGCCCTGTACCGTAAGCAGTGTACAATACTGGGTGCTCAGCCTTGTACCGTAAGCAGTGTACAATACTGGGTGCTCAGCCTTGTACCGTAAGCAGCTTACAATACAGGGTGCTCAGCCTTGTACCGTAAGCAGTGCACACTACTGGGTGCTCAGCTGTGTACCGTAAGCAGCGTACAATACTGGGTGCTCAGACATGTACCGTAAGCAGCGTACAATACTGTATACTCAGCCCTGTACCGTAAGCAGTGCACACTACTGTATACTCAGCCCTGTACCGTAAGCAACGTACAATACTGGGTGCTCAGCACTGTACCGTAAGCAGCGTACAATACTGTATACTCAGCTCTGTACCGTAAGCAGCGTACACTACTGTATACTCAGCCATGTATCGTAAGCAGCGTACACTACTGTATACTCAGCCCTGTACCGTAAGCAGCGTACAATACTGTATACTCAGCCCTGTACCGTAAGCAGCGTACAATACTGGGTGCTCAGCCCTGTACCGTAAGCAGCGTACAATACTGTATACTCAGCCCTGTACCGTAAGCAGCGTACAATACTGTATACTCAGCCCTGTACCGTAAGCAGCGTAAACTACTGTATACTCAGCCCTGTACCGTAAGCAGCGTACAATACTGTATACTCAGCCCTGTACCGTAAGCAGCGTACACTACTGTATACTCAGCCATGTACCGTAAGCAGCGTACACTACTGGGTGCTCAGCCCTGTACCGTAAGCAGCGTACAATACTGTATACTCAGCCCTGTACCGTAAGCAGCTTACAATACTGTATACTCAGCCCTGTACCGTAAGCAGCGTACAATACTGTATACTTAGCCCTGTACCGTAAGCAGTGTACAATACTGTATACTCAGCCCTGTACCGTAAACAGCGTACACTACTGTATACTCAGCCATGTACCGTGCGCAGCGTACAATACTGGGTGCTCAGCCCTGTACCGTAAGCAGCGTACAATACTGTATACTCAGCCCTGTACCGTAAGCAGTGCACACTACTGTATACTCAGCCCTGTAACGTAAGCAGTGCACAATACTGTATACTCAGCCCTGTACCGTAAGCAGCGTACAATACTGTATACTCAGCCCTGTACCGTAAGCAGTGCACACTACTGTATACTCAGCCCTGTACCGTAAGCAGCGTACAATACTGTATACTCAGCCCTGTACCGTAAGCAGCGTACACTACTGTATACTCAGCCATGTACCGTAAGCAGCGTACACTACTGTATACTCAGCCCTGTACCGTAAGCAGCGTACAATACTGTATACTCAGCCCTGTACCGTAAGCAGCGTACACTACTGTATACTCAGCCCTGTACCGTAAGCAGCGTACAATACTGTATACTCAGCCCTGTACCGTAAGCAGCGTACAATACTGTATACTCAGCCCTGTACCGTAAGCAGCGTACAATACTGGGTGCTCAGCCCTGTACCGTAAGCAGCGTACAATACTGTATACTCAGCCCTGTACCGTAAGCAGCGTACAATACTGTATACTCAGCCCTGTACCGTAAGCAGCGTACACTACTGTATACTCAGCCCTGTACCGTAAGCAGCGTACAATACTGTATACTCAGCCCTGTACCGTAAGCAGCGTACACTACTGTATACTCAGCCATGTACCGTAAGCAGCGTACAATACTGGGTGCTCAGCCCTGTACCGTAAGCAGCGTACAATACTGTATACTCAGCCCTGTACCGTAAGCAGCTTACAATACTGTATACTCAGCCCTGTACCGTAAGCAGCGTACAATACTGTATACTTAGCCCTGTACCGTAAGCAGTGTACAATACTGTATACTCAGCCCTGTACCGTAAACAGCGTACACTACTGTATACTCAGCCATGTACCGTAAGCAGCGCACAATACTGTATACTCAGTCCTGTACCGTAAGCAGCGTACAATACTGTATACTCAGCCCTGTACCGTAAGCAGTGTACAATACTGGGTGCTCAGCCCTGTACCGTGCGCAGCGTACAATACTGGGTGCTCAGCCCTGTACCGTAAGCAGCGTACAATACTGTATACTCAGCCCTGTACCGTAAGCAGTGTACAATACTGGGTGCTCAGCCTTGTACCGTAAGCAGTGTACAATACTGGGTGCTCAGCCTTGTACCGTAAGCAGCTTACAATACAGGGTGCTCAGCCTTGTACCGTAAGCAGTGCACACTACTGGGTGCTCAGCTGTGTACCGTAAGCAGCGTACAATACTGGGTGCTCAGCCATGTACCGTAAGCAGCGTACAATACTGTATACTCAGCCCTGTACCGTAAGCAACGCACAATACTGGGTGCTCAGCCCTGTACCGTAAGCAGTGCACAATACTGTATAATCAGCCCTGTACCGTAAGCAGCGTACAATACTGGGTGATCAGCCCTGTACCGTAAGCAGTGTACAATACTGTATATTCAGCCCTGTACCGTAAGCAGCGTACAATACTATATACTCAGCCCTGTACCGTAAGCAGCGTACAATACTGTATACTCAGCCCTGTACCGTAAGCAGTGTACAATACTGGGTGCTCAGCCCTGTACCGTGCGCAGCGTACAATACTGGGTGCTCAGCCCTGTACCGTGCGCAGTGTATGATACTGTATGCTCAGCCCTGTACCGTAAGCATTGTACAATACTGGGTGCTCAGCCCTGTACCGTAAGCAGCGTACAATACTGTATACTCAGCCCTGTAACGTAAGCAGTGCACACTACTGTATACTCAGCCCTGTACCGTAAGCAATGTACAATACTGGGTGCTCAGCCCTGTACCGTAAGCAGCGTACAATACTGTATACTCAGCCGTGTAACGTAAGCAGTGCACAATACTGTATACTCAGCCCTGTAACGTAAGCAGTGCACAATACTGTATACTCAGCCCTGTACCGTAAGCAACGTACAATACTGGGTGCTCAGCCCTGTACCGTAAGCAGCGTACAATACTGTATACTCAGCCGTGTAACGTAAGCAGTGCACAATACTGTATACTCAGCCCTGTAACGTAAGCAGTGCACAATACTGTATACTCAGCCCTGTACCGTAAGCAACGTACAATACTGGGTGCTCAGCCCTGTACCGTAAGCAGCGTACAATACTGTATACTCAGCCCTGTAACGTAAGCAGTGCACAATACTGTATACTCAGCCCTGTACCGTAAGCAGCGTACACTACTGTATACTCAGCCCTGTACCGTAAGCAGCGTACAATACTGTATACTCAGCCCTGTACCGTAAGCAGCGTACAATACTGTATACTCAGCCCTGTACCGTAAGCAGTGCACACTACTGTATACTCAGCCCTGTACCGTAAGCAGCGTACAATACTGGGTGCTCAGCCCTGTACCGTAAGCAGCGTACAATACTGTATACTCAGCCCTGTACCGTAAGCAGCGTACAATACTGTATACTCAGCCCTGTACCGTAAGCAGCGTACAATACTGTATACTCAGCCCTGTACCGTAAGCAGCGTACAATACTGTATACTCAGCCCTGTACCGTAAGCAGCGTACAATACTGTATACTCAGCCCTGTACCGTAAGCAGCGTACACTACTGTATACTCAGCCATGTACCGTAAGCAGCGTACACTACTGGGTGCTCAGCCCTGTACCGTAAGCAGCGTACAATACTGTATACTCAGCCCTGTACCGTAAGCAGCTTACAATACTGTATACTCAGCCCTGTACCGTAAGCAGCGTACAATACTGTATACTTAGCCCTGTACCGTAAGCAGTGTACAATACTGTATACTCAGCCCTGTACCGTAAACAGCGTACACTACTGTATACTCAGCCATGTACCGTGCGCAGCGTACAATACTGGGTGCTCAGCCCTGTACCGTAAGCAGCGTACAATACTGTATACTCAGCCCTGTACCGTAAGCAGTGTACAATACTGGGTGCTCAGCCTTGTACCGTAAGCAGTGTACAATACTGGGTGCTCAGCCTTGTACCGTAAGCAGCTTACAATACAGGGTGCTCAGCCTTGTACCGTAAGCAGTGCACACTACTGGGTGCTCAGCTGTGTACCGTAAGCAGCGTACAATACTGGGTGCTCAGCCATGTACCGTAAGCAGCGTACAATACTGTATACTCAGCCCTGTACCGTAAGCAACGCACAATACTGGGTGCTCAGCCCTGTACCGTAAGCAGTGCACAATACTGTATAATCAGCCCTGTACCGTAAGCAGCGTACAATACTGGGTGATCAGCCCTGTACCGTAAGCAGTGTACAATACTGTATATTCAGCCCTGTACCGTAAGCAGCGTACAATACTATATACTCAGCCCTGTACCGTAAGCAGCGTACAATACTGTATACTCAGCCCTGTACCGTAAGCAGTGTACAATACTGGGTGCTCAGCCCTGTACCGTGCGCAGCGTACAATACTGGGTGCTCAGCCCTGTACCGTGCGCAGTGTATGATACTGTATGCTCAGCCCTGTACCGTAAGCAGTGTACAATACTGGGTGCTCAGCCCTGTACCGTAAGCAGCGTACAATACTGTATACTCAGCCCTGTAACGTAAGCAGTGCACACTACTGTATACTCAGCCCTGTACCGTAAGCAACGTACAATACTGGGTGCTCAGCCCTGTACCGTAAGCAGCGTACAATACTGTATACTCAGCCGTGTAACGTAAGCAGTGTACAATACTGTATACTCAGCCCTGTAACGTAAGCAGTGCACAATACTGTATACTCAGCCCTGTACCGTAAGCAACGTACAATACTGGGTGCTCAGCCCTGTACCGTAAGCAGCGTACAATACTGTATACTCAGCCCTGCAACGTAAGCAGTATACAATACTGTATACTCAGCTCTGTACCGTAAGCAGCGTACACTACTGTATACTCAGCCCTGTAACGTAAGCAGTGCACAATACTGTATACTCAGCCCTGTACCGTAAGCAGCGTACAATACTGTATACTCAGCCCTGTACCGTAAGCAGTGCACACTACTGTATACTCAGCCCTGTACCGTAAGCAACGTACAATACTGGGTGCTCAGCACTGTACCGTAAGCAGCGTACAATACTGTATACTCAGCTCTGTACCGTAAGCAGCGTACACTACTGTATACTCAGCCATGTACCGTAAGCAGCGTACACTACTGTATACTCAGCCCTGTACCGTAAGCAGCGTACAATACTGTATACTCAGCCCTGTACCGTAAGCAGCGTACAATACTGGGTGCTCAGCCCTGTACCGTAAGCAGCGTACAATACTGTATACTCAGCCCTGTACCGTAAGCAGCGTACAATACTGTATACTCAGCCCTGTACCGTAAGCAGCGTAAACTACTGTATACTCAGCCCTGTACCGTAAGCAGCGTACACTACTGTATACTCAGCCCTGTACCGTAAGCAGCGTACAATACTGTATACTCAGCCCTGTACCGTAAGCAGCGTACAATACTGGGTTCTCAGCCCTGTACCGTAAGCAGCGTACAATACTGTATACTCAGCCCTGTACCGTAAGCAGCGTACAATACTGTATACTCAGCCCTGTACCGTAAGCAGCGTAAACTACTGTATACTCAGCCCTGTACCGTAAGCAGCGTACAATACTGTATACTCAGCCCTGTACCGTAAGCAGCGTACACTACTGTATACTCAGCCATGTACCGTAAGCATTGTACAATACTGGGTGCTCAGCCCTGTACCGTAAGCAGCGTACAATACTGTATACTCAGCCCTGTACCGTAAGCAGCTTACAATACTGTATACTCAGCCCTGTACCGTAAGCAGCGTACAATACTGTATACTCAGCCATGTACCGTAAGCAGCGTACAATACTGTATACTCAGCCCTGTAACGTAAGCAGTGTACAATACTGTATACTCAGTCCTGTACCGTAAGCAGCGTACAATACTGTATACTCAGCCCTGTACCGTAAGCAGTGTACAATACTGGGTGCTCAGCCCTGTACCGTGCGCAGCGTACAATACTGGGTGCTCAGCCCTGTACCGTAAGCAGCGTACAATACTGTATACTCAGCCCTGTACCGTAAGCAGCGTACAATACTGTATACTCAGCCCTGTACCGTAAGCAGTACATATACTTGTGTGGCGTAATATGTATATTGTGGTTACTCAGCCCTGTACCGTAAGCAGCGTACAATACTGTATACTCAGCCCTGTACCGTAAGCAGCGTACAATACTGGGTGCTCAGCCCTGTACCGTAAGCAGTGTACAATACTGTATACTCAGCCCTGTACCGTAAGCAGTGTACAATACTGTATACTCAGCCCTGTACCGTAAGCAGTGTACAATACTGTATACTCAGCCCTGTACCGTAAGCAGTGTACAATACTGTATACTCAGCCCTGTACCGTAAGCAGCGTACAATACTGTATACTCAGCCCTGTACCGTAAGCAGTGCACAACTGTATACTCAGCCCTGTACCGTAAGCAGTGTACAATACTGTATACTCAACCCTGTACCGTAAGCAGTGTACAATACTGTATACTCAGCCCTGTACCGTAAGCAGCGTACAATACTGTATACTCAGCCCTGTACCGTAAGCAGTGCACAATACTGTATACTCAGCCCTGTACCGTAAGCAGTGTACAATACTGTATACTCAGCCCTGTACCGTAAGCAGCGTACAATACTGTATACTCAGCCCTGTACCGTAAGCAGTGTACAATACTGTATAGTCAGCCCTGTACCGTAAGCAGCGTACAATACTGGGTGCTCAGCCCTGTACCGTAAGCAGTGCACAATACTGTATACTCTGCCCTGTACCATAAGCAGTGTACACTACTGGGTGCGCAGCCCTGTATCGTAAGCAGCGTACACTACTGTATATTCAGCCCTGTACCATAAGCAGTGAACACTACTGGATGCTCAGCCCTGTACCGTAAGCAGTGTACAATACTGGGTGCTCAGCCCTGTACCGTAAGCAGCGTACAATACTGGGTGCTCAGCCCTGTACCGTAAGCAGTGTACACTACTGGGTGCTCAGCCCTGTACCGTAAGCAGTGTACACTACTGGGTGCTCAACCCTGTACCATAAGCAGTGCACAATACTGTATACTCAGCCCTGTACCGTAAGCAGTGTACAATACTGTACCCAGCCCTGTACCGTAAGCAGTGTACAATACTGTAATCTCAGCCCTGTACCGTAAGCAGCGTACAATACTGGGTGCTCAGCCCTGTACCGTAAGCAGTGTACAATACTGTATACTCAGCCCTGTACCGTAAGCAGTGCACAATACTGTATACTCAGCCCTGTACCGTAAGCAGTGTACAATACTGTATACTCAGCCCTGTACCGTAAGCAGTGTACAATACTGTATACTCAGCCCTGTACCGTAAGCAGCGTACAATACTGTATACTCAGCCCTGTACCGTAAGCAGTGCACAATACTGTATACTCAGCCATGTACGGTAAGCAGTGTACACTACTGTATACTCAGCCCTGTACCGTAAGCAGCGTACAATACTGGGTGCTCAGCCCTGTACCGTAAGCAGTGCACACTACTGTATACTCAGCCCTGTACCATAAGCAGTGTACAATACTGGGTGCTCAGACCTGTACCGTAAGCAGTGCACAATACTGTATACTCAGCCCTGTACCATAAGCAGTGTACAATACTGGGTGCTCAGCCCTGTACCGTAAGCAGTGTACAATACTGGGTGCTCAGCCCTGTACCGTAAGCAGCGTACAATACTGGGTGCTCAGCCCTGTACCGTAAGCAGTGTACAATACTGTATACTCAGCCCTGTACCGTAAGCAGCGTACAATACTGTATACTCAGCCCTGTACCGTAAGCAGTGTACAATACTGTATACTCAGCCCTGTACCGTAAGCAGTGTACAATACTGTATACTCAGCCTTGTACCGTAAGCAGTGTACAATACTGTATACTCAGCCCTGTACCGTAAGCAGCGTACAATACTGGGTGCTCAGCCCTGTACCGTAAGCAGTGTACAATACTGTATACTCAGCCTGTACTGGTTGTATACTCAGCCCTGTACCGTAAGCAGTGTACAATACTGTATACTCAGCCCTGTACCGTAAGCAGTGTACAATACTGTATACTCAGCCCTGTACCGTAAGCAGCGTACAATACTGTATACTCAGCCCTGTACCGTAAGCAGCGTACAATACTGGGTGCTCAGCCCTGAACCGTAAGCAGTGTACAATACTGTATACTCAGCCATGTACGTAAGCAGTGTACAATAGTGTATACTCAGTCCTGTACCGTAAGCAGTGTACAATACTGTATACTCAGCCCTGTACCGTAAGCAGCGTACAATACTGTATACTCAGCCCTGTACCGTAAGCAGCGTACAATACTGGGTGCTCAGCCCTGTACCGTAAGCAGCGTACAATAATGTATACTCAGCCCTGTACAGTAAGCAGTGCACAATACTGTATACTCAGCCCTGTACCGTAAGCAGTGTACAATACTGTATACTCAACCCTGTACCGTAAGCAGTGTACAATACTGTATACTCAGCCCTGTACCGTAAGCAGCGTACAATAATGTATACTCAGCCCTGTACCGTAAGCAGTGCACAATACTGTATACTCAGCCCTGTACCGTAAGCAGTGTACAATACTGTATACTCAGCCCTGTACCGTAAGCAGCGTACAATACTGTATACTCAGCCCTGTACCGTAAGCAGTGTACAATACTGTATACTCAGCCCTGTACCGTAAGCAGCGTACAATACTGGGTGCTCAGCCCTGTACCGTAAGCAGTGCACAATACTGTATACTCAGCCCTGTACCATAAGCAGTGTACACTATTGGGTGCGCAGCCCTGTACCGTAAGCAGTGCACAATACTGTATACTCAGCCCTGTACCATAAGCAGTGTACAATACTGGGTGCTCAGCCCTGTACCGTAAGCAGTGTACAATACTGGGTGCTCAGCCCTGTACCGTAAGCAGCGTACAATACTGGGTGCTCAGCCCTGTACCGTAAGCAGTGTACACTACTGGGTGTTCAGCCCTGTACCGTAAGCAGTGTACACTATTGGGTGCTCAACCCTGTACCGTAAGCAGTGCACAATACTGTATACTCAGCCCTGTACCGTAAGCAGTGCACAATACTGTATACTCAGCCCTGTACCGTAAGCAGTGTACAATACTGTATACTCAGCCCTGTACCGTAAGCAGTGTACAATACTGTAGTCTCAGCCCTGTACCGTAAGCAGCGTACAATACTGGGTGCTCAGCCCTGTACCGTAAGCAGTGTACAATACTGTATACTCAGCCCTGTACCGTAAGCAGTGCACAATACTGTATACTCAGCCCTGTACCGTAAGCAGTGTACAATACTGTATACTCAGCGCTGTACCGTAAGCAGTGTACAATACTGTATACTCAGCCCTGTACCATAAGCAGCGTACAATACTGTATACTCAGCCCTGTACCGTAAGCAGTGCACAATACTGTATACTCAGCCCTGTACCGTAAGCAGCGTACAATACTGTATACTCAGTCCTGTACCGTAAGCAGTGTACAATACTGTATACTCAGCCCTGTACCGTAAGCAGCGTACAATACTGTATACTCAGCCCTGTACCGTAAGCAGTGTACAATACTGTATACTCAGCCCTGTACCGTAAGCAGTGTACAATACTGTATACTCAGCCCTGTACCGTAAGCAGTGTACAATACTGTATACTCAGCCCTGTACCGTAAGCAGCGTACAATACTGTATGCTCAGCCCTGTACCGTAAGCAGTGCACACTACTGTATGCTCAGCCCTGTACCGTAAGCAGTGTACAATACTGGGTGCTCAGCCCTGTACCGCAAGCAGTGCACAATACTGTATACTCAGCCCTGTACCGTAAGCAGTGTACAATACTGTGTGCTCAGCCCTGTACCGTAAGCAGTGTACAATACTGGGTGCTCAGCCCTGTACCGTAAGCAGTGTACAATACTGTATACTCAGCCTTGTACCGTAAGCAGTGTACAATACTGTATACTCAGCCCTGTACCGTAAGCAGCGTACAATACTGGGTGCTCAGCCCTGTACCGTAAGCAGTGTACAATACTGTATACTCAGCCATGTACGTAAGAAATGTACAATACTGTATACTCAGCCCTGTACCGTAAGCAGTGTACAATACTGTATACTCAGCCCTGTACCGTAAGCAGCGTACAATACTGGGTGCTCAGCCCTGTACCGTAAGCAGTGTACAATACTGTATACTCAGCCCTGTACCGTAAGCAGCGTACAATACTGGGTGCTCAGCCCTGTACCGTAAGCAGCGTACAATACTGGGTGCTCAGCCCTGTACCGTAAGCAGTGTACAATACTGTATACTCAGCCCTGTACCGTAAGCAGTGCACAATACTGTATACTCAGCCCTGTACCGTAAGCAGCGTACAATACTGTATACTCAGCCCTGTACCGTAAGCAGTGTATAATACTGTATGCTCAGCCCTGTACCATAAGCAGTGTACAATACTGGGTGCTCAGCCCTGTACCGTAAGCAGTGTACAATACTGGGTGCTCAGCCGTGTACCGTAAGCAGTGTACACTACTGGGTGCTCAGCCCTGTACCGTAAGCAGTGTACAGTACTGGGTGCTCAGCCCTGTACCGTAAGCAGCGTACACTACGGGTGTGTGTGTGGGTGTTGGTTGTATGCTCAGTCCTGTACCGTAAGCAGTGTACAATACTGTTTACTCAGCCCTGTACCGTAAGCAGCGTACAATACTGTGTGCTCAGCCCTGTACCGTAAGCAGTGTACAATACTGTATACTCAGCCATGTACCGTAATCAGCGTACAATACTGTATACTCAGCCATGTACCGTAAGCAGTGTACAATACTGTATACTCAGCCCTGTACCGTAAGCAGTGTACAATACTGTGTGCTCAGCCCTGTACCGTAAGCAGTGTACAATACTGTGTGCTCAGCCCTGTACCGTAAGCAGTGTACAATAATGGGTGCTCAGTCCTGTACCGTAAGCAGTGTACAATACTGTGTGCTCAGCCCTGTACCGTGGGTTTGGGTTTGCTGTACCGTGAGCAGTGTATGATACTGTATGCTCAGCACTGTATCGTAAGCAGTGTACAATACTGGGTGCTCAGCCTTGTACCGTAAGAAGCGTACAATACTGGGTGCTCAGCCATGTACCGTAAGCAGCGTACAATACTGGGTGCTCAGCCCTGTACCGTAAGCAGTGTACAATACTGGGTGCTCAGCCCTGTACCGTAAGCAGTGTACACTACTGGGTGCTCAGCCCTGTACCGTAAGCAGTGCAAACTACTGTATACTCAGTCCTGTACCATAAACAGCGTACACTACTGTATACTCAGCCATGTACCGTACGCAGCGTACAATACTGTATACTCAGCCCTGTAACGTAAGCAGTGTACAATACTGTATACTCAGTCCTGTACCGTAAGCAGCGTACAATACTGTATACTCAGCC
>CM026391.1:70198850-70233886 GCA_014843695.1 Archivesica marissinica
ACTGAGACACACAAATGAAAATATTTCCTTCATGTCATCACGGAACATGGGTCCACATGCTAAATACAAAATGAAGTTTACAGCATAATTCAGATAAACCATTATATTAACAATCACCCACCATAAGCCGTTCATTGCTAATTCTTTCTCTGTTAATAAGTTGCCGCTCGGCCACCAAGTGTATTGTCCAATGATATACACAGTAATTGGAGCGACACAAACCATGAATACAATGTTAAGTGTTAGTAATAAAGCCGTAAGAAAGTACAATGCATTTGAATCCAACGCGTGCCTCGATGTGTCCGGGCAACTGTCTCTTCTCATTGCCCTGCTCATGCGCACTCGCACAATTATCAACATGTTACCAATAATAATAATTCCAAAGGGCAAGAGGAACAGCAAAGTCATATCTATCCAAGGCCACACTTTATCTATAAATATTCCATACGTATTTTGTGGAGGTTGACAAATCAACTCTGTAGAATTTAATATATTTCCATCATCGTACACAGAAAGTTCAAAGCCAACAAGTAAATGTGAATTGATTACAGACACTGTTAGTAGTATCACACCGCATACCAATAATGCTAATTTTTGACTTCGTACTTGTCTCATTTTGAGTGGCATCCAAACACAATCAATTCGTTCGACAGTTACTCCGACAATAAGCCACGAGGAGGCATGTGTGGATGCGTATATCAAGAAAATATGCAATTTACACAGTCCTGTACCTATATTACGAATATCAATTCCCATATATCCTTCTAAAATTATCCTGATCAGACCGCTCCACATCGCAATAAAGTCCACTATTGTAAGAGCAATAAGAAATACCGCGGTAGAATACCTCCTTGTCTTAGGCCTGGTCAGAACGGTAAATGATAATATATTGCCGATTGTTCCAACGGATAAGATAGCAATCGGAACAGTTTTCTGCAGCGTTTCTGTAATCTGATATATATGATCAGCCATCGTCCATGCAGTATGCTACTTGAAACACATTGTAGCAATTTTACAGATATATGAAATGTTTTTAAATTAATAATTTACCATTTTCATTCAACTTAAATTTCTATTTCATTTAACCAGACACGATATCCCGTAGCTATAGTTAACCATTAACTGGTGTAGAACATTTAGCTGTTCGCATGAAATACATGATATTAATCATTGAATTATCGATATATGTAATACCTGTACACCACGAAATTGTAAAACAAACAAAGACACAACCGTATAGCTGTAGGAATCGAATAAGTAATATTAATTATATAGCTTTGTAAATATTTCTTATCATTCTGGTCCATCACAGTTTTCAATAGACTAATTAATACAGTGATTTAGCTTATCAAACAAATGTCCTATATATACTAGCGGACATAGAAAACGCACACTTCGGATAAGTGTGTTTTTGCATGAAAAACAATAACTATATAAATACATAGTTTTAAACATATTGGAATATTTTTAGTTGTTCAGTTTGTGTGTTGTAATATTAAAGATGTGATATATCTTTGATGGAATCCTTCGTATTTCGTTTTCATGTAATAATAATCATATACTGTAGGTGTGCGTTTTCTATGTCCTCTAGTATATATGTATTACATCCCAAGGGCAAGTGAATGCCAACAAGAATAGAATATAGAAAAGTCAATGTTATTTTATATGTTATATTAGTAGGAGCGTGACAACATGTACATCGGAACAGCATTGCAGCGATATTAAAACAGTCATAGTTGCATGGTGCATCTCCGAAACGTACATATTGCATAAACATGGCCATTGAAAATATAACAGATCTGTTTATGTTCGACGTACAGTATCACATGTGTATTTTACTCTTATTGATCGTCGCTACCGGTTGCCCATATGAGTGATGCCGCCTAGAAAGATTAGAGAGATAGAAGAGGTGGGGGGAGAGTCTCCTCTGGTTCTTTTACGTGCACGGTGTAAAGCACCGACACGACAACCTAGCTTTAAAGTCTCATTCGAAATACTAATGATATGAGCGGGGAGTCGAACCTGTGACACCTGAATTACAGGTCCAGTGTGTTAACCACGGACCACCGATCCGCCACTACAGTATACGGTGTAATGGTTGTACACACTATGTAATTGTAGTCTAATCGTCAGTCAATCATTGCACCTTATATACATGATTCAACTTGTGTCAATTTACTACTACGTATCTGGGATGGTCCAATGGCCCACACACTGGACAGCGAATCCAGTGGGTCGGGAGTTCAACCCCCTGACCACCCTATTATACTACCAATCTCGCACTATCCACAAACAATTGAAATGACTAATATCAAAGGGTTGTAGGAACCTGAGACAAGGTCTTATTTTAGTGTCCTGGCTAGAAGGATCTGAGGAGGACGGCCCATTTCGTGTTTGCTGCCGGCTTGTCCATGTGATTCGCGAACGACACGAAGAAGAAGTGTCCTCGCCCCGAGGTTGGCAAACTTTTCTCAGATCTCAAACTCAAGCTCAAGTGATCTGATTGGCTGATTCTGACTGTCAGCTGAACCAATCAGACAATTGAGATTGAGACTGAGTTTTGAGATTGGAGAACAGTTTTATAACCTATGGCTACGTACACACCTCTGGCTACGTACACACCTCTGGCTACGTACACACCTCTGGCTACGTACACACCTCTGGCTACGTACATACCTCTGGCTACGTACACATCTCTGGCTACGTACACATCTCTAGCTACTTACACACCTCTGGCTACTTACACACCTCTGGCTACGTACACATCTCTGGCTACGTACATACCTCTGACTACGTACATACCTCTGGCTACGTACACACCTCTGGCTACGTACACATCTCTGGCTACGTACACATCTCTGGCTACGTACACACCTCTGGCTACGTACACACCGTTGGCATTCACCTTTGCACGTACGCGTGCCCACTCGCGTTGGCATACGTATGACAATATTCATCAGTGTATGGATGTCCTATACAAACATATATGGGTTTGCATTTATGCAGAGGCTCCCGAATTAAAGCGAACGACGCGATTTCGGCGGCTTATTCACAATACTATTATATAAATTGTGATGCGCCGGTGTTCCCCATATTATTTAGTATTGTGTAACGTTTTTATTCAACGTTCTACTCGTCTACGTATGTTTATAGCAATATTCTTTGCACATTTTGTTATCTAAGTAATTTTCTGTAACTATATTGAGCGGTCTACCCGTTAATCTAACGGTATTCCTAGTTATTTCCGTTTTTCTGTTCATTGTGAACCCGGAAATAGCTTAAGTCGGCCATGTTTCTACCTCATGCGCTTGTGACGTCATGCAACTTTTACGTCATGTCGTAATTACTTTCATAGTGGGGGGCTACTTATGGGAGTTGTGGTTTTTAATATTATTTCGTTCTCTTGTTTTAGCGCTTCACACGTGCTCTGCTCCTTATGTTTGTATGTCATATAACAAGTCTAGTTGACTTTTCGTAACCATATGCCTATCTTATATGTTTATATCACGCATTGCGTTAGGTAACTGTTTTACTGGTTTACAGGTTTACTGTGGGAAGTGTCGGACGTGTGGAATTCCCCAATGGGCCTCGTTCCCACAGTTTTCCTACAGTTGTGTATCTTGTGGGAACGCTGGCTATAAAAAGCGGGTTCACTGTGGAAAACGGGACTCCGCAGTTGACTTTCAGTTACCTATCTTATATCACTCATTCCTTTGTCGCCGACACTTCCTCACATGTTTGTTCCGTGTAGAGAAACATGCTATTATTGCGTACGATCCATTTATCGGAATATCAGGTTTATTTTGAGTAAAACATGGATAATCATTAATATCTATCAAACACATAGAACATTTGAGATCTCTTACGTTGTCTATATCATACACTGCGGAGTCATTCTTCAGCAGCAATCAGTTACCTGCGCCTGGTGGTTGCTCATCTTACTTACCTGCCTATCGGCTAATCGTATGTACACGTAGAAGCTGTACAAACAACTGTCTAGAATAGTGTCCGTTCTAGCGGGTCAATTCGTACGGGCCAAGGGGACGCTCCCAAATTTTAACCCTACTGGCGCGTAGCAATATCATGCGTTTGTGAGATCGCCTACCATTGTGGTGCGCATCTGTTTCTGTATCTCCATCGGTGGTTTTGGGCGTAATGTTTAGAGTATTGGAGGACGAGAGCTGATATCCGCTGTTGCTTCAACGAATTTGGAGTGTCCCCCACAGCATTTCTTTCTGTACCCCCCCCCCACTATTAAAACTACCTCCTCGTGGCAAGACAATCTTGATTAAGCTATCTTTGTAGTATTGAAAATGTTTGCCATATGTTTAGCTTAACTTCATTTTGTCCACACTTGCTTCCTTAGCGAAAGATTAATTCTGGCTTCAGTAATTCGATAATGTACACATCGTATGATGGTTAGAACGTTTAAATTGTATACGTCTGGTATCAAATGAGGGCCATGCCACCATCATTTATGAGGGGAATGACGTGATTTTATTCTATATTACTGTCGATTATAATGATTATGTGATTATCTATTATTGCCATGTTACAGCGTGATTACATAAATATCTAGTTATTCACACATGTTCGTGACTAGAACATCACACTTCATCTGGTACAATGGTATTTGTCACTCATAAAAATGCAATCAGCACGCGACACATATCATTGCCAATTACTTGTCATCTAGTTCCATTGTCTGTTTACGATGATTGAATATGAATCGGTACATAACCACAACTACATATATGTTATTCTTTAGTCCAGTTGTAACAAGCTGCACTGGTAATCTGTATCATTGCACTATCCTCCAAAATCTAAAGTGACTAATATCTTCAGGAGGCGTCGCTCATATGGACAACCGGTAGCGACGATAAATATACGTAAAACACACAAGAATGGAAAACATGTGGTGCAAAGGAAACACTTATACAGAGTAAACCAATTAAGAGGACCAATATACTATTAGGAGTATTCAAGGACAGGAACTGACTAATGTTTCTCATTGAACCTTGTATTGTGTAATAAAAACCATTGTAATATAGCACATTTCCCGGTGAATGCTGATGATAAATAGATTATGAATCCAATGGTGTCGTTCCTGTAAATCCGAACTACTTACTGCCAGTAGCTGGATAACAGACTCGTTAGTAGCCAGGTTGCCAACCCAGGGATCGCAGGGTCGATCACCCGTCATACCTTAATAATATTAACAGGTTGGGACTTTAAACTGATGTCTCATGTCGATGCTTTGCACGTAGAAGAACCAGCGGAGACTCTGGAATGTATCTGTATCATTGCACTATCCTCCAAAATCGTAAATGACTAATCTCTTCAGGAGGGGTCGCTCATATGGGCAACCGGTAGCGACGATAAATAAAATAAAATCCCCAGACACAATAACTGGTTCAGTGGTAACACGCTGGACTGGTAATCCAGGGGTCGCAGGTTCGATCCCCCGTCTGACGCTAATAAAATTAACAGTCTTTCAGATGGGACGTTAAACCGAGGTCTCGTGTCGGTGCTTTACATCGTGCACGTAAAAGAACCAGAGGAGACACTGAAATGGGTCTCTGTCTGTATCATTGCACTATCCTCCAAATATCTAAAATGACTAATATCTTCAGGATGCGTCGCACATATGGGCAACTGGTAGCGATGATAAATAAACGTAAAACACACACACACTGGTTCGGCTAAGTGCGGCTAATCGTAATAATCGGGAATGGAGTCAGATATCTATAGCACTATGCTGTGCTCTGCGAAATATTAAAACAGGAAATTACCATGGATTACTGGCTTCTAGCCGTTATATAATTGCACATTGTTGGACTCATTAGGTTGCTCATATTAACGTTAAGTGTAGGGAATAGTCGGAAATATAACGAAGAACCTATTAGCTGTGCCTATCGATTGTGTAGATTTAGGAGAATGTATAATAATAGCAAGACAGCCCAGATCATCTAATTGGAGTGGTAAATTCGATAATGTCCTTACATGGCTCATATTTTAAAACAGTACTAGTTTAAACTTTATTTATTTTACAACGTTTGCGAAGCAAGTTCTAACAACGTATGTTAATAACTCTCGTTGGCGTGGATGAAGTTAGTCGATGAACGCGTGTATGTGGTCATTCGTGTGGGAGGAAACCGGAGAATCCGGAGAAAACCCATCGATCTGGCGACCACCGTAACTTCTCACATACTTCCCGGTCCGAGAATCGAACCATGGTTGCATTGTGAGAAGCGAGTGCATTAACCGCATTGTTAGAGCTTGTTTCGCAATCATTGTAAAATAAATAAAGTTTAAACGAAACAAGTTTAACAACTTATATTAATCACGATCGTTGGCGCGGATGAACGCGTATATTTTGTCAGCCGTGTTAAGAGGAAACCGGAGTACCCGATGGATATCCATCTTTCCGATCTGGCGACCATCGAACCACCTGACATACTTCCCGGTCCGAGAATCGAACCAAGGTTGCATTGGTGAGAAGCGAGCGCACTAACCACTGCGCTAATTGGACAGTTGTACACTATAACCAAACGAACATAGATATGTGAGAGTTCCGTATAAATACATATATACTTTACAGAAGGATATGTAGCCCAGTGGTAAAACGCTGGACTGGTAATCCAGGGATCGCAGGTTCGATCCCCCGTCTGACCCTAAAACAATTAACAGTCTTTCAGATGTGACGTTAAACCGAGGTCTCGTGTCGGTGCTTTACACAGTGCACGTAAAAGAAGCAGAGGAGACTCTGGAATGGGTCTCTGTCTGTATCATTGCACTATCCTCCGAGAATCTAAAATTACTAATTGTTCAGGAGGCGTCGCTCATATGGACAACCGGTAGCGACGTTAAATAAACTTAAATAATATAAAATAGTGTCTTTAAAACATGCCGCAAGCTGCAGATCCTTATATAATATTGACATGTACATAGCATTTTAGCGTAACTCACTGTTCTATACCTGTCATTTCTAATCGTTACTAATTTTGCGGTAGTATCAAGTTGAAGTTGAAGCTTTCGGGTATATAAACATATGGAATCCATCGCCGTGAAGGAGAGAGAAGAGGGATTGTGAATTTAAATGCCTTGCTTGCCTAAGGGCATACTCGTAACGGCTCCAGCGGGGCTCGAACTCCGGGCCTTTCGAACCGGACACGGACGCGCTACCAAAGCGCTATCACGACTTCCACAATATTTAAACAATTTATATTAATCACTCTCGAGACCTCATTCCTATCTCCTTACATTTTCCATCTCCCTACCTTACAGCAATGCAACACGGCAGTTTGCCATATTGATCATGTCAGTCCCTAGTTGTTCTGTGCAGCTGCTTTAAAACTTTTACCACAACTTATTTTTCATTACTTTCTTATACATTATGCTTTTAACTACTCATACTTTTAACTTCTTTGCGGTTTTTGACGCGCAACATGTCTACATCCCCGCGAGGGGTTCGACATTAGAGGAAGATAGATAGATTCTTGTGTTGGAGGAAACCGGAATACACGGAGAAGACCCATCTGTCTGATCTGGCGACCACCGTACCATCTCACATACTTCCCTGTCCGAGAATCGAACCCGGGTTCCAGTGGGGAGAAGCGAGCGGGCTAACCACTGCGCTAACCTGACAATCAACTAAATAAAGGAGTATGTACTTACGTAATGTCACGAATAATAACAATAATAATAATAATATTATTAATAATAATAATATAGACTTTATTTTATGAGATAACTAATTTTACAATAGTTCATCTACAATGAGGCCCTCAACATATTTGCAAATCAAATGCAATCAAAAGATAAGTGAATACTGCGCACTGGAAGAAGCGTATGTTCTACTGCGCACTGGAAGAAGCGTATGTTCTACTGCGCACTGGAAGAAGCGTATGTTCTACTGCGCACTGGAAGAAGCGTATGTTCTACTGCGCACTGGAAGAAGCGTATGTTCTACTGCGCACTGGAAGAAGCGTATGTTCTACTGCGCACTGGAAGAAGCGTATGTTCTACTGCGCACTGGAAGAAGCGTATGTTCTACTGCGCACTGGAAGAAGCGTATGTTCTACTGCGCACTGGAAGAAGCGTATGTTCTACTGCGCACTGGAAGAAGCGTATGTTCCCCTGCGCACTGGAAGAAGCGTATGTTCTACCGCGCACTGGAAGAAGCGTATGTTCTACTGCGCACTGGAAGAAGCGTATGTTCTACTGCGCACTGGAAGAAGCGTATGTTCTACTGCGCACTGGAAGAAGCGTATGTTCTACTGCGCACTGGAAGAAGCGTATGTTCTACCGCGCACTGGAAGAAGCGTATGTTCTACTGCGCACTGGAAGAAGCGTATGTTCTACTGCGCACTGGAAGAAGCGTATGTTCTACTGCGCACTGGAAGAAGCGTATGTTCTACTGCGCACTGGAAGAAGCGTATGTTCTACTGCGCACTGGAAGAAGCGTATGTTCTACTGCGCACTGGAAGAAGCGTATGTTCTACTGCGCACTGGAAGAAGCGTATGTTCTACTGCGCACTGGAAGAAGCGTATGTTCTACTGCGCACTGGAAGAAGCGTATGTTCTACTGCGCACTGGAAGAAGCGTATGTTCTACTGCGCACTGGAAGAAGCGTATGTTCTACTGCGCACTGGAAGAAGCGTATGTTCTACCGCGCACTGGAAGAAGCGTATGTTCTACTGCGCACTGGAAGAAGCGTATGTTCTACTGCGCACTGGAAGAAGCGTATGTTCTACTGCGCACTGGAAGAAGCGTATGTTCCCCTGCGCACTGGAAGAAGCGTATGTTCTACCGCGCACTGGAAGAAGCGTATGTTCTACTGCGCACTGGAAGAAGCGTATGTTCCCCTGCGCACTGGAAGAAGAGTATGTTCTACCGCGCACTGGAAGAAGCGTATGTTCTACCGTGCACTGGAAGAAGCGTATGTTCTACCGCGCACTGGAAGAAGCGTATGTTCTACTGCGCACTGGAAGAAGCGTATGTTTTACTGCGCACTGGAAGAAGCGTATGTTCTACTGCGCACTGGAAGAAGCGTATGTTCTACTGCGCACTGGAAGAAGCGTATGTTTTGTTCTACTGTGTTATTTGTGTAGATGTACTGTGACTAGTGTAGGATGTTTCTTAGAAGTCAGCGGTTTTAATGACTAGTGTAGAATGTTTCTTAGAAGTCAGCGGTTTTTATGACTAGTGTAGGAAGTTTCTTAGAAGTCAGCGGTTTTATGACTAGTATAGGATGTTTCTTAGAAGTCAGCGGTTTTTATGACTAGTGTAGGATGTTTCCTAGAAGTCAGCGGTTTTTATGACTAGTGTAGGATGTTTCTTAGAAGTCAGCGGTTTTTATGACTAGCGTAGGATGTTTCCTAGAAGTCATCGGTTTTTATGACTAATGTAGGATGTCTCTTAGAAGTCAGCGGTTTTTATGACTAGTGTAGAATGTTTCTTAGAAGTCAGCGGATTTATGATTAGTGTAGAATGTTTCTTAGAATTCAGCGGATTTATGATTAGTGTAGAATGTTTCTTAGAATTCAGCGGATTTTATGATTAGTGTAGAATGTTTCTTAGAAGTCAGCGGTTTTTATGAATTTGTTTTTTCGCAAACCACAACATTAGTTTTATTAAATTATATGTCCCTTCTCGTTGTTCGGGAGTTGTCTTGTGTACGCATAGTTATTGTTAATTTAGTTAAACTAACAAATGTATCAATTCATACTCTAAAACAATTCGTTTACGTGTTTATATAAGTAACTACTAGGTTGTTGGCATCTGATTGTAATTTATATGCATGCTTGACTGCAGCATTGTTTTGTAAGTATTATTTATCGTCGCTACCGGTTGTCCATATGAGCGACGGACAGTTAATCTAACAACACATTTCATGGGTAGGCTCCAGCGGTTAACCAGTACCTGGTGCACCAACCTCCGTAAGAAACTGCCAACATTTTGATATAAAGAGACACGGTCTGAGCGAGGCTCGAACCAGTGATGATAGGTAACTGCAGACTCACATATCTCTATGCTATATATTGGGTAGTATACTACACCATTGGCGTAGCTTCCTATAGGACGTGTAGGCCGTGGCCTACACTTTTACCCGAAAAATCGAAAAAATAAAAATGCCAAATCTGCAACAAAAATCGGGAGGCCAGGATTAAATTATATACGCTATAAACAGTTTTCCTGGGGACGACCCCCGGACACCTTCCCGTCTTAAGTTGGCCTACGCATCGATTCCAGTCAAGTTACGCCTCTTGTACAATGTACACTATGCTGACAGTTAAACATAGCTTAACATATTACTATGAAGACTGACGGTATGGGAGAGAACTGCGACAATGTTATGGCATGTAATATTGCCAGAGTTACGTCCAATGGACATCAACAATCTGCATGTAAATTGTATTGTAAAAAGTATGCACAACCATAATGGCGTTATACAGGGATTTGCTAATATTGTGTCTTTGTTTCCGTTGGGGTAATAAAGAGGCAGCTCCCGTGTGCGCCCACATAGCTGTTAGTGGTGAAGGCAGTTTCCCCTTACCCATACAAATGTTAGTGGTGAAGGCGGTTTCCAGGTACCCCATACAACTGTTAGTGTTGAAGGCAGTTTCCAGGTACCCACACAGCTGTTAGTGGTGAAGGCGGTTTCCAGGTACCCATACAACTGTTAGTGGTGAAGGCGGTTTCCAGGTACCCATACAACTGTTAGTGGTGAAGGCGGTTTCCAGGTACCCATACAACTGTTAGTGGTAAAGGCAGTTTCCCCTTACCCATACAAATGTTAGTGGTGGAGGCAGTTTCCAGGTACCCACACAGCTGTTAGTGTTGAAGGCAGTTTCCAGGTACCCATACAACTGTTAGTGTTGAAGGCAGTTTCCAGGTACCCACACAGCTGTTAGTGGTGAAGGCGGTTTCCAGGTACCCATACAACTGTTAGTGGTAAAGGCAGTTTCCCGGTACCCCTACAGCTGTTAGTGTTGAAGGCACTATCCAGGTACCCATACAACTGTTAGTCGTGAAGGCAGTTTCCAGGTACCCATACAACTGTTAGAGTTGAAGGCAGTTTCCAGGTACCCATACAACTGTTAGTGGTGAAGGCGGTTTCCAGGTACCCATACAACTGTTAGTGGTGAAGGCAGTTTCCATGTACCCATACAACTGTTAGTGTTGAAGGCAGTTTCCAGGTACCCATACAACTGTTAGTGGTGAAGGCAGTTTCCAGGTACCCATACAGCTGTTAGTGTTGAAGGCAGTTTCCAGGTACCCATACAACTGTTAGTGGTGAAGGCAGTTTCCAGGTACACATACAGCTGTTAGTGTTGAAGGCAGTTTCCAGGTACCCATACAGCTGTTAGTGGTGAAGGCAGTTTCCATGTACCCATACAACTGTTAGTGGTGAAGGCAGTTTCCCGGTACCCATACAACTGTTAGTGTTGAAGGCAGTTTCCAGGTACCCATAGAGTTGTTAGTCGTGAAGGCAGTTTCCAGGTACCCATACAACTGTTAGTGGTGAAGGCAGTTTCCAGGTACCCATTTAACTGTTAGAGTGAAGGCAATTTCCAGGTACCCCATACAACTGTTAGTGGTGAAGGCAGTTTCCAGGTACCCCATACAACTGTTAGTGGTGAAGGCAGTTTCCCGGTACACATACAACTGTTAGTCGTGAAGGCAGTTTCCTGGTACCCCATACAACTGTTAGTGGTGAAGGCAGTTTCCCGGTACCCATACAACTGTTAGTCGTGAAGGCAGTTTCCAGGTACCCATACAACTGTTAGTGTTGAAGGCAGTTTCCAGGTACCCATACAACTGTTAGTGGTGAAGGCGGTTTCCAGGTACCCATACAACTGTTAGTGGTAAAGGCAGTTTCCCGGTACCCCTACAGCTGTTAGTGTTGAAGGCACTATCCAGGTACCAATACAACTGTTAGTGGTGAAGGCAGTTTCCAGGTACCCATACAACTGTTAGTGATGAAGGCAGTGTCCAGGTACCCATACAACTGTTAGTGGTGAAGGCGGTTTCCAGGTACCCATACAACTGTTAGTGGTGAAGGCAGTTTCCATGTACCCATACAACTGTTAGTGTTGAAGGCAGTTTCCAGGTACCCATACAACTGTTAGTGGTGAAGGCAGTTTCCAGGTACCCATTTAACTGTTAGTAGTGAAGGCAATTTCCAGGTACCCCATACAACTGTTAGTTGTGAAGGCAGTTTCCAGGTACCCCATACCACTGTTAGTCGTGAAGTCAGTTTCCAGGTACCCATATAGTTGTTAGTCGTGAAGGCAGTTTCCAGGTACCCCATACAACTGTTAGTGGTGAAGGCAGTTTCCAGGTACCCCATACAACTGTTAGTTGTGAAGGCAGTTTCCAGGTACCCCATACAACTGTTAGTGGTGAAGGCAATTTCCAGGTACCCATACAACTGTTAATTGTGAAGGCAGTTTCCAGGTACCCATATAGTTAGTGTAAGTTGTGTGGAGGCAGTTCCAATGTCTTCCTACAGCTGTTATGGGTGGAGGCAGTTCCAATGTCTTCCTGCAGCTGTTAGGGGTGGAGGCAGTTCCAATGTCTTCCTGCAGCTGTTAGGGGTGGAGGCAGTTCCAATGTCTTCCTGCAGCTGTTAGGGATGGAGGTAGTTTCAATGTCTTCCTACAGCTGTTAGGAATGGAGGCGGTTCCAATGTCTTCCTACAGCTGTTAGGGGTGGAGGCAGTTCCAATGTCTTCCTGCAGCTGTTAGGGGTGGAGGCAGTTCCAATGTCTTCCTACAGCTGTTACGGGTGGAGGTAGTTTCAATGTCTTCCTACAGCTGTTAGGGATGGAATCAGTTCCAATGTCTTCCTACAGCTGTTAGGAGTGCAGTCAGTTCCAATGTACACATACAGCTGTTAGGAGTGCAATCAGTTCCAATGTACACATACAGCTGTTAGGAGTGCAATCAGTTCCAATGTACACATACAGCTGTTAGGAGTGCAATCAGTTCCAATGTACACATACAGCTGTTAGGAGTGCAATCAGTTCCAATGTACACATACCGCTGTTAGGGGTGGAGGCAGTTCCAATGTACACATACAGCTGTTAGGGGTGGAGTCAGTTCCAATGTACACATACAGCTGTTAGGAGTGCAATCAGTTCCAATGTACACATACAGTTGTTAGGGGTGGAGGCAGTTCCAATGTACACATACAGCTGTTAGGGGTGGAGGCAGTTCCAATGTACACATACAGCTGTTAGGGGTGGAGGCAGTTCCAATGTACACATACAGCTGTTAGGGGTGGAGGCAGTTCAATGTACACATACAGCTGTTAGGAGTGCAATCAGTTCCAATGTACACATACAGCTGTTAGGGGTGGAGGCAGTTCCAATGTACACATACAGCTGTTAGGGGTGGAGGCAGTTCCAATGTACACATACAGCTGTTAGGGGTGGAGGCAGTTCCAATGTACACATACAGCTGTTAGGGGTGGAGGCAGTTCCAATGTACACATACAGCTGTTAGGGGTGGAGGCAGTTCCAATGTAAACATACAGCTGTTAGGGGTGGAGGCAGTTCCAATGAACACATACAGCTGTTTGGGGTGGAGGCAGATCAATGTACACATACAGCAGTTAGGGGTGGAGGCAGTTCCAATGTACACATACAGCTGTTAGGGGTGGAGGCAGTTCCAATGTACACATACAGCTGTTAGGGGTGGAGGCAGTTCCAATGTACACATACAGCTGTTAGGGGTGGAGGCAGATTCCCTGTACCCATACAACTGTTAGTGGTGAATGCAGTTTCCCGGTACCCATACAACTGTTAGTGTTGATGGCAGTTTCCAGGTACCCATAGAGTTGTTAGTCGTGAAGGCAGTTTCCAGGTACGCATATAGTTAGTGTAAGTTGTTTGGAGGCAGTGCCAATGTATTCCTACAGCTGTTAGGGGTGGAGGCAGTTCCAATGTCTTCCTGCAGCTGTTAGGGGTGAAGGCAGTTCCAATGTCTTCCTGCAGCTGTTAGGGGTGGAGGCAGTTCCAATGTCTTCCTGCAGCTGTTAGGGGTGGAGGCAGTTCCAATGTCTTCCTGCAGCTGTTAGGGGTGAAGGCAGTTCCAATGTCTTCCTGCAGCTGTTAGGGGTGGAGGCAGTTCCAATGTATTCCTGCAGCTGTTAGGGGTGAAGGCAGTTCCAATGTCTTCCTGCAGCATTTAGGGGTGGAGGCAGTTCCAATGTCTTCCTGCATCTGTTAGGGGTGGAGGCAGTTTCAATGTACTCGTACAGCTGTTGGGGGTGGAGGCCGTTCCAATGTACACATACAGCTGTTATGGGTGGAGGCAGTTCCAATGTACACATACAGCTGTTAGTGGTGGAGGCAGTTCGAATGTACACATACAGCTGTTAGGGGTGGAGGCAGTTCCAATGTACACGTACAGCTGTTGGGGGTGGAGGCCGTTCCAATGTACACATACAGCTGTTATGGGTGGAGGCAGTTCCAATGTACTCGTACAGCTGTTGGGGTGGAGGCCGTTCCAATGTACACATACAGCTGTTAGGGGTGGAGGCAGTTCCAATGTACACATACAGCTGTTAGGAGTGGAGGCAGTTCCAATGTACACATACAGCTGTTAGGGATGGAGGCAGTTTCAATGTCTTCCAGCAGCTGTTAGGGTGGAGGCAGTTCCAATGTACACATACAGCTGTTAGGGGTGGAGGCAGTTCCAATGTACTCGTACAGCTGTTGGGGGTGGAAGCCGTTCCAATGTACACATACAGCTGTTATGGGTGGAGGCAGTTCGAATGTACTCGTACAGCTGTTAGGGGTGGAGGCAGTTCGAATGTACACATACAGCTGTTATGGTTGGAGGCAGTTCCAATGTACACGTACAGCTGTTAGGGGTGGAGGCAGTTCGAATGTACACATACAGCTGTTAGGGGTGGAGGCAGGTCCAATGTACACATACAGTTGTTAGGGGTGGAGGCAGTTCCAATGTACTCGTACAGCTGTTAGGGGTGGAGGCAGTTCGAATGTACACATACAGCTGTTAGGGGTGGAGGCAGTTCCAATGTACACATACAGCTGTTAGGGGTGGAGTCAGTTCCAATGTACTCGTACAGCTGTTAGGGGTGGAGGCAGTTCCAATGTAAACATCCAGCTGTTAGGGGTGGAGGCAGTTCCAATGTACACATACAGCTGTTAGGGGTGGAGGCAGTTCCAATGTACACATCCAGCTGTTAGGGGTGGAGGCAGGTCCAATGTACACATACAGCTGTTAGGGGTGGAGGCAGTTCCAATGTACTCGTACATCCACTGTTTTCAAACAGTGAAAGATGGCATGTTTCTTCTGTTACTGCTTGAGTTTCGTATTCCTCCGCGGTTGGGTGTACATTTGTAATTTAGCAATTTTGCGACAATCATGAACTATGTAATATATTCTAATGAATTTGTTTAGCCTGTAGGTTTTAATTTTGACAGCAAACATAAAGTAAGTAAAAAATTATACCGGAACTATTTCTTAATACGTATGGTCACATTAACATAAGTGCTTGTGCGGTTGTGTATTGTAGAGAAATGAGGCCCCCGACCGGGGCAGTTAAAATGAATTAAATTTGATAACAAATATTATATTAGCCAAAATCATTAGAAATCATAAAACAAAAAGATTTGTGTTTATTTGTGTAAGATAGGATTTTAATTTATCGAGTGATCACCGAAATATGTATTTCCAAGAGTTGCGTTATAAGATTTTAAACATTCGGTGAAATAAAATCCTATCTTACACTTAGTCTAATAAACACAAATATCTTACTTTTTAATTCGACTCACTATATTGAACATACAACACACGCCAACTCCCGGCCCTGAACATAAGGGGGACAAGGTAAGGAACCACATTGTGCTTCTACAAGATAGATAACATGCTGATTGGTGTTGCCTCCATTTGGCAAGAACTCGGGATTACTATCTAAGCAGATGTGATTAGACGCGTTATGAGCATGGTGCGCAGCCATGAGATACCCACTGTACTCGAGTTTCCAACCAATATAGCAGCTTGTTCTCGCCGGTATCATAACATTTGCTGATTTAAGAGTCCTGCAAACCGCACACGGCATGTCCTGATTGTGCACTGAAAACGGGAATATAATCTCCGGCTCATTATTTTCAATCTCTGTCCCATATATACAACTCCTGAATCCGTCGTTTCCGTCGGAATAATTGGACCAGGAGGGAACTAATGGCAAGCATAAGTTATCAGTACCACTGCCCGTTTCGTTGTAGTGTTTGCCCCCAGCATAACCTGTATTGATGCAAAAGCTATACATTAAGACAGATATAAATGTCATGAAGATAATATAGGAACCCATGAACTAATTGGAATGGTTAGAATTACCGAACAGTTACTTAATTGGTGTTCAATCGTTTCGTTTCAACGCTTGTTTGCGCCCTTTCATATTCGTCCCGTCGCCATGCTGTTTCACGTGTCTTTGTTACTTCTTGTCATAGTCCCGTCGCTGCGAAGGAATGATAATTTGCGACAATTCGTCCCGTTGCCCCCATCGTGAGAGTGACACACACCTGTGTGTGTGTGTTTTATGTTTATTTATCGTCGCTATCGGTTGCCCATATGAGCGACGTCTCCTGAAGATATTAGTCATTTTAAATTTTGGAGGATAGTGCAATGATACAGACAGAGATCCATTCCAGAGTCTCCCCTGGTTCTTTTACGTGCACGGTGTAAAGCACCGACACGAGACCTCGATTTAATGTCCCATCTGAAACTGAAATACTGTTAATTTTATTAGGGTCAGACGGGGGATCGAACCTGCGATCCCTAGATTACCAGACCAGCGTGTTACCCTATGGACTACAGATCCGTTTGTGACACACACCTGCGAATAGTAGGCCTTAATGTTCGCCCCTTCGCTCCGTCGCCATGCTATGATTACTTACAACTCGTCACACGTGTATGCGAATATGGCGGGACGTAAAGACGCTAATTATCGGTACGTCCCGGCGAAGAAACGGTTATTAAAGGATGTAGAACAGCGGGGCGACGAAACGAAGGAACGACGATTAAGGACGCCATACTTCGTATCGTCGTTCCTTATGACGGAACGATAATTAGCGGCAATGAGGCATAGCATAGCGTGGCAAAGAAACAAAGTTGTGGCTGTCCGATTAGTGCAGTGGTTAGCGCGCCCGCTTCTCACCAATGCAACCCGGGTTCGATCCTCGGACCGGGAAGTATGTGAGATGGTACGATGGTCGCCATATCGGACTGGTGGGTTTTTCTCCGGGTACTCCGGTTTCCTACCACGCGAATGACAACATTTACGCTTTCATCTACGCCAACGAGAGTGATTAATATATTAAGTTGTTAAAACTTGGTTCGCAATCATTGTAAAACAAATAAAGTTAAAAAAAGAAAGATTTAGGCGAATACATTTACGTGGCGCAAACCAGTGCCGGTAGCGACGATAAATAAAAGTAAAACACACAGTTCCTCACAGAGCCGGAATATAACTCGATTGCGAAACAAGTTCCTAGACATTAGTGTAATCGCTCTCGATGCCTAGTTTATGATGGAGTCCATCCCAAATGAAGGACCAAAACAATGCAATGTGGATTTAGCATATTCAGCACCGAAAGGACACCACCATCGTGACTATGACGGGGCTTGAACGCACACACCCTCGATTACAAGTCCGGTACCGTATCTAGTGTCCCACATAGTTGTTCCTTATTAATATTAATCGCATGCTTGGAAATATACAACACTATTTATACGTGAATATTTGTGGCTGGAAATTATCTTGGTCATTTACTTATTTGAATACTGACATAATAAATTATAGTTAAAGATTTACCACTATAGACAAGAAGGGCGTCGTCATGGCAACTGCTCCGTCCCCATCTTACATACACGGAACCACGCCCTGTAAATGATCTTATATATTATAATAACATACATATATATGTATCGTATCCATATCATAAATAGATGATACAATCAATATAAACAGATGGCCTAAAAGAATAGTATTACTAAAAGATGACAGGCGCGATTTTGATGTGTCGGGGGTGTCAATCAAAGCCGCGAGACGAAAGAGGGCGGAGAGATGTAGAGAGTGTACACAAATAATTTAAAACACTAAGCAGGTTAAAGTTTATTAGTACGTATTTACAAAATTAAATTGGTCGCACGGCATTTTGTAAATACGTACCAATAAACTTTAACCTATACATAATATACTGATTATCTTTAATCGCTCTGAAGAATCAATATGCAATGCATTACACATGTGCCACATTACATTAATGAAAGGGATATGTAGCACACAGTAATAAACATATAAGGCTTAAATAACCCAAATGGTGCTGAAATTAGCATGCACGTGCTTATGAAAATTCAATTTAATCAAGTTGATATATTTTCAAGTAAAAGTTTTCAGTTAAAATGATAAATGCATACAAAATATTCTGTCTATAGTTGTGCCTGATGGCTGATAAGTAGGGATGGCAACACATATTCGAATATGTGCCCGGACGCCCGAATATGTGCCCGGACGCCCGAATATTCGAATATGTGCCCGGACGCCCGAATATTCGAATATGTGCCCGGACGCCCGAATATTCGAATATGTGCCCGGACGCCCGACTATTCGAATATGTGCCCGGACGCCCGAATATTCGAATATGTGCCCGGCCGCCCGAATATTCGAATATGTGCCCGGACGCCCGAATATTCGAATATGTGCCCGGACGCCCGAATATTCGAATATGTGCCCGGACGCCCGAATATTCGAATACTTTTCCAGTATTCGAATATTTGGAAAAACATATAATAAGTGTTAAGTAACATTCCATTGAGATGTTCGTATCATGTTGTTGATTTATTATAGAGTCACCCCTATAGAAAGGGCCAACCATTTCTGAGTTATGAGAAACCTCTTATGAACATTCAGTACTTCACTAATACTATGCTTGCAGGTCAGGCACCAGGTAATCGGTAACCATTAGTAACTAGCTGGTGGCGCATCAACCGGCTATCTCAGAATGAACCCCTGACGAGGTTCGACCTACCGCTCTGTAGGCGGATGCTTTAACCACTAGGCCACGGAGGCGGTCTTATATGTTACACATGAACTTATGAGCTGCTTAATGTTGCGTAGTTCGCTTAGTTAGTTGCCCAGTGACGGCCTGCTCTCTTAGGCCAGAACGAACGCCGGGACATAGTCGACCTGGCTGTGATATCATAGTTACGAGGTCCAATAAACTTGACGCTGTGATATCACGAATATCCTCAGTTTTCACAACAATTTCCATGAAATTGAACCATTTGGTATTACATGCAGTGTTTCAAAACATTTCCTCGGACCCCATTAGGATTGACCTCCGATGGCGGCCAGGCTAGACTTACTGATACTAACTTAGCACCCCCTGGGTACACCTATGATCAATAACCTTACTGCTTATATTATCAATCTTTCACCTGATAAGGCGTAATCTATAAAAAGCATAGCTCATCATCATGCAGACTAGTACCTTTCTTTGGAAAAGTCAAAGACTAATACTACACATAATCATACTATATAACATATGTACATGTTTAAGCTTTTGATTGCGTAATAACGGCTTTTTCATTCTGTAGTGTTCAAATCGTTTCTATGGGGAGGGCCAATCACTAATGTTGTCAGAACTTGTGGCCCAATCCATTTGCTAATTATGTATCGGTTATACGATTGTTATTGTTATTATTAGTATTATACATCTATATAGAGCAATAAAATATTATCAAATCAACAAACACAGCTAGCATACAGATTGAAAGATATGATACATTTTATGAATATTACATGCCAGACTTTTAATCTTTGGACAACATCGCTTTGATCGTTTTGCACAGGCGCTTGTTTCAGTCAATAATAAAAACACATCTACACATAAGAGGAAGGGTATCAAACGGTTATGGAGATAAACAAGATTCCTGGAATTCTCAGTAAATTTACCAAAGAAAGCAGAAAATGCCCCCACAATGTTTGTATTGACACAAACGTGCTCCTGTGATGTTAGACCAATCAAGTATTCATTCAGTCAATGGATAGCGAATAATTACTACCCACAAACCAATGAGAGACATTTCTCATTTTTCTATTACCTCCCTTGACAGATAAAGTCCTAGTTATCCCGAAATTAATATTGGTCCTTTTAGCCGAACTCCTTTGTTTTTAATGTTTTCTAACAAGATGTTTTTCGGATACATGCAATTTTATCACAATTATATAGGTTCATTATTTGATAGCCACATTTGCAGTAAAGTATCAATTGGATAAGATTATAGGACATATGTCGCGATTAATTATAATTTAATATTATAAGATGAGAAATCGGACGAAACATTGATAGCATGTCGAGCAAAGAAAACACCGATAAAAACAGAGGCAACCACTTAAGATGACTTACATACTACTAGGGATTAATCAGGGGAAGGAACTCACATATATCTCTCATTATTAATACTGGGCATACTCCTGTTCGGCCACGGAGGCCCCTAACATTTCTGTGATTTGCATAATGACACATAATTATGCGCAACTGTCACAATGAATACAATGTCTAGTTGATACAAATTTATGTTAGCTCGATTGTGAAGCAAGTTCTATATTAAAGGGGTTCTCTACATTTTTGTAAAAATAATTTACAATAATAGAATGTGTTCATACTTGGCACATCACTAGTACTATGTATTACTGGTGTAGTCCTATTGTTCCCACTTATATCAAATTAGGTAAAAACGGGTGTGGGAATACGAGGATTTGTGTTGCAGTGTGTTTAAGAGTGTTTAAGATCAAATACAATCAAACGGACGGACAGACACGCAGACAGATATCAACTATATATATACATACCATGAACCTGTAACCACCAACAACACGACTTTGTCCACCGCGTTTGTTGCGGACAAACTCAATTTGAACTTGTGCATTCGCCAACAATTTAGAATGGTCATTTACCTATGAAGTGGGAATAAGAGTACTACTGGACAACAGCAAGTGGGAATAAAAGGATTAAACCGTATTACTAACCAAAATATGAAATAAAATTGATATGCTAATGACCTTGCTTTTTTATTGATTTTTTTTAATAACATGCCTATTATCCATTTCGGCCAATAATTTCTCATTTTGGCGACAAAAGTAAAATAAAAAAATATTTGCAATTATTATGTGTGTATTGATATAAATTGGTATGCTAATGACTTCGTTTTTATTTATGAATTAATTTGTAACATGCCAATTTTACTACTTTTTCTTTTAAACTGTTGGACATCTATGTATCTCGTCAGTAAGCTTACAACAGGCATATTATTATATAAAAATAACTTGTACAACAGTATAGAAGATCTAATTATGTTCATGTGTATTCATTAACATCATTGTTGACACAGGAAATAAATAACGTAATGTAATGGAGATCATGTTTCTATTATAAAAATGAAAAATGCAAATATTGTGATAATATTTAAAACTAAGCACCATATATAATAACACTGATTAATACAGTCAAACCTGCCCAAGAGAATACCTCAATAAAGATACAACCTGTGGGGCCACATAGAGGCCACATTATGTGTGTATTAAGATAATAACTAGCTAAAATTGTGGAAGTCGTGAAAGCGCGTTCGCTTCATGTGCGAATGTCCCGGAGTGTTCGCGCCCAGCTGTAGCCATTATGATTATGTCCTTAGGCAATGCATTTATTTTCCACATTGCCTCTTCTCTCTCCTTCGTGGCGATTGATTCCATCAGGAATGAGTTCTTGAGAAGGATTAATATAAGTTGTAAGAACTTATTTCGCAATCAAGCTAAAGTAAATTTGTATTATAAACTAAAATTCCATAAATATCTCAACTTCAAATTGTTCTCAACTCAAGATTCTCAAAGTTAATAATTCCTTAAACGCCTTCATTGAGATATTGTGTCTGAATATTAAATAAACCATATACCCCAAAATTGTTCATGTTTATTGATTGATCAATATAAGAATATTTGAGCCCAGAGCAATCTCAGAGTGAGAAGCTTGATGAACGTAGGGCCAGATAGTGCAATGGCAAATGGCCCAATTCAACAATCATCCGGCCAGATTGCCACGATTCCTTACTATCCGTATCTATAGTACTATCCGAATTACTTATTACCGGCTCAATATTTAACTCGTTGATAACGGAATTATTGTCCATTGTTTGGCCTTCATGCCATGTAGTTAAGCGCGCCGATGACTGTGCTGTCCGCCTGTCGCTTTTAGCGGATGAAAACCCTTTTAAACGGCATGTTAAGTCAAACGTATGGTTAATTTTGTTGCGATTTGACAGGCGGCGTGAGCGTAATAATTTTCTACCGCGAACGTCTTTAATCACTCTCGAGACCCCATTTAAAGTGGAATTCATCGCCACTAGGGAGAGAGAAGAGGCAATGTGGAACTTAAATGCATTAACATAAGGGCACAATAATAACGGCTCCAGCAAATATTATACATCTTTAGCAAATATCAATTCATCCTGCAACCAATAACCAAATCGGCTGAATTGCAGAATCCTGCGACATATGCATCTGCGCCACATGCTTTAATGTTAATTCTAGAACCTTGAGCTATTTGTATATGCATTTTGGAGACCCACCTCCCAAATATATTCAAAGTACAACGCATGATATGAAGAGCTAACTCCCATCAACGAGAATTTAGTCCTATCAGTCATGGAGTGTAAATCCAGACATACAGTGGATGACAATATCTTACTAGTGAAATCGTAACTAATTAATGAATCAATTAAGGAAATCAACATACATTGTTTATACAAATATATCTTAGCTCGATTGCGAAACAAGTTCTTATAACTTATATTAATCACTCTCGAGACCTCATTCCTGATGGAATCCTTCGCCACGAGGGAGAGAGAAGAGGCAACGTGGAAATTAAATGCCTTGCCTAAAGGCACCATCGTAACGGCTCCAGCGGGGTTCGAACTCCGGATCTTTTGCACATGAAGCGAACGCTGCGCTATCACGACTTCAACATACATGTATATTGTTGTATATTGTTGTATGCACACAAGTGTTATTATGTGCTACACTGGACCATTGTTGCGCTTCCGAAGTAAAACGATAAGCAGAAATAGTCAAGTATTACATACATAACATGTATTGCTTCATATCTTTGTGTTTTTTACGTTAATTTATCGTCGCTACCGGTTGCCCATATGAGCGACGCCTCCTGAAGTAATTAGTGTTTTTAGATTTTGGAGAACAGTGCATGGTACAGAGAGAGACCCATTCCAGAGTCTCCTATGGTTCTTTTACGTGCACGGTGTAAAGCACCGACACGAGACCTCGGTTTAAAGTCTCATCTGAAAGACTTGTTAATCTTTTTAGGGTCAGACGGGGGATCGAACCTGCGATCGAACCTGCGCTTCATATATTGGTTTAGATAGTATTTATTGCATGAAATAAATCACATATAACATACAACGACATACATAATGCAAAGGATCAAGTAGGAAGCTAAAAGTAGCTTTTATAAAAAACATTTTCCTTTCATATATAAACAACGCACAGATTAGTGTTGAAGTCAAATAATAGTTATTTAGGTATTAAAAACGCAAACGTTGTAATATAAATTATATAACAAATTGCAAATACCATCTGTTGACATCTTCTCTAGCAACTTGGTTTTCTCTTCTAACCCATCTTCCAGTTTGAGTATCCTCTGTTGTAGCTCTACAACTTTCTGTAGCATTTTGTAGTCGTAATCAAACTTTGAAGTACATTGTGGTTCTTCACCCAGTCCAAATTGAACACAGTTAAGAAGCAACACCATAACTATGAACATATTCGACATATTCGACACATTAGACATACTCATTCTTTATTGTATATATAAACTGTTATGCCCACATACAAGTATTAAATGTCATGGTACTTCTATTTTTGTCCGGAAGATTACGGCACGTTTTTATGGGTTTTAGTGTTACACATAAATTAACGCTTCAGCCAATAATATTGCATAGATATAACATGCGATGTTATCAACCAATCGCTGGACGTATTGTTAAATGTAAACAGGATTAAGGTAGTTACCGACCCTAACCTGTTTTTTGTTGTAAAATGATCTCTTTTTAAATATTTACCATGTTGATATTCTTAACATGCCGAGTAAATTGGCCAAACAACATAGATCCAGATCGGATCCCTCGTCTGATCAGGATCTATGTTATTTTCTATCCAGTGTTTTAGTTTTAGTTTATACAAATTTATTTTAGTTTTGACTACACTATCCGAATAGCAAACAACATAGAGCCTGATCAGATGGTACGTTCTGTGAGGATAGTGCAAAGATACAGACAGAGACCATTCCAGAGTATCCTTGTTTATTTACGTACATGATGTAAAGCACCGACACGAGACCTCGGTTTAAAGTCCCATCTGAAAGTCTGTTAATTTTATTAGGGTCAGACGTGGGGATCGAACCTGCGATCCCTGGATTACCAGTCTAGAGGGTTAAGGTGTTAGATGTTAAGGTGCAATAGTCTATATTGAATTAGGTATATTTGTCTTGAATTGTTCAATAACGCACAATTAAATATCATTTCAGGCATATTAGTACATTAATTGGTTCCGCATTTACATATATATATGTACATCCAACTTCAGTCGTGTACAGTACCGTAGCAATCTAGGGGGGGGGGGGAGTCGGGTGCATGCATTTTATTTATTTCATTTTTCATTGCTTTGGAAATTTTGGAAATGTGTCTACGGGCCTGGTTTAGCCATGTATTATGTCACTTGCATTTATTTTTGTGGATTATCCAACCTAAGTTAAGCGTAAACTCCATAAACATTTCAAATACTATACTTTCGGAAATATTGTTTGATGTATAGGATATAATGTGTGTTTTACGTTTATTTATCGTCTCTACCGGTTGCCCATATGAGCGACGCCTCCTGAAGAGATTATTCATTTTAGATGTTGGTGGATAGTGCAATGATACAGACAGAGACCCATTACAGAGTCTCCTCTGGTTCTTTTACGTGCACAGTGTAAAGCACCGACACGATACCTCGGTTTAACGTCCCATCTGAAAGACTGTTAATGTTATTAGGGTCAGGCGGGGGATCGAATCTGCGATCCCTGGATTACAAGTCCAGCGTTTTACCACTGGGCTACAGATCCGTCTGTTATAGGGTATAAGCCGAAAACGATCGAATATGTAAAATATTGGACTGTGTGAGGCGCGTAAAACACACACTTATATAACATGTCCTACTAAATAAAATTGTTAATTTCGTAAATGTACGCGTAGTATTTAATATAATAATATGGCCTTTTGACACCAGTCAAATATTAATAATAATGGACTGCAAGTACAAAGATATGACGTCACGACAGTGTTTTAAGTGATTGACATTAAGCCATATTTTCATTTAATACATTTTCACTCTATGTGTTTACTTAAAGCAGCATTACATCGTAATAAAGGATGTTTTGTGTAAAATGTAAATACTAATGGGTGTGTGTTTACAAAAATCGAAATAGTCGCTCAGAAACGATAAAATTCCAATAAATTTAAACCGCCGTATACGCGAATTTGTTTACATCAACACGCAATGTTTATCAACAAACCAAAATGTAAACACGCACAACGCGCATGCGTGAAATAGCGGATGTAGAAAAGCACGTTGAACATGACAGAAGTGTAGGTATGTCCCATTAATGTCAAACCCCGTGCATGAACCTATACAACAGTGGTTATGAATCGACATATCAAGTAATTCAATTAAAACAGACAACGTGGGGCAAATGTGGAGGATTTAGAAAGACAAAGACATTGAAATTCACCAATTCCATCGCATATTATCTACTAAACGCAAGGTTTGTTGCTACGTTTTATTTTGTAAGAATTATTTAGTTTTGAGCACTAACGATGTATCTTATAACTACCAGTAGTTGTTTAATCATTGTAGCGGTTAAAATCAACATACTATGGTATATGTCAGTGGACAAACTGGACATACTTGTTTACAAACAATCGTTATAATTTATGGGGCTCCCCACGGGATCGGTTGCCCATAAATCGATCGCGAAAACAAGTTCTTACAATTTATATTAATAGCTCTCGAGACCTCATTCCTGATGGAATACATCGCCACTAGGGAGAGAGAAGAGGCAATGTGGACATAGTGCCTTGCCTAAGGGCACAATCGTAACTGCTACAGCGGAGGTTCGAACTCCGGGTCTTTCGCCCCTTGAAGCGAACGCGCTAGAACGGCGCTATTACGACTTCCACAATGGTGAATAGAATACAAAGTTTCATGACTCATACTATAATAGAGCTGTATAAGCAACATTTGGTTATATTACCCGGCTGACTTCCCCAGGACGTGCACGTCACGGTCGGAGTACATCTCACAGCAGCCGACCAGGACACATGGATCTTCAGCATGTCACACTCTCTTCCGGTGTGCGCGCTCATCATAGTATCGACTTGACCGATTTGGAGTAAACGAGTACGCAACCTTTATCTCAGCATGATCCACACAGCCTCAAAGAATAGCAACGTGTACAGGCCTGGAAGCGACACATGGCGCGCTGATGTCTAACTGCATAGTGGGTTTATACCCCTGCTGCGAGATGACTAATAGTGACGGGGTGACCCTAAAATGACCCGTTTGAAAGTAGGAATACAATACTTATCACACTGCGAAGCGAGAGAAAGCCTCCTCCTGATGTCTACCAGGCAACTCATATGCACTCGCCCATGTGCCTCGACGGTGGTGAGGATAAACATAACCTACTGCAATGTATTGATGGTACAGGCGGATCTGTAGCCAGTGGTTAACACGTTGGACTGGTAATCCCGGGATCGCAGGTTTGATCCCCCTCTGTCTGACCCTGAAATGAACAGTCTTTCAGTTTGGGACTTTAAGCCGAGGTCCCGTATCGGTGCACGTAAAAGAACGAGAGGAGACTCTGGAATGGGTCTCGTCTGTATCATTGTAACATGGGTTCCAGTCTGTTGATTTTTCACTTTTTAGCTACTGGCAAAATGACGATATTATCAGAACCTTAATACAGCCCAATTAATGGTATCGGTGTTAAAATATATTTATTTGACTAACCAGGAAAAATATATCCACGCCTGTTCCCAAGCTAGTATCATTGCACTATTCTCCAAAAATACATCCACGACCGTGTTATACGAATAGTTTCATTGCATATAGCACAAAGTTGTTCTGGGTATTTGAGGAGGAGGGCCAATTACTAATGTTGATATAACTTGTGGCCCAACCCATTTGCTTTCATGTGTGTCTCAATCATGTGTATATAATGCAATAGCATATTATTAAACCAAGAGGACAGACGGATCTGTAGTGTAGTGGTAACACGCTGGACTGGTAATCCAGGGATCGCAGGTTCGATCCCCCGTCTGACCCTTATACAATTAACAGTCATTCAGATGGAACTTTAAACCGAGGTCTCATGTCGGTTCTGTACACCGTGCACGTAAAAGAACCAGAGGAGACTCTGGAATGGGTCTCTATCTGTATCATTGCACTATCCTCCCAACATCTAAAATGACTAATATCTTCAGGAGGCGTCGCTCATATGGGCAACCGGTAGCGACGATAAATAAACGTAAAACACACACACATTAAACCAAGACCGCATAGTAAGTCGGCCGATACCTTAACGGTTGTTTGATATAATAGATACATGTGCAAACACTCGTATTTGAAGAGGATATTCAACTCTATTCAGGGCCGTAGCTTGGCTGGAATCGATGTGTATGCCAAATTAAAACTTAAGACGGATGGGTCCGGGGACCTACAGGCCTATAGGAAGCTACGTCAATGCTATTAGTTTGAGGTTACTGTATACGAATACATAGACGTTATATGATACGAGACCTCGGTTTAACTTCCCATCTGAAAGACTGTTAATTGTATTAGGGTCAGACGGGGATTCGAACCTGCAATCTATGGACTACCAGTCCAACGTGATAAGCACTGCCCTACACATCCGTCTGTTTGTTAAATGACCAGCACAGCAAAAAGTAAAATTCAGTTTAAAATAAAGTCTAGACTTTATTTATTTTACAACGATTGCGAAACAAGGTTTAACAACTTATATTAATCACTCGTTGGCGCGGATGAAAGCGTAAATGTGGTCATTCGTGTGGGAGGAAACCGGAGTACCCGGAGAAAACCCACATGTCCGATCTGGCGACCACCATATCATCTCACATACTTCCTGATCCGAGGATCGAACCCGGATTGCATTGGTGAGAAGCGAGCGCGTAACCACTGCGCTAATCGGACAGCCAAAAAACATAGATAGAAGCTGTCCTAAAAGTTGTCCATAATATGTCTTGTTTTGCGAAATGTTAGTATAAAGTTACAAAATAGATCACATACATCGCTGCTCGCCCATATGGTTTACCGGCGGCGAGGATAAATAAACTGAATCATCATCACATACATCGTCCACTGAGTTCGGACACACGATGCCCGGGGATTGCTGTGCAAACATTGGACCATTAACTCTTTCAGCGCCGAATAAATTCAGAGTATGTGCAAACAACATAGATCCAGATCAGCCGCGGCGTAACGCCGCGTCTGATCAGGATCAATGTTGTTTGCTATTCGGACGGGTGCTTCAGCTCCACTGTCTGAAGAGCAATCAGCATAATATAGCCTGATCAGACGGCATGTTCTATTCTGTTCGATCGGGTTCTCTACTTTTTTACAAAGAGTTAATACATTTCGAGAAAAATATTACCCGTGGGTTTCGGTTTATGTCAATCAATTTATTTCACATAAAACATTATTACAATGTTTAAAGTGTTATATACACATTTTCAGAGAAGACATGTTATTATATAGATACCATTTTCTGTTTCGGTTTATGTCAATCAATCAATTTATTTCACATAAAACATTATTACAATGTTTAAAGTGTTATATACAAATTTTCAGAGAAGACATGTTATTATATAGATACCATTTTCTGAAGGTCATATACAAATTCAGAAAAACGGTTGCATGTAACAAGTAGATTTTGACGAATATAGATAATACATAATAGACAATCATGTTATTTGACCAAACTCAAACAGAAACCCTTATCTTATTTGCAAAGTAGAGATACTTTGACAAATTATTTATTACAATTTTAGAGGTAGAATTTAACAATGAGGCAAACTTATTTAGGCTTGGCCAGTGACAGAAATATGGTTTAAAGTACCTTATCCTCAAATCCCTGTAGTTAGGACAGACCAATAAACAGTGGAATTCAGATTCAAGTTTTTTCATACTACATGATTTACAGAGTCGTTGTTCCCGAGGTATATTACTATATCGACCTGATTCTATAAATAAATTATGAGCAGACACCCGAAATCTAGACAGCGCAATAAGATAGTTTCTCTCATGTATCTATGTAGTAACTTTATATTTACTGTTCGCAGCAGCAGTAATTGCCATAATCATGGACAAATACAAATGCATTAATGATAACGATTATTTCTGATATTTTAAGTGGACAATTTCCGGCTATTAATTGTTCGCTTTTAGAAAACACAATTGGACCCCGCGTTATTTGTTGAAGTAATTGAATTCGCAGTTTTATGTCTAGCCTGGGTTCCAGTCTGTCGATATTTCACGTTTAATTTCTAGCCAAATGACATGTTCAGAAACTCAATACGGCCCAATTAATAGTCTCGATGTTAAACTATATTTATTTGACTGTTCACAGGCTAGTTTATGTCATCTAATGTTAATTGTTTATGTATTTTTGCCACATGCCTAAAATGTCAGCCGGTGTCATTTGACATAAATGCTATAGCTTTAAAATATACCACTATACAGACGGATATGTAGTCTAGTGGTGACACGCTGGACTGGTAATCCAGAGATCGCATGTTCGATCCCCCGTCTGACCTTAATCAAATTAACATTCATTCAGATTGGACTTTAAACCGAGGTCTCGTTTCGGTGCTTTACACTGTGCATGTAAAAGAACAACAGGATATTTTGGAGTGGGTCTTTGTCTTAATCATTGCACTCTCCTCCAAAACTCTAAAATGAATTCTCTCTTCAGGAGGCGTCGCTCAAACGTAAATCACACGACATAGGATCACTTGTCCATTCGGCTATACATTGCAACATGCTGTATGAAATCTGTTCGATTGCCATGGATGTCCCGCTGGATGGTGTGTATATTATAGAACGCCACAATATATTCAATAGAAAATACCTAGTAGCAAGTTAATTGCCATACACGATGCGTGCAAATACTTATGCTTATATGTATTATAATGTAGTCTACTGATGAATAACCACAAGTTGTCCAATTAGCGCAGTGGTTAGCGTGCTCGCTTTTCACCAATGCGACCCGGGTTCGATCTTCGGACCGGGAAGTATGTGAGATGGTACGGTGGTCGCCAGATCGGTTTTCTACGGGTATTCCGGTTTCCTCCCACACAAATGACCACGTTTACGCTTTCATCCGCGCCAACGAGAGTGATTAAGATAAGGTGTTAAAAAGTGAACAATTCCACATAGAGACATGCGATTACCAAAATTAATTGAAATGCCCATCACAGCAATAATTGCCCACGCAGCGTGGTCATGATAGTTTATTTTCAATTCCATCACAGAAATAATTGCGCACGCAGCGTGGTCATGATAGTTTATTTTCAATTCCATCACAGCAATAATTGCGCACGCAGCGTGGTCATGATAGTTTATTTTCAATTCCATTAGGCTTAAAAGCCCATGAGGATAATGTATGCATGATATAAATGAACAGACAGTGAATTAACAAATAAATATAGTAAACAATGCATGCATGTTAATAACTGATTTAACTAAATGGAGAAGGTTACAGAATTATTTTGAAATGTTTCAATGTACACTGAGTATAAATTCGTGCAATATGAATCTAAATATTACGGACTTTGAGAAAACATGCATACATGGCGTATGACATAAATATTATTTTCAAATAATTAATTTATTTTTACCCTTTACCTTTGTACATTGAAATCAATTTCATGCAACTTTACAATGTTGTAATGAATAAAATAAAATAGAATAATGGAAATATTACTCCAAAATCTAGTTCCAACACTAGTTAGTTAACCTGTATCGAAAGGAAAAGGCCAACTTGTTGGATAACTCAAAATACTTCTATAGATTTAACATATGGACATGTCTCTATCTCCCATAACATAACTCTTGACATTCCTGTAGAGCGGAATACGGATTTCTCGAGAACATAGAATACATGGATGAGTGTGTGTGTGTGTGTGTGTGTGTAGTCAGAATCTAATTAATTAAATTGTGCAAGAGATATACTGCTGACGATTTGTATATTTGATATGGCTTATCAGTGATACACTTGTATCCATATCGTTGTATCATTGTGTCGTTCATGACAATGAAATAAATTGGTGTAACCTTGTTGCTTTATGATAATAGGAACCTTTTCTGTCACGTTTTCCATCACCGGCGTAGGCTCGAATGCAATTGGGTTGCTAAATTCTTTCTGAAGCTATCTAACTGACTTGCGGGAGATCGGTGGTTCCACCCGGCTCCAGGTGGTGCCTAAAATATCCCCATGTTTTACTTCAAATGGTTTATTGTTCAATATGTTATTAGTCGTAAGCTTCATGAACGTCACACGAAATTCAGCATGGCATTTTAGGAATGGGTGTGCACATCTGTATGCACATCTACATGCACAACTACATGCACAACTACATGCACATCTACATACACATCTACATGCACATCTACATGCACAACTACATGCACAACTACATGCACAACTACATGCACATCTACATACACATCTACATGCACATCTACATGCACATATACATGCACAACTACATGCACAACTACATATACATGCACAACTACATGCACAACTACATATACATGCACATCTACATGCACATCTACATGCACATCTACATGCACAACTACATATACATGCACATCTACATACACATCTACATGCACAACTACATGCACATCTACATACACATCTACATGCACAACTACATGCACATCTACATACACATCTACATGCACAACTACATGCACAACTACATGCACAACTACATATACATGCACAACTACATGCACAACTACATATACATGCACATCTACATGCACATCTACATGCACATCTACATGCACAACTACATATACATGCACATCTACATACACATCTACATGCACAACTACATGCACATCTACATACACATCTACATGCACAACTACATGCACATCTACATACACATCTACATGCACAACTACATGCACAACTACATGCACAACTACATATACATGCACAACTACATGCACAACTACATATACATGCACATCTACATGCACATCTACATGCACATCTACATGCACAACTACATATACATGCACATCTACATGCACATCTACATGCACATCTACATGCACAACTACACGCACATCTACATGCACATCTACATGCACACCTACACGCACATCTACATGCACAACTACACGCACAACTACATGCACATCTACATGCACATCTACATGCACATATACATGCACAACTACATCTACATGCACAACTACATGCACATCTACATGCACAACTACATGCACAACTACATGCACATCTACATGCACATATACATGCACAACTACATCTACATGCACAACTACATGCACATCTACATGCACAACTACACGCACATCTACATGCACAACTACACGCACATCTACATGCACATATACATGCACAACTACATCTACATGCACAACTACATGCACATCTACATGCACAACTACATCTACATGCACAACTACATGCACAACTACATCTACATGCACAACTACATGCACAACTACATCTACATGCACAACTACATGCACAACTACATCTACATGCACAACTACATCTACATGCACAACTACATGCACAACTACATCTACATGCACAACTACATGCACAACTACATCTACATGCACAACTACATCTACATGCACAACTACATGCACATCTACATCTTCATGCACAAGTACATCTACATGCACAACAACATGCACAACTACAACTACATGCACAACTACATCTACATGCACAACTACATGCACAACTACATCTACATGCACAACTACATGCACAACTACATCTACATGCACAACTACATATACATGCACATCTACATGTAAATGTGTCCAATTTAAGATGTGAGTTTGTACGGTGATCGCCAGATCGGACAGATGGGTATTCTCCGGGTACTCCGGTTTCCCCTACTCGAATGACCACATATATGCTTTCATCCGCGCCAACGAGAGAGTGATTAATATAAGTTGTTAAAACTTGCTTTGCAATCGTTGTAAAACAAATAAAGTTTAAACTTAAAAATTAAACTGGACGACTTGATAACAAATTATTGTTAGTGTATAGTATAGTGTGTACTTAATGTTTTGTTTAAGAAATACTATTTCTCTTCCAAGTATTTATTGGCAAATACAATCTGGTGGTAGGAATTAACCATACAGAACGTAGATCTATGTGGTTATTTCCGGCACTCACAATGACAAACCATGTTATATTCGAGTATGAATAACGTCCTATGATCTAAAATGACAAACATATTTACAAAGCGCAACAATAGTTGACGTCACTCGCTAAACAATGTTGTATGTGTGTTTTACGTTTATTTATCGTCGCTACCGGTTTCCCATATGAGCGACGCCTCCTGAAGATATTAGTCATTTTAGATGTTGGGAGGATAGTGCAATGATACAGATAGAGACCCATTCCAGAGTCTCCTCTGGTTCTTTTACGTGCACGGTGTACAGCACCGACACGAGACCTCGGTTTAAAGTTCCATCTGAATGACTGTTAATTGTATAAGGGTCAGACGGGGGATCGAACCTGCGATCCCTGGATTACCAGTCCAGCGTGTTACCACTACACTACAGATCCGTCTGTCCTCTTGGTTTAATAATATGCTATTGCATTATATACACATGATTGAGACACACATGATGTATGTGTGTTTTACGTTTATTTATCGTCGCTACCGGTTTCCCATATGAGCGACGCCTCCTGAAGATATTAGTCATTTTAGATTTTTGGAGGATAGTGCAATGATACAGACAGAGACCCATTCCAGAGTCTCCTCTGGTTCTTTTACGTGCACGGTTTACGAAACAAGTTTAACAACTTATATTAATCACGATTGTTGGCGCGGATGAACGCGTATATTTGGTCAGCCGTGTTAAGAGGAAACCGGAGTACCTGATCTTTCCGATCTGGCGACCATCGAACCACCTGACATACTTCCCGGTCCGAGAATCGAACCAAGGTTGCATTGGTGAGAAGCGAGCGCACTAACCACTGCGCTAATAGGAGAGTTGTACACTATAACCAAACGAACATAGATATGTGAGAGTTACGTATAAATACAGCACTGTATAATATATATTTTACAGACGGATCTGTAGCCTAGTGGTAAAACGCTTGGCTGGTAATCCAGGGATCGCAGGTTCGATCCCCCGTCTGACCCTAAAACAATTAACAATCTTTCAGATGTGACGTTAAACCGAGGTCTCGTGTCGGAGCTTTACACCGTGTACGTAAAAGAAGCAGAGGAGACTCTGGAATGGGTCTCTGTCTGTATCATTGCACTATCCTCCGAGAATCTAAAATTACTAATTGTTCAGGAGGCGTCGCTCATATGGGCAAACGGTAGCGACGATAAATAAAGGTAACACACACACATTGTTACGGGATCGAGCCACGCTCAGGCCGTGCCTCATTTATATGAACAAGTTGACAGTTTCATACGGAGGTTGGTCACCAAGTACTGGTTAGCATCTGGAGCCTGCACAGGAAAGGTGTTGCTAGGTAATCTGTCCGTCGCTCATATGGACAACCGGTAGCAACGTTAAATAAACTTAAATAATATAAAATAGTGTCTTTAAAACAT